>OX276335.1:128791569-128794069 GCA_946251815.1 Dasysyrphus albostriatus | reverse complement strand
CAGCAACAGCAACAGCAACAGCAACAGCAACAGCAACAGCAACAGCACAGCAACAGCAACAGCAACAGCAACAGCAACAGCAACAGCAACAGCAACAGCAACAGCAACAGCAACAGCAACAGCAACAGCAACAGCAACAGCAACAGCAACAGCAACAGCAACAGCAACAGCAACAGCAACAGCAACAGCAACAGCAACAGCAACAGCAACAGCAACAGCAACAGCAACAGCAACAGCAACAGCAACAGCAACAGCAACAGCAACAGCAACAGCAACAGCAACAGCAACAGCAACAGCAACAGCAACAGCAACAGCAACAGCAACAGCAACAGCAACAGCAACAGCAACAGCAACAGCAACAGCAACAGCAACAGCAACAGCAACAGCAACAGCAACAGCAACAGCAACAGCAACAGCAACAGCAACAGCAACAGCAACAGCAACAGCAACAGCAACAGCAACAGCAACAGCAACAGCAACAGCAACAGCAACAGCAACAGCAACAGCAACAGCAACAGCAACAGCAACAGCAACAGCAACAGCAACAGCAACAGCAACAGCAACAGCAACAGCAACAGCAACAGCAACAGCAACAGCAACAGCAACAGCAACAGCAACAGCAACAGCAACAGCAACAGCAACAGCAACAGCAACAGCAACAGCAACAGCAACAGCAACAGCAACAGCAACAGCAACAGCAACAGCAACAGCAACAGCAACAGCAACAGCAACAGCAACAGCAACAGCAACAGCAACAGCAACAGCA
Source organism: Dasysyrphus albostriatus (assembly GCA_946251815.1). Lineage (NCBI taxonomy): Eukaryota > Metazoa > Arthropoda > Insecta > Diptera > Syrphidae > Dasysyrphus > Dasysyrphus albostriatus. The sequence goes on along the minus strand of OX276335.1, from coordinate 128,793,303 downwards.
ACAGCAACAGCAACAGCAACAGCAACAGCAACAGCAACAGCAACAGCAACAGCAACAGCAACAGCAACAGCAACAGCAACAGCAACAGCAACAGCAACAGCAACAGCAACAACAACAGCAACAACAACAGCAACAACAACAGCAACAACAACAGCAACAACAACAGCAACAACAACAGCAACAACAACAGCAACAACAACAGCAACAACAACAGCAACAACAACAGCAACAACAACAGCAACAACAACAGCAACAACAACAGCAACAACAACAGCAACAACAACAGCAACAACAACAGCAACAACAACAGCAACAACAACAGCAACAACAACAGCAACAACAACAGCAACAACAACAGCAACAACAACAGCAACAACAACAGCAACAACAACAGCAACAACAACAACAACAACAACAACAACAACAACAACAACAACAACAACAACAACAACAACAACAACAACAACAACAACAACAACAACAACAACAACAACAACAACAACAACAACAACAACAACAACAACAACAACAACAACAACAACAACAACAACAACAACAACAACAACAACAACAACAACAACAACAACAACAACAACAACAACAACAACAACAACAACAACAACAACAACAACAACAACAACAACAACAACAACAACAACAACAACAACAACAACAACAACAACAACAACAACAACAACAACAACAACAACAACAACAACAACAACAACAACAACAACAACAACAACAACAACAACAACAACAACAACAACAACAACAACAACAACAACAACAACAACAACAACAACAACAACAACAACAACAACAACAACAACAACAACAACAACAACAACAACAACAACAACAACAACAACAACAACAACAACAACAACAACAACAACAACAACAACAACAACAACAACAACAACAACAACAACAACAACAACAACAACAACAACAACAACAACAACAACAACAACAACAACAACAACAACAACAGCAACAGCAACAGCAACAGCAACAGCAACAGCAACAGCAACAGCAACAGCAACAGCAACAGCAACAGCAACAGCAACAGCAACAGCAACAGCAACAGCAACAGCAACAGCAACAGCAACAGCAACAGCAACAGCAACAGCAACAGCAACAGCAACAGCAACAGCAACAGCAACAGCAACAGCAACAGCAACAGCAACAGCAACAGCAACAGCAACAGCAACAGCAACAGCAACAGCAACAGCAACAGCAACAGCAACAGCAACAGCAACAGCAACAGCAACAGCAACAGCAACAGCAACAGCAACAGCAACAGCAACAGCAACAGCAACAGCAACAGCAACAGCAACAGCAACAGCAACAGCAACAGCAACAGCAACAGCAACAGCAACAGCAACAGCAACAGCAACAGCAACAGCAACAGCAACAGCAACAGCAACAGCAACAGCAACAGCAACAGCAACAGCAACAGCAACAGCAACAGCAACAGCAACAGCAACAGCAACAGCAACAGCAACAGCAACAGCAACAGCAACAGCAACAGCAACAGCAACAGCAACAGCAACAGCAACAGCAACAGCAACAGCAACAGCAACAGCAACAGCAACAGCAACAGCAACAGCAACAGCAACAGCAACAGCAACAGCAACAGCAACAGCAACAGCAACAGCAACAGCAACAGCAACAGCAACAGCAACAGCAACAGCAACAGCAACAGCAACAGCAACAGCAACAGCAACA
>OX276335.1:128455966-128783466 GCA_946251815.1 Dasysyrphus albostriatus | reverse complement strand
GGCGATACCTAGTTAACAGGACTTCACAATCAGATAAAGGAGCAGGTGACCAGGGTAGACCATCTCTACTCTGTTTTGCCTAGCTCAACGCAAATTAGAGGTTAAAGGCGCGCTATCGGAGAGACTTCTTAGGATCCTTGCTGTGAATGTAAATTCACTGATTAGGATCGAACGTAGAGCTAATCTTTTCCAATTGTTGAAAGACCAAAGTCCAGATGTATTTATGGCCATCGAAACAAAGCTGAACCAGAAACATAAGTTGACTAACAACAATTACAATATCTACAATATCGTTAGAAGAGATCGACCCAACTCCACTCAAGGGGGGGGGGGGGTTGGCACGTCGCAATCTTCATACGAAAAGGCATTAAACATAAAATAATATACAATAGCGAGCTGCGCAAATTTCAGCTGTTAGAAGCGTGCATCGTATGCATTCCTCTCCAACAGGGGAAAGGAATGTATGTATGTGATCGTGGCTTATGAACCGGCATCAACTCACCCAACTGATTTTATGACAGAGCTTTAAAAACTTTTCGAATGCCTACGCTTGAGCTTAGAAGAAAATTACTTTCTCATGGCCAATGATTTGAATGCCAAACTTCTAGATTGGGGAAATCAAATACAGAATCAAAGAGGTATTAGTCTTTTTAACTGGAGGAGTCGATTTAACACTGAATTTGGTGTTGACCTGCTGACTACCGATCGACCATCGTTTTCAAGAAGCGGTGCCTATCTGGATTAAGATTAAGAAGAAAAACTTTATTCATTCATTTCTTCATTTTGACTTAAGACTAGTAAAATCGCAAGTGTAAACAGGAATAAATAATACCCAAGAAACAATTTTAGCTGTTTAATTGCTCTAAAAGCGTTTGTAGAGCTAATCTTAGAGCTCGTTGATTTCAAAAGAAGCTCTAGATACACTTCTAAAGCTAGTGCAGAGCTTGCCTACAGCGAATTCATTGAGTTTGAGAGCTAATATTTGCTCGAAACCAGCTCTTATCAGTGGCTTGTAAGGCCTTGCAGCTCTTAGGCATATTATTTAGAAATCTTTAAAGCAACATTTTTGACAGCACTTTGTTTGTATTAGTTTGGTTTGTGTAATACAAATTACAAAGTAAAATAATATTGGAACGATATATTATATGTGTGATAGTAACATTTGAGAACTTTATGTGTTGTGATGTCGCAAATTAGTAAAATATTCATATATATATATAAGTGTGAAATGAAATTAATTATTTAACTGTTCCATCTTAGTGAATTTTTAGTGCGCGCTTAGATTTATCAAACATGTACTGAATGTACTTCGCAATATTACAACGCGCCTTTGAAATTCTCTATATAACGCAGTGAAATGTTTAAAAAAGTTATCTTAAGCAACTCAAAACTTTGTACAAAAATTAATTTAAATCTGAAATAAAATATTTTTACTTTCATTGCAATATTTGCAATATTTAGTGTGTTTTATATTGAAAATAAAGGTTTTTTATTCGTTTCAAATAAAATAAGGAAAATTGTTTCATTGTTTTTTTTTTTCTGTCACCATATTTTTATCGTGAAAATAGTTTGTCTTCAATAGAACTGCAATATGGATATTGTAGAGCTAGTTCCCACAAAATGAGAGTTTTGTGTTCAAGGCTAAAAAAGAAGGGTGTTTCGAAAATTGAAAGTTTTGAATAATTTTAAATCGTAGAAAAAATTTCTTATTTATTTATTAACAATTGAAGTGCATTATGGTTTCTCACCAAGTAAACACTTGTGCGACTCAACCGTTGATTTAATTTTATTTTAAAACATTTTATTAAACTGTTCAATTGATTTTAATAAATTTTTTTTAGAAATTTCGTATCTCTAATTCGACAATTATGGTGCATACTTGGTATTGCTTAGAAATATAAAGGAACTTATTTATTTTCTAGTTTTGGTTTGACTTTTCTCGGTGAAATTATTTTTATTGTATTTTATTGTGAAACACCCTACTAATATGAGACAGGTTTAGTATTAAGCTCTATAGTCGTTTTGTTGTAGCTTTGTTCAGCCTTCAAATTTCACAATTCTCAGAGAAATTTAATAATGCTCAGAGAGATATCCAATGCGCATGCGTTTGTGTGAATGTATTAGTAATTTAACTCTACAGCCGCATTCTGTGCAGCTATTTTTTGACATTTCTATAGAATCATGCAATAGTATTTTAAATATGAGTTTTAAGAAGCTCTAGAACGCTTCTTTATATGCTCATATTAATAATTTGCTCGTTTAAAGAATGTTGAACGTTATTAAAGAGCACATTTTTAAATCTTGGGACGTTATAAAAATAATGGAGCTTAATGTGTATTGGAAACTCGATTATGGAACAAAATTTTTAAATAAATGTTGGGAGCTGTGAAATAATCTGACTTAGAACTATAGTATCAGATTTCACTGCTTACAAGCTGCTAAAGAACAGTTTCCCTTCTATTAGCTCCAACGATGTTACTTGGGTAGCTATCATTTTTTAACCGGAAGGTTAATGAATGATACATTAGTGAGTTGAATTTACAAAAATTAGAAACTGTTGTGGGGTGACAATCAGCAATATAAATAATAAACAAAAATTCATTAAGTCAAACAAAAAGTAAATATCACAAAGATAGTTTTAATTAGTTATAAAAAAGAGAAAGAGGTAGATAATTATGCATCAAAAAACTGAGAAAAAAAATAAAAATAACAGAGAAATAATATATTTTTTTATGATTATAAAATTATGATACAAAATTCAAAAATAGTTATCAATAGAATTTAAGTCGATTGTGAAAAGCCAGTCTTTTATTCTTTCAAGAAAGAGTTTAAGTTCTGAATTTTTCTGATAGCCAGAAGTAATTTGTTAAATGACTTTGGTGGTGAGGCAGTATAAAAGAGAAATGAGTTTTGTGGGCTGTGGGCTCGTTGACAAGTTGCAAACTGTTAATTCTTAGATTATATAACTGCGAGTTTCTGCTAGGAATATTACCGCTTTGCTTGAAAAATTCTTTTAGTACTTTAAAGGTATAGAGATGCCTCATAGGTTTGATTCAAAATTCCTTGTATAAAGGCCAACCTACAGTATAACGATTTTTGTTCCAAATAATTCGAATTAAAGTAAAAGTATTTGCATAGGAACCACCCCAGCGAGAAAATCCGTATTGTAAATATTAATCAGTTTGAAATTATCTTTTTATTTGAAACATATTTAACAGAAACTCAATTTTATTATGAAAATAAGTTTAACAATTATGAACTTAAAATTATACCTGCATTAAGAACAAATTTGAGGGGAAGAGCGAGCGGAGGATGCATTTTTGGCTACAAAAAAGATTTGTTAAATATCAACTGTGAGTTTAAGCTATTTGGTGACATAACTTGTCTAGACGTTCTTATCTATTGAGAGAAGTTTCGTATTGTACCAACCTATGTAAATTGCAACCACTGGGACTTGGATTTCGATAAAGTTAAAGAATTGCTGATGTGTGAATCCAAAACAAATTTGCTGTGGATTGGTGATATGAATGCAAGACTAGGTTATGAAGGAGGAGTGGAAAACGAACGTGAAGGTCATGAACGAAAATCGAAGGATTTTATAAAAAACACAAGAGGTAATAAGTTATTGGAATAGTGTAACTCAATCGGACTCCGAATACTTAATGGTACCAGCGAAAGTGATAAATTTGGTGAATACACATTTGTCGGAAATCAAGGTAGCTCCGTCATTGAATACAGTCTGGCTGGGGGTAACTGGAAATCTGTAATCTCTGATTTCGAAGTAAAACAAGTGCCTTATTCAGACCACATGCCGATTGTTGTTTCTTGCAAATTTGGTTTTAATGTGAGTGAAGAAAGAGCGGATTTAAAACTGTTACCGAAATTGCGTTGGAGAGAATCCCTGTCTTCAATCTACAAAAGGCAACTGGATACACTTTTGATGGTGAATGGAACTGATAATCTGGAAAGCATTGAAGATTGTATCAAGACAGCGTACCCAGTATCAAATAATCGCATAAAAGGTGAAGTGTTTAAAAAACCATGGTTCGATAAATCCTGCATGGCAGCGAGGAATTTATCATACTTTTAGATTTAGGCGAACCAATGAAGACTCCGCGAAACACTCGTATATTGAACAAAATCATAGGTTTAAAGAACTTTGTAGAGAAAAGAAGAAAGCCTTTTATGAAAAGAAAGCCCAAAGTTTAATTACATGTAGCAACACGAGAGGCTTCTGGAAGCAGTTACATAAACTAAATGGCAAAGTGTATGTAATAAATCGTAGCTTAAATTGTAATACCTTACAGATACACTTCACGCAACTTCTGAACCAAGATACTATGGACCATCATATGATTCAGTATGCTCAACCAAGCTTTTATAATGAAATATTGGACCAACCAATTGCACAGCAGGAGGTGTCCGTAGCGCTAAATGGACTCAAGGATGGTAAAGCGGCTGGATCGGATAGGATACCTTCGGAGTTCTACCGATATGGCACGGAAAAACTAATAGAAAATTTAACAGGAGTATTTAACATTATAATGAATACAGAAAGCATCCCGCAACAATGTAAGGAATCTCTTATCTTTCCGATTCATAAAAAGGGAAACACGATGGATCCAGAAAATTATAGAGGTATTTCCTTCTTAAATTCATCATATAAAATATTAACATCGATACTACAAAGTCGACTGAGAAGGTGGATAGATGTTAACAACCTTATGAATGAGTTCCAAGCTGGATTTAGACCAGGCTATTCTACTATAGACCACATTTTTGTCCTAAGAAGTATAGCTGATAAGTTCTTGTCCCAAAACAAAAAATTGTATGTCCTTTTTGTCGACTTCAAGGCGGCATTCGATACGATAGACCGAAATGCATTGATTTACAAGATGTGTAGACTGGGAATGTCACACAAGTTTGGACGCATTTTACAAAACCTATACATGGATACTAAAGCAGCAGTATGGGATGGTGAACATTTATCGGAATGGTTTCAGACGAAAGGAGGTGTAAGGCAAGGATGTACGCTAAGCCCAAGTTTATTCGCGCTTTTCGTTGAAGACATAACAAGTTTGTTACCGGGTGGAGTTGAATACGCAGGAACCGTCATCAAAGCCCTATTGCTTGCGGACGATATCGTTTTACTCGCATACTCCCCTGAAGCACTCCAGTTAATGATAAATAAACTTAATGAATATTGCACTTTATGGAAACTAGTGGTCAACCTAGAAAAGTCAAAAGTTATGATATTCAAAAGAGGTGGAGGGAGATCAAATAGAAGAGAGCAATGGACTTATAACAATGAGATAATAGAAGTTGTGAATCAGTATAAATACTTAGGAGTCTACTTCACCAAGAATCTCAAGATGGAAAAACATCTTACCGAAAAATTAGAAAAAGCAAAAACAGCAATAAATGTTGCATGGAAGGAAATCTTCAACAACAGACATATTGCACATAGCGTCAAATATATTGTATTCGAATCGGTGTCAGAAACAACTCTGCTTTATGCAGCGCAAGTATGGGGAGGAAAAAAATATGAGACCGTGGAAAAACTTCTCCGTTTTTATATCAAACGCATATTTCGGCTTAATCCAAACGCTCCTAACTACATGGTTATGCTCGAAACTGGTATATCTCCATTATTTATAAGAACCCTGAAGCTGCAAGTAGACTATATCATGAATGTGCTAAATATGCCTGATAATCGCCTTCCAAAAAAGGCAGCTCTCCAAGCGATCCGTAACAGATCTGGATGGTTCAAGGAATGGATGGAGTTAAGACAAGAAGCGGGTATAGAATTAAACATTAACGATTACAGTAATTGGAAGCCCTCACTCCATCAGATGATTGAAAGCCTAGATAATAGCTTTAGAGCTCGATACGCAGAAGAGACAGGCAACTCAATTTACAGGCTGGTATATAGCAAGCTAAGCCACAACTTAAATAGTTTAAATTATTTCAGAGATGACTGCATTATTGAGGAAATATCCTGCATGTTAAGATTAAGGGGTGAACTGTTGAATCTTAACTTCATTCCACATCGCGAAGATTTACCTGTGCTTTATGAAATGTGTAATATGGCGGAACGTGAAGACATTTTTCATTTTGCTGGTAGATGCCCCGTCCTCAAGGAAACGAGAAGACATGTGTTTGGTGAAGACATACTATCTGAGGAACTTACATTCAAATACCTTAATGAAATAGACGTGCCCAAAATGTTCAAGTTTTGTAAAATTGCATTAGCTTATAGAAGCAGAATTTTAAATGAAAATTTTTAAAATAAAACTGTACTTTAATTATTTAATCAATCAAGTTTTTTTTTCTATATAATTATCAATCTGGCAGACGGCAAAGCCATGTTTATATTACGATTGTTAAGAAATTTGTAAACTACTTAAAGAAGAATAATAAAAACTACTACTACTACTATAACGGTGCCAACATAAATAGGATAGTTAATTTCTTGCCAAAACTAATTCGAGGTTACATTGCAAGAGCGAGCCACGTCTAACAGCCTAATTTTCGGGGCTTATTACCCCAACGACGAATACTTCGAGAGTGTGCGTCTAAGCGGCTTTATTTCGCCCGATGCGATGCATTCCTCCATCCAGATAGTCGAGGGCTAATCCAGGATAGAGCGGCGGTTCCGCTAATCTACTATGTCAGCCATAGAACTATAGATCACTGGCTCCCTTACAGTCGGGACATCCTCGCACAAGATGGAGCTGAGCACCTTGGGTTCAATATGACTGTGTCCGAACGGGACCGAAGAGATAGGGTAAGGCAGGAGAACCAGTTCCGGTGGTTAAAACATGAAGATTGAAGTTCCTTCAGATATTTAAAAGTTGTCACCTGTTTTTCTCTGTCATAGCCGACTTACATAGGTTAAGGTAGTTAGGTTTAAGCAGGGACAGTCAGGGTAGCACCAAAAAAAATCAACAAAAACACAAAAAAATTATAAAATCAACAAAAATACTATAAAAATATAAACCGGAAAATGTTTGCTGTGGCTGTTCTTGTATGTAAATAGTCTGTAAGTAGTTTGTAAGTAGGTTGTAATTAGTTTATAATTAGTTTGTAAGTAGTTTTAAGTAGCTTTAAGTAGTTTTAACTAGCTGTTATTGGTTTTATGTAGTTTGTAAGTTTTATATAAAACCTAAAAATAGTAACGACATTGATACCGATAAAAATTAAAAGAAATGAAAACACCATTAATTTGAGATTACAAAATTATAAATTTTTTTGTTTGTTTATTTATTTAAAAAAGCTTGGATGCATTTCGGCCGGTCTACCAGCCATCATCAGCAACACGACTCTGATGGCTGGTAGACCGGCTGAAATGCATCCAAGCTTTTTAAAATAAATAAACAAACAAAAAAATTTATAATTTTGTAATCTCAAATTAATGGTGTTTTCATTACTTTTAATTTTTATATGTTTGAGAGATTACGTAATTCCGAAACAATAATTAAATAATTGATACCGAGTTTTTTTTGTAAATTCTTCTCGGTAAAAAATAAAAACCGACCTTGATTTAGTATTAAGATAATTCTTATGATGTTCAAAGGGTAGACACGGTGCATTCAAACGGACACAAGCGTCCACAAGCTTTTTTTAACAAAGCGAACCTCTGTCTATCAACTCCTACTCTCACCTCCCCGTGGTGAACATCGGGTGTCTAGTACCTTTACTGAAGATGGGGTTCCGATCCCTGTGGACGGTTTCAGGTGGCAGCAAACGAGAGAGGGGGGAGGGGAGGAGTGTTCCCACTAAGGCACTTCTCCTTTATCCAGGTGACAGCGGAAGAATTCCCCAGATGGAATCAACGGTGGCGTCTACAGTTCCAGTTAGGTTGAACTACTTAGTAAACACCTTAAATGAGCTACTACGACATATTCGTAGCTCAGGCCTATAAGGAGCGGTTTAACGGTTCCCCACCCTTGGAGTTATATTAAGGGTCTGGTCCTCCAGGTCGGGGGTTGTGCGTCGGGGTAACTTCCCTACCACGGAAAACAACAACGGTTCCGAAACAACAACAAATGATCTTAATGTTGACGACCCCAGGAAACGAAACAAGGACAATGAATTTCGGATCTGCACGTGGAATGTCCGGACCTTAAACAGACCACGTGCAGCTGAACAATTAGTGGAGAACCTGGATAGGCGAAAGGCTAATATAACAGCCATCCAGGAAGTGCGATGGGATGGAGAGGGCATACGAAGGATGAAGTCGTATGATATCTACTTCGGCGAGTGCTGCAAGGATCAGGGTCAGCGGATCTTTGGTTGTGGTTTTGTGGTAAGGGGAAGACTTAGGCAAGAAGTCTTGGCCTTCGATCTAAGCGAGCGCCTGGCCATAATCCGCATCAAAGCTAAATTCAAAAACATAACGTTGATCTGTGCCCACGCCCCAACGGATGACAAAGATGACTCAACCAAGGAAGACTTCTACGATCTCCTCGAGAGTACGTATGATAGGTGCCCAAAGTACGACGTCAAGATCATTCTTGGTGACTTCAACGCCAAAATCGGAAAGGAGGGCATCTTTGGTTCGATAGTCGGAGGACACAGCCTGCACGACAACACTTCCGGTAACGGACTCTGGTTGATTGACTTTGTGACGGGGCAGAATGCCATCATAGCTAGCACTCGATTCCAACACCTCAATATACACAAAGGTACCTGGCGGTCTCCTGATCAACGAACCGTCAACCAGATTGATCCTATTTGCGATAGATTCCAGACATGCTTCCAGTATCCTGGATGTCCGAACGTTCTGAGGGGCCAACATTGACTCGGACCATTACTTGGTTGAAGCCCAACTACGTATGCGGATATCTATGACACCACAACACCGAACGGTTGCTGTGAAAAGATTTGATGTCGCAAAGTTAAAATCGCAAGAGATCGCTAGGACCTTTGCGGACCAAGTCTCCCGTAACCTTTCAGCAGCTCCGCCACCAGCATAAACTGCAGAGGACCAGTGAAAACACTGTCAACAAGCCATCAGAAGAGCCGCCACTGATGTGCTGGGTTTCACTATGCGACCACAACGAAACCCATGGTTCGATGAAGAATGCCGGCTGGCGCATGCAGTCAAGAACGAGGCCTACCAGTCAATGCTGCAAACTAGAACCAGAGCTACTGAGAGGGCAGCCCGTGAGCTCTACGGGCAAAAACGAAAGGAGGAACGCTGACTTCTCAGAAGGAAAAAGAGAGAGCATGCGAAGCGGGCGGTCGAGTCTATTGAGGAGTGAAGCGGCGTCCCCCCTGGACGTTCGAAAGTTCTACCGAAGGGTGAGGCAATCTACCCAGGGTTACAAGGCTAGAACGGATGCCTGCTGAGACGAGAGTGGGAATATGGTGGTAGACACACAGTCGGTGCTGAGGATCTGGAAACAACACTTTTCTAGACTGCTAAGTGGCGATGATAGTCCAAATTCCGCTGTGATGCAGAATAATCCATTCAACCTGGACGACGATGGTCAAAATTTCCGTCCACCCGACCTAATTGAAGTGCGGTAAGCGATAGCTAAGCTTAAGACGTTCAAGGCTGCTGGTGCAGATGGCCTGCCAGCCAAGCTATTCAAAGCAGGGGGAGATGACTTGGTAGGGAGTATACACCAACTTATCTTCAAAATTTGGTCGGAAGAAAGTATGCCCGATGAATGGAATCTTGGTATAGTGTGCCCCATCCACAAGAAAGGAGATGCTCTGAATTTTTCCAACTACAGAGGTATAAGTCTCCTCAACGTCGCATACAAAATTCTGTCATCTTTATTGTGTGATCGCTTAAAACCATTTGTCAATGATCTGATCGGCCCCTATCAGTGTGATTTTAGACCCAGCAAATCAACCGTCGATCAAATGTTCACACTCCGGCTGATTTTGGAAAAAACCCAGGAGTTTCAAATCGATACACACCATCTCTTTATCGATTTCAAAGTCACATATGATAGCGTAAACAGAGACGAGCTGTACAGAGCCATGTCGCATCTCGGCAACCCTGCTAAACTCGTACGCCTATGCAGGATGACGATGGAGAAATCTCGCTGCTCCGTCAAAGTAAGTAAGAACACCACCAACTCCTTTGACGTCGAGAAAGGTTTGAGGCAAGGCGATGCATTATCATGCAACATCTTTAACATCATACTTGAAGCAATTGTACGCAGCTCGCAAGTCAACAACCGAGGTACAATTTTTCAAAAGTGCGTTCAGCTACTTGCTTATGCAGATGATATTGACATCATGGGAAGAACGAAGCGAGCTGTTACCGGCGCGTTTGCAAGTATTGAATCGGAGGTGGAGAAAATGGGTTTGGCTGTTAATGAGGGCAAGACAAAGTATATGCTATCATCGAGAAAGGAATCTTAACATCGGCTACTCGGGCAAAACGTCACGATGGATATGTACAACTTCGAAGTTGTCAAGGACTTTGTCTACCTGGGCTCCACTATTACATCGCAAAATGACATCAGTGCAGAAATCAAACGAAGAATTACTCTGGCCAATTGTTGTTTCTTCGGGCTAAAAAGGCATTTGAGTAGTAAAGCCCTCTCTCAAAGAACCAAGGAGACTTTATATAAGACCCTTATCATCCCGGTCCTGCTGTATGGGGCAGAAGCATAGACTCTGTCAAAAACGGATGAGAATCTGCTTGGGTGCTTTGAAAGGAAAATTCTTCGGTTGATCCTCGGTCCAGTCTGTATCGATGAAGTATGGAGGAGAAGATTTAATAATGAGCTCTACGGGCTATACAGCGGCGTCGACCTGGTCAAAAAGTTGAAAATACAGCGGCTGAGCTGGCTGGGCCACGTGGAGCGTATGGACACCTACGCACTAGCCCGACGAGTCTTCGAATCCACCCTTGATGGTCTGCGCAGCAGAGGAAGACCTCACCTAAGGTGGCGCACACAAGTGGAGAGCGACCTCAACCAACTTGGAGTGCGTAACTGGAGGCAGTTAGCTAGGGACCGAGCTGGCTGGAGGGGCTTGTTGGTTGAGGCCGTAGTCCATCCTGGACTGTGAGCGCCATCTAAAGTAAAGTAAGTAAGTAAGTAGTTCTTAGGCCGAAAGGCATTAATATTAAGTTATTATAGTTTAACTTAGAGCGTCTGATTGGGGCCAGTTAGTAAGTTTTAAGATATTAATAAGTAGGCTAGTTTTTATGAATTTTCGTCTAGCTTTAAGATATATTTAAGAAAATTGAAAAATTTAAAATTAATAAAAAAGAAAAAAAAGGGCATCGGCCTCTTAATCGCAAGGTTCATGGTTCGCTCCCAGATGACGGCAAAAGTGTTTTTCAATTAATACGAGCATAACCAGACTAAGCACCACTAAAGGAGTCTGATGATCGATTTGGCACTCGTGAAATAGCTATAACTCCAGAATTCAATACTTGGTGGTAATGCACACAGGTTGTTGTTGTTTATTCAAAAAACTGTTACTGATAATAAGTAGAACGTATATATGTAATCTTGGCTTAAGACCAGTTTGTACAAACGTGGTTCAGGTTTTGAGGTTCAGCTTTTGGCAGATAAAAGGCCAGTTTTACAAATATGGTTCAAGTTTTGATCCGTGCTTCTACGATTTTAAAAACGCTGAACCATAGATCAAATTTTGACCCACGTTTATGCAACTGGAAACCAGCAAGCATAATTTGTTACTACCACATACTTGAAATGTCGTTGTACCTCAGGTAATCCGCAAAAATTGGTGAGCTAGAATTCCCAGCGGGAAATATCGTCCTCATTGACCCTTATAGCTGAAATCATCAATTAATTCACTTACCAAATCATACAAGGAGCGACATGCAATGATTAATTAAGTGAATAGTAATGCAAAGATTCCTCAGTTCATAGATTTTACTCCACATTCTGCTTTGTGCTTAGAAACAACCCTTTTTTCACCGAATTACAAATTGCTATTGTAATAGGGAAAATTATGCGATGAAAAAATTGTTGAAAAGGAATGTACAAGTTCATCAGTTCATATTTTGTGATTTATTTGTGACTACTTATTCTCATCTTGTTGGATATAGTTCACAGTGGCTTTCTGTAAGGAAGTCAATGAAACATGAACCAAATATTAATTCAATTGCGTTTGCCAAAACACAAATATAACTTTTAAATGTTCAAATGAGAGCTACTTTTTGGTTCGTTGAAAAAAAAAACATCTTGAGGAACTAGGTGCTCAATAAGGAACTAATGAAAATTTCGTGATTTCACAATTGAATATTCATTACATTTTTCATCGAAAATATTGAACTGATGAATAAGGCAAGTACATGTATGTAGTGAATTCACAGATTATGCAATCACCATGTTTTTTATTACCTGGGTCGGTGAATAAACATCTCCCAACGAAGAAGTGATTTCGTTGATGAATTTTCATCAAGAAAGTAGCATGTGCTTCCCGCCAATGATACGCCCATGTTAAATTCATCAAAGGAATAAGCTGAAAAGTGGCTGATGCAGCTTCCATTTCTCAAGAAAAAGGCAGGTTTTTCCTCAGTGAATTTTAAAATTTTTCCCGCTGGAGTTACCAATAAAAAAACTAGGTACCAACATTAAAGAAAGCAATACAATCACGTCCTTACTACAATTATTTTTAAATTATCACTAGTAACGTCATTTACTCCATGTGTAATAAGTGCGCTACAAACGGGTGATTTTTTAGCTGGTTTGGTTTTGGCAACACTGGTTTTGACAGCTGACGTGTGTTTAGTACCTTGTGTCACTATCAAACAGCTTCACTTTGGTTTGCAATTTAACCATGGATCGTCTTACAAATGAACAACGCTTGCAAATTATTGAATTTTACTATCAAAATTCGTGCTCGGTTCGAAATGTTCATTGCGCGCTGCTTCCATTTTATGGTCGGCATTCTCGACCTTCTGAGCAGTCTATTCGGAAGATTGTGACCAAATTTCGCACCAAATTTACTTTGTTGGACATTAAACCACCAACACGTTTACGTACTGTGCGTAGTGAAGAAAATATTGCGGCCGTATCAGCTAGTGTGACAGAAGACCGCGAAATGTCGATTCGGCGCCGTTCCCAGCAGTTAGGCCTTTGTTACAGCACTACGTGGCAAATTTTGCGGAACGATTTGGGCGTAAAGCCTTTTAAGATACAGCTGGTGCAAGAACTAAAGCCAGCCGACCTACCACAACGCCGAATTTTTGGTGAATGGGCTCTTGGAAAGCTGGGCGAGGATCCGCTTTTTTATCGAAAAATTGTGTTCAGCGATGAGGCTCATTTTTGGTTGAATGGGTACGTAAATAAGCATAATTGCCGCATTTGGAGTGAAGATCAGCCAGAAGCATTGCAACAGCTACCAATGCATCCCGAAAAAGCCACTGTTTGGTGTGGTTTATGGGCCGGCGGCATTATTGGGCCATATTTCTTCAAAGATGATGCGAATCGCAGCGTTACTGTCAATGGTGAACGCTACCGAGCGATGATAACAAACTTTTTTTTGACCGAAATGGAAGTTCTTGACTTGCATGATATGTGGTTTCAACAAGACGGTGCCACATGCCACACAGCACGCGAAACAATGGCGCAATTGCGAGGCGAGTTTGGTGAACAGTTAATTTCACGTTTCGGGCCGGTCAATTGGCTGCCTAGATCATGCGATTTGACACCATTAGATTATTTTTTGTGGGGGTATGTCAAGGCTTATGTCTATAGGGACAAGTCCGCTTCGATTGACGCACTGGAAGCCAACATCCATGCATTCATTCGTGAGATACCGGCCGATATGTGTGAAAGAGTATGCCAAAATTGGACTCAGCGGATGGGCTACCTGAGACGCAGCCGCGGTCAACATTTGCATGAAATTATCTTTAAATATTAAATTGCAAGGTTCAAACTATCGATTCAAATAAATATTTCATTCATTTTTTCGAATTTTTTGTGTTTTTTTTTTTTAAAGTTCTAAACCTCTTAAAAAATCACCCGTTACTATACGAAGACTTTTAAGTACCCATTGAATGATTGCAAATGAAAAAAAAAAATCAGATTTTACCTTCGCACTAATTTAATTTTAAATAAAAGTTGACTTAAAAATCAGCGTGTAGATAGATAGATAGATAGATAGATAGCTACTTCTTCTTTATTTCTTATAAAAAATGATACAATTTTTGTTGGTATAGAATGCGGACATGGCCATACTTTCGACTGCTGGTAATGACATTTCGTTAGCAAAAAGAATAAGTAATAAAGAGAAATGTAATAGGTATAATTTAATTATTTAAAACAATATAAAAAATATTTTGAAAAGTTAGAGAAACAAAAGATATTATACGAGTAGTTATTGATTTTGAATAAAATGGATAAGCGAAGATATTAAGAATTATAAATTATTTGCAGCAAAAAAGGTATTAATTTTGGATGATTTTAAACATTAAAGAGCAATTTTAGATGATTTGAAACATAAAAAGGTGATGTGAACGCAATAACTGGTAGAAATTTTGATGGCTGATTAAAAACAATTACGGTACGCCATTGCATGGTTGCAAAATTGGTATAAATTAAGAAAGCTCCAGTATTTCATATACATTATTTAATGATAAGAAACTTTCTTGAAAGTACAATTTTCTTATTTCTTGCAAAATAGGGCATACGGATATTAAGTGGTAGACATCTTCGGATTCTCTTCTATTACAAAGATTACAAGATTGCTGTAAGTCGGGTCTATGAAGTATGAAATGGAGGTTTAAAATTTCAACCCTTGCTTTGAATATAGTGCTTATTGCCAAAGCAGAATATTCAGTGTTGAAATAGTTTTCATCGGTACACAATTGGTGGTTTAAGTTTTTATAGATAAACCTGGAACTTGACGTTAAAGCTTTTGTGAAATGTTGATCGTATATTCCTTCATTGACCTAAGAGATAATTCTTGCGAATATATCCTCCCAATCACTTACATTATAGTTTCTTAAAGCCTTTGAGAAACGTCGTGGGATAGCGCCAACTGATTCTACTCTCTAAAGGGAGAATAATTGGAATTCAATAATCTCATGAAGAAATACAAACTCCAAATGCCTGCACTCCATAACAAGAACAGGTGTTCAGAGCAGCAATAAGAACATTGTACTTAGACCTGAGGTCATTATTTTGATTGGCGAAAAATCATGGCCACATCAGATTGAGTGCCAGCTTTTTTCTTTGGCATGCTTATTAAAGCTCAAGTTGGATGTCAATAACACACCAAGATACTTAAAGGCACGAACTACTTCAATCCGCTCATTATTCAGACGCCAGCATTCTTCCGGTAGCGTTCTCCTCTGTCGGTTCTCAAAAATCATATTCTTCGTTTTACTTATGTTGATGGTAAGACCTCAGGAGTCGCAATAAGCCTGTAATTTATTGATTTGTAATTGAAGTGTGAAAGGGTTTATCAGCTATCAAAACTAAATCATCAGCGTAGAGAAGGACTTAAATGAGATTTGCTGCAAACGATACTCCTCCTGGCAGAATTTCGCAAATATCATCGATGAATAAAGCAAATAAAAGCGGGTTTAAAATTCTTCCTTGTGGGACTCCTTCAGATGTTTCAAACCAGTTTTACTTCATCCCGTACGGTTGCTCTAGATGACGATAGAAAATATTGATAAAGTTGAAGAAATTTTCTAGAGACTCCAAGCAAAGCTAATTTATATATCAAAGCTTGTCTATTCACTTTATCAAAGGCTGATTTTAAATCCACAAAACACACATACAGCTTTTTATTTAGATTGATGTATCTTCTGGCGATGCTGGTCAGAGCAAAGATAAGATATGTTGTTGAAAACCCTGAACGAAAACCCGCTTGAAATATATTGAGACGATTATTAACTTCTAGCCACTTTGAAATTCTGTCGTAGGATAGAAATCCCTCAATAGTTATCAGGACAGCTAGAGTCTCCTTTTTTTAAAAATCATAGAAATGAGTGATTTAGTGAAACTAGAAGGAATAGAGTTAGAGTTGTTAATAGGGTTGAAGAACTCCACAGTGTAATTTTTGAGTTGAACAGTTCCATTTTTTCAAGTCCACTGGAATGCCATCGTGTAATAGCAGATTAAATGACGACTTTTTTACGTTGACCATAGTCTACCAACAGGCCCCTACACCTTTGTTTCTATTATTAGCTTCAAAATCAATCTTCGAATCTGAAAAAGGGAAACAAAGATGAAATGGACTGAAAAATTTGATTTAATTCATAAATTATAAAATAATATAGTTATATTTCATATTTTATTTCAACATAAGTTATTGTTAATAATTTTGCTTTATATGCACTTTTAATTTTCATAAAATTCACTTTTGTGTTGTGACAGCCGTGCAGGGGTAACATATTATAAATATTTACAAAAATATAGGCAGCTGCGGATCCGTTTTGTTGGAAATTTCTCACTGTACTTTTATGAAATCCCAAAAAACACGAGAAATATTTTAAATGAGACAACACTAATCAGATACACAAATGTCAAAATTTAGTAGCTCAATTTTTTCCCACTAGTTGCAGTGTCAAAACCTACTTCAGATTGGCATTTAGTAGTCCATAAAATAAGTCCATAATTGGATTGTCCGATGGCAGCGTTCAGTGCTGTAGAAAAGTAGCTCAGTTCATTTCGAGCCTAGGGCTGCTTTTAAACGATGCAATTATTTAAGCAATTTTTACTTAATGTTGGAGTACATCCAAAAATTATTATGTATTTTGTTATCGAAAAATTTTATGCAAACGTCACAAGCACTTTGTTATACATAAATCGTGTGTGAACCGTTGGTCGTTGGTAGCACCGTTTTTCTCAGCGCCCTGTTTTTTTGTAAGCCCGAAGGGAATTGGATGGAAGAAACGATGTTCATCAGTTTATGGAGAATTTTCCCTTCTTAACTTAAGAACGGAGAGAGAATAGAAATTTCTAAAGGAATTAAAAGGAATTATAAGTACTTTTGGAATTAAAAAGGACTTAAAAGTATTTAAGTACAAGTCATAAGTACAAAAGTAATCAATACAAAAGGTACTTAAGTACCAGTACAAGTACATGTACTGGAATTTTAAAGTACAAGTACCAAGGAATTGTACTGGTACTTAAACATTTCAAGTACAAGGTAATTCTACTTAAATTGTGCTTAAGTACCAATATACTTAATTACTTAACAGCTCTGGCAAGGAAGCTATTAGTTGTCAATGCGTATAGGAAAAAAAATAAATAATTTTGCTTAAGTTAGGTTAGGTTAAGGTGGCTGTCAGGAAAACTGCTGACACACTTAGGCCAGAATAGGCCCATTGTGATACCACATAAAGAATGCGAGGTAATCCTCGTTAATTAAATCAATTATAGCTTTTAATAAAGCGATAGAGACTGTCAATTTTATTTAAGTCACTGGGATCATCAAAGAAAAAATTTCCTAAGTGTGTTTTGTGTCTTTGAGAAAGAGCAGGATATGAGTAAAGAAGGTGTGGAATAGTTTCTTCCTCCTCCTCATCCATGCAGTTTCTGCAGACATGATGTGAAAAAAACACCGAGTCTATTGGCGTGTTAACCTATGAGGCAGTGTCCAGTAATGACACCAATTGTGGAGCTAATATGCCATCTACTTAGAGATAACAAACATTTCTATCGCTTCGGATCCAGTGTCAGCCAGATCTGTTTTGTCGCCAGACAAGTAGTGATACCAGTCCATCTGCTATTTGTCATCATCATGGAATCTTGCTTAAGCATAAGTTTACATGTAGAGATCGGTATTCCAATATTCATCTTGTTAGGTGACATTGGTGTACTAGTTCCTATCCTGGCGAGTTCATCGGCCTTACAGTTTCCTAGAATATCTCTGTGTCCCAGCACCCAGAAAAGGCGAATGTTGAACTGTTCTGCCATCTCCATTAGAGACGATCGACAGTTTCGGGCAGTTACGGAGTTTGTAGAAACAAAGCCTAATGATTTATGGACAGCTTGACTATCTGAGAAGATATCGATATTCAAAGTAGATAAAACGTTTTCTTTGAGCCAAGATAAAACTTCTCTTATTGCCAGGATTTCCGCTTGGAACACGCTACAATGATCAGGGAGACGGAAGGAGGGACTAATGTTTAGTCGTTCTGAGTACACGCCACCACCTACCTCCTCTTCGGTTTTTGAGCCATCCGTGTAGGAATGAATTGCTTCATCAAAAATTCATTATCTTCCCAAGTGGATCTTGTTGGAATTGTTACTTGAAAATTTTTGCCAAAAACCGGCTGAGAGATGGTGTCGTCGGAGTGTTGGGGATTGTGGGATTGATTCGAATTTGTTCAAAATGATAGTATGGCCAATAGAATTATTGGACCATTGAGAGATGGCTCTGAGACGAATAGCTGTGCTCACGGCCACTTGTTTAGTGTATATATAGAGGGGTGTGATGTTAAGCAGTATGTCTAAAGCAGTGGAAGGTGTCGAACGGAGAGCTCCGCTGATACAAATGCAAGCCGATCTCTGTACTTTGCTTAGATTATCACGATAAGTTACTTTATCTAAAGCAGTCCACCATACTGCCACCCCATAAGTGAGTATCGGTCTGATGACCGCTATGTATAGCCAGTGGGTGATATGTGGCGACAAGCCCCATTTATTTCCGATAGCTTTTTTCAGGAGAAAAGTGCCACTGTGGCCTTTCTAGTTCTTTCTTGTATATATTTGGTTTCCAGCTCAACTTTTTGTCTACAATCAGCTTGATCTGAGAAGTTAAATGGAATACAATTTATTGATGGAGGGTCTATATTCGGAATTTTATATTTCCTTGTAAAGAGGGGAAGTTCAGTTTTGTGGGGACTTACACCTAGTCCACATTTGTCTGTCTATGTCTGTAGTTTGTTGAGAGCGGTTTGCATTAATTCTGTTATGATTTGAAGATGCTTTCCCGATATAGCAATGGCAACGTTATCAGCATACGCAATAACTTTGAAACCATCCGCTTCTAGATTGACTATGATTTTGCTTTCTAGACATCTAAAAATCAATCATTAAAGTTTTAAATGATTAGTTTTTTTGTTATTGACATCGGTAACTTAGTTTTTCTTCGTATTTAAGTTAAGCGCTTATACATATATTATATAATTATTCTTCGTTAAAACTAGCCCACCTGTCAACGCGTTGACAAGTAATCTTTTAGTGTATACTTCACACCGATAACACACTTTTTATCCACTTTTTATTTAAGTGCAGAGAATTCTATGCGTTAAGCTCAACATAACAGCTCCAAGTGTCACCCAATTAAAATTAAAATCAACTTTTTCTGGAGCAGTAAAAGTTAATAAGAAAATTGAGATTTTTTAGATTTTTTTTTATCCATGGATATCGTAACTACTTGTCATAAGAATTTGCAGTTGATAACTTGAAATAAAGGGGACAAATTATAATTTTTGTAAGAGGATATTTTGGCCCAAATGTCATCCAATTGCCCTGAAATCACCTTTTTCTGGAGTAGTCATATTCATCAAGAATTTCAGATTTCTTAGAGATTTTTTAACTCATCGACATCGTAACTATCCGTCAAATGAATTTGACAGTTGATGGCGAAAAAGAGAGGGGATGAACTATATTTTGACAGAAAAGATGTTTATTTCGATCCAAATATTGCCCTTAAATCAGCTTTTCTGGAGCGGTCAAAATTATTCCAAGATTTCATATTTCTTAGAGGAATTTTAATCGATCGACATCCTAGCCATCCCTCAATTGCATTTGATAGTTTTTGATTTGAAATATAGGGGACATCTTGGCTATCTTTTTCTTTGCAAGAGATGAGAGAAAGGTTAAACTAAAAGACGTCGAAATGATTCGCCTTGCATGAAGCTGGTATGAATACCGTCATTGATATCGTAGCCATTCCTCTATAGAATGTGATAATTGATGGCTTGAAAGATAGGGGATGAACTTTATTTTGACATAAAAAGTATATTTTAACAGAAAACTATATTTTGACACAAAAACTATATTTCGATGCAAGTGTCACCCAATTACCTTAAAAACAACTTTTTCCGAAGCAGCAAAAATACATAAAAAATTTGTGATTTCTCAGAGGCTTTTTAATCAATCGACATCGTAGCCATCTGTCAATGGAATTTGACAATGGCTTGTAAAATAGGGGATGAACCATACTTTGACAAAAAAAGGTTTTTTTATCCAAATGTCACCCGATTGCCCTAAAGTCGCCATTCGTCAATGGAATTTGACAGTTGATGGCTTAAAATATAGGAGAAAACTGTATTTTGACAGAAAAGTGTATTACGATCCAAATGTCATCCTACTGTCTTAAGATCAACTTTTTCTGGGGCAGTAAGAATTGGTGATTTCTTAGAGATTTTTTAATCCATTGACATTGTAGCCATCCGTCAATGTCCCTGATCACACGTGAAAAAATTCAAGGATTTTCTGCGATTTGTGATGGTGAGCGGGGTAACTGGCAGAAGAGGGAAGAGGATAAAATATGTTTAAAATAAATAATATATGAAAATATCCGGTGTAGAAAACTGGCGTTCTCTTTTGTGATCTTTCTCCCATCCAATCCAACCAATCTTATCGTGTCTTTCATTATGAAACTACGAAAAACACAAAGAGGAAAACAAAATCTGCAGAATAATTTTCTTCACATCTGAACACTTCCGTTCTTCACGTGCAAGCAAGCACAATGGAATTTGACAGTTGATGTCTTGATGGATAAGGGCCAAACCATATTTTCGAAAAAAAAGTTAACTCAATGTCAACCCATTGACATAAAATCACATTTTTCCAGAGCAGTAAAAAACTGAAAATTACATATTTTTTTCAGCTTTTTTAATCAATCCTATTTTTATTGTTTTTAAATTTGGATCAAACTGGATTCGATACAGTATTCAATTGAAATCGTTAAAATTAGAGAGATTTAATATCAGTGAAATTGAAATGAATAGAATTGTATCGGAAATAAATTCAGTGAAATGAAAATTATCGAAAGATCGATGGATTGAAATGATCGAATCATTTTGGTAATAGATTCTTGAACAGTTCAATCATTTGAAATTAACGATTTACACAGCTTTTATGTCATTCATGCTTACAAAATACTTTAGTTTGCCTCCTACCATCACTCAGAATGTACACACTATCAGCCAGCAGTCAGAGTTGTCAGTCATAATCGATAATGTGTACAAAGCTTTGCCCGAAGAGGTTGTGCTACCTGCACAATAACTTTTACCACGTTTACAAGCAGAATCGAGAGATCGAGTTGAAACAGGGTCGATCCAAGTTATTCGTCACTTGAGTTGAGTGCTCCATTTAGAGTTGAGTTGAAATGGTATCGAAAACAAATTAAAACAAAACTAAAACAAAACTGTGTTTGTACACAAACATCCAATAAACAGACCATAATGCATTATCTGTAAAACAAACTCCTCGATCCAGGTTTTTCGTCACATTATTCGAATTGACCCAGCTTCACCACCGGAGATGAGTCAAATCAAGCTCTTTTCAACTCAATCCAGGTATACAAAGAGTTGAAGCGAGCCTGAAGCCTATACATATACTAATTAATTTTGTCGTCATTGTAATCGTCATCGTCATGTCATCATTGTCATCGTAATCGTCATCGTCATCATCAAATTTAATAAAGCGGTAATAAAACGTTATTCACATACATATATGAAATACATGTATATTATATATTTGCATCTATTTATTTCAAATTACAAAAATTCATACAAGACTATATCGTCTCTTCGGAAGCAATAAGACACAACGCAACAAATCTCATTATCTTTTAATTAAAGATGAACACACAAAATTTGATTTCTATTAGTTTCTTAAAAACTAAAACTAAAAGCTGGTATTTTTCCAATTTATATCGAATCAAAAAGTTTTCTAGAATTATAGTGAGTTACAATATATTTTCTAGGAGTCTGTCAATTAGACGGTAGTGTTATTAGCACTCGAGTTTCGATGGCTGGACGTACTAGTGTATAGAAATCGCCGAAACTATTCTTTGTAAAAGATCTCAACTCCAAAAGCTCACCAAAGATGATTCCGTACTAAAACTATTAAATGGTGAAAAGGTTAAATGTGACTTTAATTATGAAGATAGACCAATAATTTTCTACAATTGATATTTTTAAATATCAAATTTATATGAGAAAATTGATATTTCTTAATGTTGTTTTAACATTATAAATATCTAATTTATATTTTATAATGCAATGAGCAAAGCAATAAGATATAGTACCCCAGGTGGCAGTCCAGGTTCACTGGAAAATCCACCCACTTCGGAGGTCGGCTCTATGGATTCTGGGGAGAGCCAATTATTGCATTTAATAAATCCCTTCCTAAAAAGGATATCTCGATCACCACCATCTAAATCGAGTGCAAAACCATCCAAATTCAGGCAAAAGAGTTCACCCGTCACGCCTGCACGCGCCAAAATAGACACAGATAAAACAAAAAATCTTGAAAAAGATAATAACGAACTTCGACAAAAACTTATCAAGTAATTGAACTTTATCAAGAGCTAAGGAAAGAATCTTCTTGGAAAAGAAAATGAGATATTGAAAAGCAAAAATCCTCCAATAAACTCAAAGTATAGCTTGCCACAAGTCAATAATTGTAGATATGAAACGGATGAAGAAGAGCTAGCACGTGAAACTGAGAAGTCCTCAAAGAAAAGATTGATTAAAAAGCGTAAGGCTGGCTCTTTACCTGAAGCAGCTTTTGAAATAAGAGTTTCACCAAAATATGCGACAGTAAAAGAAAAACCTGTTCCACCACCGATAAATGTTGTCGGTATTGCGGAGTATAACAAGTTGTAAACCATATTAAAGGCATTATTACCATCGGCTTTTAAAATTATTTCACTTAACAACAACAAATGGAAAGTTTGTGTGAAAGACCCCGAAAGTTATCGTCTTCTGTCACGAAAACTAAACGAAGAAAAAGTAGAATGGTATACCTATGAAAATAAGTTGGAAAGACCCCTACGTGTTGTGGCAAGAGGTCTACACGCATCATATTTAAAAGACGATATTATTAGTGATCTAAAAGAGCGCAACCTCAAAATCTTAGATGCGACGAACATTGTCAAAAGAGAGAAACAGAAAAAAGAGGGTGAAGCGATAGTGGTACAACGTGGTCTCCCACTATTTATACTTTCGTTCGATAAGACTGAAAAATTAGATGAAATTTATAAAATTAAAGCAATTCTAAACATCGTAGTTAGGATCGAACCTCTAAGAAAGAGCACAAGGTTAATCCCTCAGTGTAAACGCTGCCAAGAATTCAATCACACCCAAACCTATTGCAAAAAGAGCCAAGGTGTGTAAAATGCGCTGGAAAACATCTAACTGTTGACTGCAACGGAAAAAGTAAAAGTCCACCGACGTTAATTAATTGTAATGGAAATCACCCAGCAAGCTATAGGGGCAGTGAAGCAGCTAAAGAATTACAAATTACCTCCAAGGCAATTAGAAATCGCAATTCCCAAGAGTGCCAAATCTACGAAAGGTCCAAAACCTAGTATCCGTAAGGAAAAGAAAACAGTGTCAGTACCTTCAGAGAAAATATCGAAGCAAGGAAATGCAGAAACATATGTCCAAATAGCGGCAAAAATATACCAGTAAATAACGACACTGAAACAGACCGGGTTTCGAAAGTCTTTTCAATAATTTTGTCAAAACTTGAAGAACAATGTGAAACAAATAAGCATATCTTTGATAGGTTAAGTAAGCTCGAAAATTGCTTTCGACCCAAACCTCTTTCAAAAAATATATGATGGAAAAGCTTAAATTTCTTACGTGGAGTGCCAACGGATTATGGCAAAAACTTGGAGAATTGTAGATGTATATGCGAGAAATGATATTGACATATGTTTGATATCAGAAAAGCATGCCAAAAATGAATCAAATCTTAAAATCCACGGGTTTCATGACTACCACGCTATTCATCCGTCAAACAAAGCAAGAGGTGGATCATCATTGTATATAAAAGAATGCATTGAACACTCGATAGGCCTCAAAATAGAGACGGAATCAATGCAATTTAGTAGTGTACAGGTTTAAACTAAAAGTATTCCTCTCAATGTCTCTTCCATATATTGCCCTCCGCGTTGCAAAATTGATAAGAGTGAATTTACGACATTGATAAGGTCACTAAGCCCAATTTAATTGTTGGTGGTGACTTTAATACAAAACACACCTTCTGGGCCTCACGATGCATATCTCAAAAGGGTCGCATGCTATATGAAGCAGGAATAGAAAATAATTGTGACTTTCATTCGACTGGCAAGCCAACTTACTGGCCAACTGATCCGTTGAAAATACCTGACCTAATCGATTTATTCATGGTGAAAGGAATACTCTCTAACCGTATAGAAATTTCAGAGGGCTATGACCTCTTCTCAGATCATTCTGCCGTCGTACTCACTATGATCGAAAACCTTGAAGGCTTGGCAGCGGGGAAAGAATCCAACTATTCACTTTGGAAAGCTATAAAAACAACGAAAAAACCAAGGCTTCCAGTGCCCCCGATTAAGAAAAGCCAAAATGAATGGACTAAAAGTGACAAAGAAAAAGCGACGATATTCGCGCGATTACTTAGAGGAAACATTCAAGCCGTTCGATGGGCAAGAACTCAACGAAAATATTAATATGAATTTTAAATCAAATGGAAGTTACATAACGAGAAATGCTACACTTGCCGAATCAAAAACAGAAATAAAGGAGCTTGAGTCCAACAAAACTCCAGGTTATGACTTAATAACGGCAGAGATTTTAAAAATGCTCCCTCGTAAAAGGTTTAATAACCTCCTTTACATAATAAAAGCCGCTCTAAGTATTTAATATGTTCCGAGCCAATGGAAAGTTGTGGAGGTCATAATGGTTTTAAAACCTGGCAAACCATCTCACGAAAAGAAGTCTTACAGGCCGATTTCGCTTCTTCCAATAATATCAAAAGTTTTTGAAAGAATACTACTTACTCCTGCGCCTGCAACCAATAGTAGAAGAGAAACAATTAATACCTGAACATCAGTTCGGATTTAGAAGCAAGCATTCGACAATTGATGAAGTGCATAGAATTACTGACGTAATTGAGAGAGCTCTTAAAGAAAAGAAAATCTGTTTGACTGTTTTTTTTGGACGTGTCGTAGGCGTTTGACAAGGTGTGGCACGAAGTGCCACAAAATGCTCTGAATAATGTTAATGAGTGAACGAAAACATGGCGAATAGCGCTCAATGAACAAAAGTCAGTCCACGTGGTTCTTACGTATAAAAAAATAAATAGACTACCCGTCTTTCTTAATATCGCTCGTGTTCCATTTGCAAATGAGGCAAAGTATCTGGGAATGACTCTAGACGCGAAATTAAAAATGGAAGCCGCACGTGAAAAAAAATGCGAAGGACTAAAAAATAAATAAAGAGATATGAACTGGTTACTCGGTAAATATTCAAAGCTTAGTATTGAAAATAAATTGATTTTATATCGACAGGTTCTTAAACCTGTTTGGACTTATGGTATACAACTTTGGGGTTGTACCTGCGATACAAGCTTAAATAACTAACAAACGTTTGAAAATAAATGCTGAGGTCATTTGTAAATGCTCCGTGGTATATAAGAAACGAAGATCTTCATAGGGATCTCGGGATTCCTACGGTCCGGGACGAAATAAAAAGTTTCGCGTGAAAACATAGAAATCGACTATTAGAACACGCTAATTCAACGATTATTGACATTCTTGACGAGTCGAATTTAGTACGCCGTCTGCGAAGAACAAAACCTTCCGACTTGGTGCGATGAACAGAAAACCGCTTTAAAATCGCGGATTAAGCAGGAACTTTCACCGGAAAGTAACTTGCAACACGTTACTTAACTTCGTTAAAAATAAATTGCAAGATGAGTTTCAACTTAGTTGCAATCGGGAAGTGGAGGTGGTTATAGTGTAGTAAGAATCTCACACTTCTATGAGCACGCGTTTTTCAGTCCTCATAGAGCCTCATGCAGGTCTTGCACCTACCCACCCCATACACGACCGATTGTATTGCCAGCTTAAAGTGGCAAAAAAGTAACTTTGAGTAAATTCTTTTATTTTGAGGTATCTTTTGCTTGCTGCTCGTTCCTTCGTTTAAAATTGATCTCATTTTTGTAAGTAGGTATATTATTAATTTACTTGATTTTATCGTCGGTAGGGAGTATAGAAATTGTTTTCCACGTTTTGTGACACTTTTATCCGATCTTATCGATTTGTAGTAAATAAATTTGTGCTGGTAATGCACACTTTTATACATATATTATATGATATTATACCATCTTTTTGTGTACTGTGCTGGTAATGAACGATAAAAATTGTAAAACTTGCCAAAATATTAATTTTGTGCTAGAATAAAGTTAAATGAAATTTAATTTGATTAAAGATGATAAAGCTTGATTGTTCTTGATTTATAATTCCTGACAGATCAATCATATTTTTAGCTTTTGTTGTTCCTAAATGAAAAGTAACTCAATGTAATTTGTTCAATTGTGATATTGCAACTCTTCTTTTTGAAACACTTACCACAGTAAACTAGAGTAACATAAAAGAAAACGCACCATGGTTGGAATCATGTTATGACATTTCAAATCATGAAATCACAAATTACACTTATAATCATAAATAAAAATTGCTATCCGCAAATGCAGAGATTAACATCATAAGCATAAGGATAAGAAATAGTAAAATAAAAAATTAAATTTCAAGATAAAAAGCAAGAAAGTCTTCATCTGTCAAAAATTATGTCAGATATCTCTGTCAAGATATAATTGCAGACAGATGTCTCTGACATCCAATCCTGAGATGAAACGGTGTGACTCTATTAGATATTGTATGTTTAGATGAGTATTCAGAGAGTAAGTATCTCATGTTGACATGGGTAACACAGTAGAAATTCGTACCCTGATACACTTACTCTAGCGCACTTCACTGTATCAGCGAATTACGTAAACGTAATTTGCGCCATAATGCAATTTTTGTTTATCAGCGGTTTTGAAAATATTTTTTCTGTTAATTCCGCCTCAGCAATCACATGTGTCAATTTCATTAATATCGCCTAACGAACAACGAAGTTGACATATTTTTTGAGCACCCATTTTAAATATTTTTCGTTCATAATTCTGTCTCAGCTACAATAACTGATGTGAATTTCAATGAAATGGCTCAAGGAACAACGAAGTTGTAGTATGCTGACATATTGTTGGAACACCCTGTTTAGAAAATACTTTTTTTCTTCTTAACTCCGCCTCAGCTATCACCTGTGTCAATTTTATTAAAATCGCTCAAGAAACAACGAAGTTGACATTTTTTTATTTGAACACCCATTGAAAATATTTTTTTCTTTCATAATTCTGTCTCAGGTACAGCCGATGTCAATTTCAATAAAATCGATCAAGGAACAACGAAGTTACCATATGGCGACTTATGTCGTTTTCGATTGGATGTTTGGAGTACTTCTTTTCTACTCCTTTTTCACTCCTAATACCCAATTTTTTTCAATAAGCCATAGGAATGGAACAGAACACAAAACCACGCAAGAACGGCATCATTCTTGGAACACCCCGTTTTGATAATAAATTTTTCTTTTTAAATCTTGGTTCACAATGCGAGGATGAAACGAGACGAGAGTATGAGATCTGAGACACTGTCATCCGTTTCTAGTTATAAATTAGTCCCCAATTCACAATGCAGCGGGATTTTTAACAACAAAGAGCTGATGTTCTCTGAAAAAAATATCAAAAAATTGAAACAAAAAATATTCCAGACAACAGATTACCAATTGCTTTATTTATTAATCTCAATTTATCGTTTTTTTTCTTTTAATTTTGTTTCAATTATGTAAATAACTTGTCAACAAAGAAAATCTTCGTCTCGTCGCGTCATTTTTTTCTTCAATTTTTGGAATCCTAGGCGTGGCATGATGACGAGAAACGCTGATGCATTGTTTGAAAGTCGTTTGCTATTGCAACGACTGTCACATTTTTGTACTATAATGACTCTGGAATGAACTATAACCACTCTGGAATAAAAGAAACACCGGATTTCGTATTAGACAGGACACAAACCAACCTACGGAGAGCTTTGGTGAGCTTTAGAACATCCAATACTAACTTTGTATATATAAACCATAGTACTATCATGGAAGCCATCGAAGAGGGCGACATCTGAAGTACCCAAGGGGTACCTTGACGGGGAGAATTTCATTTTTCGATGGAGACTTGTAATTGTGAATTGTCAAAATATAATGAGAACGGGAAAGACGTATACCGAATTCATGAGAGTTCGATAGAGTCAGGTGGAAGGCATTTCCTCAAAAGGATATTGATATAATGAGAAAACAGATAAAAGACACAATGAGGAAAATATTCAATTTTGTTTTGGTTTGTTTACATTTTTTTGTAATGAAGATAAACCTAAAGACATTAAAAGAACAATTTTGGATATTCTCTTTGGCTCCTGGGTGTTTGTGGTGCAAGAGAAAGGGGTAGGTATGCATGTGAAGGTGTATTTATTTTTTCACTGTTGCAGCATTGATAATATAAATAAGATTATATGTATATACTCGTATGTTATATTATCCTTAGTTGCAGGTTTATTGTGCGCAGGATTGTTGGGTTTTGTGGTGATAGGAAGGAATTTTAATATATTTATTTATTTATTTATTTATTAAGTTTTTTTCCAAAACTTTCAAGAAAATATTTTCAGATTTGCGGCTAAGCTTAGCGTCCTAGTGACTATAGAAATACATGGGTTGAATTTTTTGTACGATTTGAGATTGGCTACATCTCTTCTTTATAAAACCAAGCTCTTAGGGTGTCCGGGGTAAGGGAAAGACAACCTTCTTGGAAAAGAAAGTGATTTGGTTTTTGTTCTACAACTTGATGACATTTTATTTTACAACAAAGTCTTGAAAAAAAAACTTTTAGACGGTAAAATTATCTAAAAATTGAGTTATTAACGAACTCTGTAGGTTTATTAATCTTGAGGTCATATGATGTCAAAGTAACACTTTTGATTTTGTACTATAAATTTACAAATAACAGTTTTTTCTTAATATCTCAGCAAACAATTTTTTTTTTTCAAAAAAACTTATGAGTTAATATTAGACAAAATTTACTCCAGCGTGAAGTTTTTGCATGGTTTTCTCAGAATCTTGCTTGTTTGAAAAAAAGTACATTAATCTTTCATGTGTAAAATGACAAGGTACAATATGTACCTTCACATATTTTTTCAAAAAAAATTATAGCTTTCGAGAAATTCAGAAAAAAATTGAATTAAATGATGAGTTTGATCCAAATCTCGAGGTATTTTTTTTTTGAATGCGAAACCTTACTTAAAATATCGCGAATACGAATTGAACTTCATTGCAAAATGTCAATATGATATGAATTACATATAAGAAAAACAAGAAAATAAAATCAATTCTTTACGCTGTAGTTTGTACCTATAGAACCAAAATATTGTCTGAATCCGTGTATTAAGAATCCGGAAATCCGTGTATTAAAAATTCGTGTACTTATTAAGAATCCGTGCGTTAATAATCGGGGTATCTGGATACACGTAAAGAATAGTAGGCTCTAGTACCTACCTATATACCTACCTGCCTACCAAAATTACCTATGGGGATATTTGCCTAAGCCCCCCAATGTTGCAAACAAAATTTTATTGAAATACTGACCAACATGGTACACAGATAGGTACCAACTCAAATCTATAGTGGTGATTCTACAAATGATGGAATTTTTGACGGCTCCGTTGATATTTTAATAACTGTTCAAGTATTCTACCTATAACTATAAATCTAATTGATGTCTACATAGCCAGACAAAATTATTAAGATCTGACATATTTTCAGTACTCAAAACATTCTTCAAAGGGTCTAATTCTCAGTCCCCGGAAGTGTACCCTGCTCGTTTTCGAAGGGCAAAATTTCTTACAGTTCTCAAATTTAAGTTTCAAAACCAAAATAAACTTTCAATTATTGACGTTAGATAATATATCTTTTTATGATAAAATGAATATTTAGTACTATTATATTATATTACAAAATAAAATCATTGAATTTTGTCCCTCGGATTTCTAATCAGTCCCCTGACCGATTGAAACAATCATAAATATCCTTAACTTTGAAAGCTATCCAAGTTTCAGATCTTGCAGCGTGAAGCATTAGGTGTGGTGACAATAAAATCATTTTCGTATCCTACGCCTGTTGGCTATTTCATTTGTTATGAAGACATTTGTGCGAGAGGTCATGGATTGTCCGTTCAGTTTACTGAAAATATTTTTATGTAAGAAGGTATATGTTTTTAGCATTTTAATATAGACTTAGTAAAATCTTAATTATATAAATGTTTGTATTTTTTGTGTACAGTACGTTAACATGTTTTAGTGGCAAAAACTATGAAAATACTCAATCCTCTGGCCTCAGTCCCCTGACATTCAATTACTGGTTTAATCTCTTGATGTCCCAAAAATGCTCCCAAAACGTTGCTTTTCTTCTAAAATACATGTAAAAAAAAAGGGGGGAATCAATCGCATGATCTTACTCATATTTTCAAGTGGTTAAGAAATTTAAAGGTAATTATTTACACAGGGTGCTTTTCATAAATTGTATAAAAGTACTAGAGGGCACAGGTTCGGCCGACACAAGAAAAAAATTGTGTTGAAGGGGGTACATTTCTCCCCAATAAGGTGAGGGGTATGATTTTCTTAAAAATTGACTTAAAATAATAAAAAGTTAAAAAAAATGTTCAGTTCTTTTGAACACCTGTTTTCAAAATGGCTATACAATGGTTGTTTTTATTTTCTTTGACTGGCCGTTATTAATTATGTGAAAAGACTTTCTAAAGTTCATATAAAGTAAGGTTTTACGACTTTTTGTTTCCAAAAGTGTTATGTCGAAATTATCATCATTTTATTCCATTTTTTTCATAATCACCCATATAAGCTTTAAATTAATTTTGTGGTTCGATTTGGATAAATTTTATATATGGTTGGAAAGCCATTATTACAAGAAGTGTATGAATCAACAAATTAAACACTGACAGACAAATTTAGTTAACGATCACTGTGCACAAAATATTAAATCAAAAAAAAACATCAAAAATCAATTTTAAAATATTACCTACCTAGCAAGCTTCTAAGTGGTGTCAAAAGTTGGGGGAGAGACTAATAATAAATAATGGGTATGTAAGATAACAAAACACAATTACCTACCTAATACAAAAAAAAACTTGAAGACCAATAGGTACCTACCTAAATATCTACCAAAAGATGAACATATACCCACTTATTGGTAACAACCCTTAAATCTACCAACTAAATTAATAATTGCAAAAAAAAACTTTAATTCAAAAAGGTACCATTCGTATTTTCCAAAATATCCATCATCGCAAAAAAGATTACAATTAAAAAATCAAATATAGGTACCCACCAAAAGATATGCCTACCATGCATATCATGCAAGAAAATAAAATTTCAATTTAAATGCCTACCAAAAGATATAGCTATATGCCTATTATGTTTAAAGTTAATCAGAAAAACAAAACCTACCCTCAATATAAGAAAATATAGCTTTACTTATACCATTATACGTTTCTTTTTTCACATTGCCTACATCCTACAGCAAGTTCTCGGCAAATTATTTGTGTCCTCGTTGCTATGACGCGACGGCGACGACGCAAGCAGCTTATTTTCAGATATTTCGTTCACAACTTTCTTCTATTTTTCTTTGGTTTTTTCACTGTCTTCACCTTTTTTTTATTGTTTGACATTTCACAAACACCTGATTTGGTTATCTCTTTTACTCCCTATCATTCTTATCAGAATGTAAAAAATACATTCCTCCTGCTCTTACTACTTATCTTCCATTATTTAATTATGGCCTATTACCAAGTCTCCACGCAAAAAACCCTCACCGAATGTGGCACCGCCGCTGGACCAATGTTCTCCTAAAAAAAATCGTTCATGATAGTACTATGGTTTATATGTACAAAGATACTAAACGTCAAATTGAAAGCATTGGAAAGGGAAATTTATGGGACATTTCCCCTATGGAAAGCTCTGGAAGCAAATACTAGAACCTTCCAGTTTTTTCGGGAACCTTGTGAAAAGTATAAAAGTACATATCCGACCGGCAGAGGACGCAGTTTATTTCTTATTGTGAATGAGTAAAGTTGGTAGTAATAAAAGTAAGGTGTTTTGCGCTGTAAAAGTAAAGTGTATAATTTTGTAAAGTAAATAAGTGGAAAATTTAAATAAAGTGAATAAGTTTTATTAACGAATCTGAGAAAATATTACATTGGTGTTAGAGGTGGAATAAAACTTAATTTATTTGTGTTTATAAAATTTATTGTGCTTTAACAGGCAATAATTACAAAAAGTGAACGTGACTGTGAAAGTGAAAATAAGAAAAGACAATGGGTAAAACTCTAAATGATTTAAATTTAATTGAACTGAAGGCAAAACTGAACAAGCGAGGTCTTCCTACTGCTGGAACAAAGAATGATCTTATAATTCGTCTGCAAGAAGGTTTAAGAAAACGTGGAGAAATTGAAATGGAGGAAGAGCAAGAACAAGTAAGCACGTCAGGCATGACCAATCTGATGTCTCAGCTGCTCGCCAAATTTGAAAGTCAGGAAAAGAATCTTCTCGAACGATTTGATCAACAAATCAAATTCAAGAGAAAAAACTTCTTCAACAATTCCAGGAACAAACAAGTCTGCTCGAAGGTAAGTTAGAAGCCTATGACAACAGAATTATTGCCCTTGACGAGCATGCCGATAGACAATTCTTGACTGTCAATAAGCAATTGTCGACATTAGAAGAAAAATTCGAAAAGGTCGAAGATAAAATCGAATGCATTACAAAGGAATTGGATAAATTAAAGAGAAAGAAGGTTCGAGATAGTTATGGCAAATGTCCGAAAAGAAAGGAGATGCATCCACAAACCTTCGATGGACAAACTTCTTGGTCAATATATAAGAAGCAGTTTGAGGCAGCCGCGGCACCAAATGACTGATGTGAGGAACATAAATATATAGCTCTGACACTTGCCCTTAAAGGAACTGCTGCTGAACTACTACAAATCATACCAGCAGATAAGAATGGCAACTTCAGTGCTCTTGTTCAGGCCATTGACAAGTGCTTTGGAGATGGCCATATGCAAGAAGTCTTCCGCGTTCAACTCAATACTAGAGTCCAGAAAAGAGAAACTCTGCAACAGCTCCAAGCAGACATCAAACGGTTGGCACATTTAGCATATCCGGCTGAAGGGGATGAAATCATCAACCAATTCGCAACAGAATCCCTTGTCCGTGCTGTATCTAATACCAACTTTAAGCGAGCAATTCGAACGGCTAGGAAACTCACACTTTCTGACACATAAGCGTTCGCCCTGGCTATGGAAGCAACAGAACAGGCTTCTCAAGGAGTCCATCCAGTAAGAGAAATAGAAATTGAGAAGGGTTCATGCCAGAGAACAGCGTTGCAAAGGAATCAGCGAGATGGACCTGCTCGATGTTGGAATTGTAACAAGACCGGGATCAATAAGACACTGGAGAAGGTAAGGCAGCGATTCTACTGGCTACATGCAAGAGCAGACGTTGAAAAATGGAGCCGCAAATGTGATACTTGTGCTGCAAGCAAGGGACCAGGCAGAAAAATCCAGAGTAAAATGCAGCAGCATAATGTGGGCTTGCCTTTTGAAAGGATTGCAATAGACGTTGCGGGACATTTTCCAGAAACCGATACATCCTGGTAGTAATGGACTACTTCAACAAGTGGCCTGAGGCATTTGCTATCCCAAACCAGGAAACCAAAACAGTCGTGGATCAGATGGACTTCAACTAGATTAGCAGGTTTGGTGTCCCGATGGAACTCCATTCTGATCAAGGAAGAAACTTCGAGCCCAAAACCTTTCAGGAGGTTGTACACATCTTGGCATTAAAAAAAAAACGAGAACAACACCGCTGCATTCACAATCTGATGGAATGGTTGAACGATTCTACAGGACCTTTTAAGAACACCTTACCAAAGTGGTAGGTGAAAACCAACGAGATTAGGGTCGGCATTTCCCATTATTCTTGATGGCCTATCGAGATGCTGTACATAGCTCAACAGGACATACACCATCAGAAATCCTGCTCGGGAACACAATACGACTGCCAAGTGAAATAAATTTGGATGTTATGGTAATGAGCCCCAAGAAATAGACGACTACGTGGAAGACCTGAAAGAAAAGCTTCTTGACATTCACGAAAGAACAAGGGCAAATATAATGCTATCAAGTGATCGGATGAAAACACGATTTGACACAAAAGCAACAACGAACGGATTCCAAGCGGGAGAACTTGTGTGGTTTTATAATTCCTACCGTCGGAAGGAACTTTCAAGGAAACTTCAACAAAATTGAGAAGGCCCGTATACTGTTGTAACACAAATAAGCGATGTCGTCTACCGCATTCAGAGAGGACTTAGAGGCGAAATGGATGTAGTTCACAGTGACCTCTTACACCGTTATAATGGCGAAGAATGTGATGGATTTGCTCGGGACGATCAATCTTAAGGAGGGGGCAGTGTAATGTCTCTCAGATTTGTACTATAACGACTCTCGAATGAACTATAACCACTCTAATAAAAGAAACACCAAATTTTGGATTAGACAGGGCACAAACTAACCTACAGATAGCTTTGGTGACCTTTCGAACTTCCAATACTAAACGTCGAATTGAAAGCTTTGGAAAGGGAAATTTATGGGAAATTTCCCTTAGGGAAAGCTCTGGAAGCAAATACTAGAACCTTCCTTTCGGGAACCTTGTGAAAAGTATAAAAGCACATGTCTGACCGGCAGAGGACGCAGTTTATTTTTAATCGTGAATGAATTAAGTCGGTAGTAATAAAAGTAAAGTGTTTTGTGATTGTAAAAGTTAATTGTTTTATTTTGTAAGGTAAATAAGTGCAGAATTTAAATAAAGTGAACAAGTTTAATTAACGACTTTGAGAAAATATTAAAATATAAACGACGGGAACTCGTCACGTTACGTCTCATTTCCTCGTCGCATTGTGAATCAGGCTTAGTTTTGGATCAGCTATCACCTGTGTCAATTTTATTTAAATGGCCGCGTTCCGATGTTAATTTTCAGTTATCCGGATAGTTTTGTGTTGTCGTAATCACTTGTTTAAGAACAGATGATGAAAAATCATCTGTGACCAACAAACAAATCTGAAGTTATCCCAAAAATTCTAGAGAAATTTCAAAGCAGCTGACATTTGGTAAGTAGTTGGAGTTGTTCATGTTGATTTTGCCATGTCGGGTTTTTTGAAAGGAAAATTAATGAGTTAGATGCAACTGAAAAATGTGTTTGCATCACCTTAGACTCTACGCAATACGTAAATAAAAATAGAATAAAACTTTGTTAAAAAAGTGAAAAAATGTTTGCATACAAATAAAATTTTGTATTCAATTTCTTTGTCAGCTTTTTCAGCTAACCTATTTCGTTCTGGTCGTTTACAAAAGTATTGGCTACTCAGGTATCTTGGATAGCCTCTCAGATAGCCGGCGGAACGTAGCCAATCACTCAAGGAACAACGAAGCTGATATTTTTTTGGAACACCCAATTGAAAATATTTTTGCCGTTCTTAATTCTGTCTCAGCTACAACCCATGTCAATTTCAATGAAATCGCTCAAGTAACAATTAGCTTGTAATATGGAGACATATTTTTGGAACTCCCTGTTCAGAATTTTTTTTTTAACTCTTTCTTAATTCTGTCTCAGCTACAACCCATGTCAATTTCAATGAAATCGCTCAAGTAACAATGAGCTTGTAATATGGAGACATATTTTTGGAACACCCTGTTCAGAATTTTTTTTTAACTCTTTCAAAGCTATAAAAATTCAAT
Organism: Dasysyrphus albostriatus; assembly: GCA_946251815.1. Taxonomy (NCBI): domain Eukaryota; kingdom Metazoa; phylum Arthropoda; class Insecta; order Diptera; family Syrphidae; genus Dasysyrphus; species Dasysyrphus albostriatus. The sequence goes on along the minus strand of OX276335.1, from coordinate 128,747,546 downwards.
TTCATAAAAATTGGGCAAGGAACAACGAAGTTGAAATTTTTTTTGGAACACCCTGTTGAAAATATTCTTTTCGTTCATAATTCTGTCTCAGCTACCACCGTGGTAAGTTCTTTTATGTTACTCTAGCTAACTATGGTTAATGTGTCCAAAAGAATAGTTACAACGTTAGATAAAACAGTTACTTTGGGTTACTTTTTATTTAGGAACGACCAAAACTAAAATCTGTTTATCTATCAAACAAAATGGATAAAAATATCGAATTGCATTTTTGGAATACAAAATTAAGAACAAATTTTGATTTCATTAGATTTATTGAAAAGAATTTTTATCAGCACTTCGAAAATGCATACATTTTGAAAATAAAATTAAACTAAAATAATTTAGCTTCATTCTAGCACAAAATTGAATGTTAAGGATTTTTATGACCTTAAGTCCAAAATGCATTTTGCCCAGGTACAACAATTTGGCTCATCAGTTAGATGTTGTTGTACCCTTCTAAGACGCATATTTTTAGTCGGTGGTTACCGACACGTATTAAATAAATAGCACAAATGTACTGTTAATAATATTATCTAGTGGAATTTGGTTAAATTCAGACAATTAGAAAATGATGATGGTAAAGACCGTCGTCTGGCTGGTAGAAGTATATTGAATTGAAACGTAAATAATAGAAAATTTATTGTTTTGTTTTTGTTGTACCTGGGCAAAACGCATTTTGGACTAAAGGTAAAAAAAAAACTCAAAAATGAATTTATATTCAAGAGTCCACCAAAGCAAAAATAATAAATTTTTTATTATTTAGCAAAATTTTTGGATTTTTTTTTATTCGTAAATGCACAAGTTTCTTTATTTCAAATCGATCAATTTGGATAGAAAAAAATTGCAAAGTATAGAAAATAATTTCCAAACTCATTATCGACGATAAAATCAATTAAATAAAACTATATTACTACAAAAATGAATCCAATTCCAAACCGAACGATCGAGTAGCAAGCAAAAGATAATCCAAAATGAAAAAAATATTGTGATTTCAGCTGCTTTTGACATATTAACCCTTTCCACCAAGGAGATCAGTTGAGAAAAGTTATAATACATTTTCATCAAACACTAATCTGTGATTTAATAAGATTTACCTCAAATCTTCTTAAAATCTCGAATATTTACTTTACAAGTTTATTTCGTAAATTTTGAAGATTAGAAATTAACCTTGGTAAATCTTCTTAGGACAAATATTTTTATAAATCGAACTAACCTATAAATATGCAGGGCCGGCTCGAGCTAAATTGAAGCCATGAGCATGCTTCATCATTAGCGCCCCAATTGCTTTTATTGGTAGAAGAAGCCATTTTCTCATTAAGCAAGGGGTAGACTAAAGGCGTTTTTCTTTTTTAGTTCAGAGCAGATCATGAACTGTCAAAAAAATAATTGTTTGTTTTTTGAATTTTGAGTTGTTTCTTTTTGAGTTCTAAACAAGTTCAGAGCGCTCCTTGTGAGCTCAGAATAAAATAGCAGAGTAAACTAAGTAAAATGCTGAGCACAGCTGATTTGACATTTGAAAGTTGGCAATTACAAAAAGAAACAGCTTCAGAACAATATAAACGGCGGAAGAGCCTGGTCGCGCTTGTGGGGAAGGAAAAATAATTTAATATAAAAACTTATAATACTCATATATAACATTTTTATGACTTAAATTTATTTCATGCTTCAAATGGACAGATGAAATGACTGTTTTTTAATCAGTTTTTTTAAACAATATACAAGTTTTACTGTTTTTGATTAACAAGTTTTTACGGTTGACAGTCCGCTTAGTGTGCTCTAGTTATTTCATAATTAAATCAGAGAGCTCTGAACATACTCTGCACAGAAATCTACTCTGCTCTCTCATACTCTATTCAGTGCTCAGCTGAGACTTAAAAAAGAAAAACGTCTTTTGCAATGCGTTTTTTGACGAGGTATTCCCAAGAGACGAACAAATCGAGCACTTTTCAAATATTTTGTATTGTAGTTTTTTTTTAAGGGGGTGCTATTAGGTACAGAGATCGACTTATTTTTGGGATAATAGTTATACATTTTTATATTGTGTCCTCAAAAGCAAAGTGGCTTATCTCAAAATACTAATATATCAAAAAAAAGCTTTTTTTCCTCTTTAAGCTAGTCGTTATTAAATGGATATCAATATTGGTGCTATTAAAAAGAAATGAAAATTTAAACTAGGTAAAAAATATACTGGCTTTTTTAAGGCTTGTTCAAGTTGCCCTATGGGTTCATCGCCCTGCGCATTCACACCGCTTGCTCGTATAGCCTGTCTGGCCCTGCTTATATGGCACTGAAGGATTCATTCATGGCTGAATTCAGTCCTTCACACATGAAACATACCTTCTCTTTCCCACCTGTCGGGGTGTAAGGAATTTACACCACTTAGCAAATACAAAAACCATCTTGTGTCAAAAAAACTTCCTTAAAAGAATTCTAACTTACCTACAACAAACAAAATTGTTCAGAACGGAACCTGTAAGCTATATCCACCCAATCCAACTTTCAATTTTCCCCATACCGGGAGCTAAGATGTTTACACATCAAAAACTAGTTAAACAAATAACATTTCATCCATTTTTATTAGTTTGAAAAAACATGATAAGAGAAACATGTATCTCTCACTACTTTTTAGTCGAAGTACTGAAAAAAGAAATTTAAATGGCATCACAAAACTAAATAAAACTAAATAAATTTGGTGACACAACAGCTCGTGGAGAACCGAGGTCTTGTGACTTACAAGTCTCAACCATTCCTGTGTGCGTGTTATTGACAGGAATGGAGGGGACCTACAATTTTTTGCCGAGTCCGAACAGCTAGATGGGAAGCACTTATTCATGACAAGTATACTCTTGGAGGATTTGCCAGTTCCTCGCAACAGGCAGTACCTTGGAAAACAACATTTTTTTTTAGGTGGCAGCGGCTGGGAATCGAACCCAGACCTTTGGCATGATAGTCCTACGCACTTTTTTTTTTTTTTTTTTTTTTATTTTTTTTATTTTTTTTTTCAAATTCATTTTTATTTTTCAATTATCTTAGAACTATCTTAAAGCTAGACAAAAATTCATAAAAACTAGCCGACTTATCAATATCTTAAAACTAACTTACTGGCCCCAGTCGGGCGCTCTAAGTTAAACTAGAGTAAGTTAATGCTAATGCCTTTCGGCCTAAGAACTATCTTAATACTAAATCCAGGTCGGTTTTATTTTTTACCGAGAAGAATTTCACAAAAAAACTCGGTATCTATGTCTTTATTTGTTGGTTTTATATAAAACTTACAAACTACATAAAACTAAATTAAAGCTAATTAAAACTACTTAAAACTACTTACAACTAATTTTAAACTAATTACAACCTACTTATAAGCTACTTACAAACTAGAACAGCCACAGCAAGCATTTTCCGGTTTTTATAATTTTTTTGTATTTTTGTTGATTTTATTTTTATTTTTTTGGTGTTTTTGTATGTTTTATATTTTTTTTTTTTTTTTTTTTTTTTTTTTTTTTTTTTTTGGTGCCACTCTGACTGTCCCTACTTAAAACTAACTACCTAAACCTATGTAAGTCGGCCATACAAGAGAAAATAGCAAGGTCAACTATTAAATGTCTGAAGGAACTTCATCTTCGTTTTTCAACCACCAGAACTGGTTCTCCTGCTTTACCCTATCTCTTCGGTCCCGTTCGGACACAGTCCTACTGAACCGAAGGTGCTCAGCTCCGTCTTGTGCGAGGACGTCTCGACTGTAAAGGAGCCGCCGATCTACAGTTCTACGGCCGACGTGGTAGATTAGCGGAACCGCCGCTCTATCCTGGATCAGCCCTCGACTGTCTAGGTGGAGGAATGCATCGGGCGGAATAAAGCCGCTTAGACGCACACTCTCGTAGTATTCGTTGTTGGGGTAATAAGCCCCGAAAATTAAGCTGTTAGTCGAGGAAATCGCTCTTGCAATGTGACCTCGAATAAGCTTCAGCAAGAAATTATCTATCCTGTTTATGTTGGCCCCGTTGTATAGAGCCAGGTTGGAATAGTAGTGTTTGTACTCCGACTCTGGTGTTCTGTGCAATCCAAGGCAGCGTCGAAGACACTTCCTCTCAAACACCCGAATCTTTTTCATTTGAGATGGGGCAACGTTGAACCAAACCGGGCATCCATAGGCAATCATCGGCCGGATAAGGGCCATGTAGCAAATCACCTTCACCCTGCTGTCAAGCCAGCTGCTATAAAACAACCGTTTCGTCTGGGCAAAAGCTCCCCTAGCCCTGACCAGAGCAGCATTTATATGTCTGTCGAAATACAAATACTGATCCATCCAGATGCCAAGGTACTTTACTACACTTTTACTCGCCAGTGGATGTCCATTTGGCCCTACGATCACCAGCTTGCGCCAGTTCTTTCTCGTATCCCTTGTGGCTCTAAGCAACGGAGTCCTAAACAAGATAGTTTCTGATTTCTGAAAGTTGATTTTCAACTTCCAGTCATCGCAATATCGCTGAATCTTCTCGAAGTCACGCTGCAAAAGAATCCTGATGACCTCGACTTTTGGAGCTGTTCTGTACGCAATTAGATCGTCGGCATACGCAATTGCCTGAGTTAGACTACTTATCAGATCGCTGGTGTAAATGCTGAATAGAATCGGCGAGTTGACTGCTCCCTGCTGAAGACCATTTTTAATATTAAAGGTTGTGGCAGAAGTTACATTGCCACTTTTGACAACAAACTTTCTGCCATTGAGCATATCATAAAGCATATACAATAGTGGTTTACTAATGCCAAGTCTGGTCAGCTTTAGATAAAGACCCTCTAACCATACGGTGTCGAAGGCCTTCTCCAAATCAACCAGACAGGCACCCGTACACTGCTTCTTAGATTTGTTCCATTGGACATCAGAAACGAGTTTCGACGCAGCATGAATAGTGTCATGTCCCGCCTTAAAACCAAACTGATTGTCCGGTATGATATTATTGTCCTCTGCCCACTTAGACAGAGCTCTATTGATAACTTTTTCGAATACCTTGCTGATACTCGGAAGAAGACTTATCGACCGGAGATTCGCCGGATTGGAGTTGTCCTTTCCCTTTTTCGGGAGAGGATGCACCACAGCTGTCTTCCAACGCACTGGATAATATGCATTATTCAGAGCGTTGTTAAACAGAGTGGTATAAATGTCTACTGCTTCTTGAGGTAAATGTCGAAGTACAACGTTGGATATGCCATCGACTCCTGCTGACTTCTTCTTCTTTAATGAATCGAAGATGAGCTGGAGCTCCACCTTCGCAATTAACAGGGAACTGGGCCCATTTCGCTCGGCGATTATGGCGTTTGCCAAATGATCTTCATTGAACCCGGTGAAACCAAGGTTCTCTGATCGCCATTGCGTGATGTCATTCCGAAGGTAGAAGTGATGGAGCAAGGCTCTGTTTTCCAGGTCATGATTGGGGTGAATGCACGTATTCACCTTGTACACTTGCTGGAAAGCAGCCCCCACAGCCTCCACTTTCTCCTGCGGATCTTCGACAATAAAGAGGTCATCGTCCAAGACGGCGTCCTCTAGATTAATTCCTGCTGTCAGAAGTACGTCTCTGTTGTCTGTCGTTCTCTGAAGCTTGCGACACGGAAGATCGTTCTGATCATTCCTTCTAAATATCTTGTTAATTTGCGGAAACATGCTCGGGTCGCTAGCATTAACGGCCCGAATTTTGTTGTCCCAATACAAATTAATTGACAACCGATAGTTCTCTTTAATTAGTTGGTTGATGTTTTTGATCGACGACTTCAGTGTCCTAATCTCCAGATGGTGAGGGTCAGTAAACCGTCGGTACAAGAGTTTTAGTCTTGTCAGCAATCCACTTTTTTGTCTGTGTAGTGCGTCAATGGTCACGTTCCGATACATGTCAGTTGCGTCCCGTTGTTTGTATTTCGGTATTGTTCTGCTCATTGCTCGTTTGATTGTTTCGTCCATTTGTTCTAAGTATTGGTCTATTTCGTTATTTGTCAAATTCCTGTCATTTGGTGGGAATTTGTTATTCGAACTGATTTCGCTCGATAAGGCGTTGGTAAAGCGTGGCCAGCGCACCTTACTGTAATTGTAAGTATGCACAGTTACATACTCATCCAACTCCACGAGCTCGTTCGGAAGCTGTATTACGGCGGCGAGTCCGCAGTGATCACTGTCATACTCGATCGTTCGTACACAGTTTCTTGGTCTTTGACACACAGTGTCAGTAATTGTCAGTCTTGCGTCTATTACCAATAGATCCAGGTAGGCACCGCTTCTTGGAAACGATGGCCGATCCGTAGCCAGCAGGTCGACACCATTTTTTTGTATTTTTGTTGATTTTATTTTTATTTTTTTGGTGTTTTTGTATGTTTTATATTTTTTTTTTTTTTTTTTTTTTTTTGTTGGTGCCACTCTGACTGTCCCTACTTAAAACTAACTACCTAAACCTATGTAAGTCGGCCATACAAGAGAAAATAGCAAGGTCAACTATTAAATGTCTGAAGGAACTTCATCTTCGTTTTTCAACCACCAGAACTGGTTCTCCTGCTTTACCCTATCTCTTCGGTCCCGTTTGGACACAGTCCTACTGAACCGAAGGTGCTCAGCTCCGTCTTGTGCGAGGATGTCTCGACTGTAAAGGAGCCGCCGATCTACAGTTCTACGGCCGACGTGGTAGATTAGCGGAACCGCCGCTCTATCCTGGATCAGCCCTCGACTGTCTAGGTGGAGGAATGCATCGGGCGGAATAAAGCCGCTTAGACGCACACTCTCGTAGTATTCGTTGTTGGGGTAATAAGCCCCGAAAATTAAGCTGTTAGTCGAGGAAATCGCTCTTGCAATGTGACCTCGAATAAGCTTCAGCAAGAAATTATCTATCCTGTTTATGTTGGCCCCGTTGTATAGAGCCAGGTTGGAATAGTAGTGTTTGTACTCCGACTCTGGTGTTCTGTGCAATCCAAGGCAGCGTCGAAGACACTTCCTCTCAAACACCCGAATCTTTTCCATTTGAGATGGGGCAACGTTGAACCAAACCGGGCATCCATAGGCAATCATCGGCCGGATAAGGGCCATGTAGCAAATCACCTTCACCCTGCTGTCAAGCCGGCTGCTATAAAACAACCGTTTCGTCAGGGCAAAAGCTCCCCTAGCCCTGGCCAGAGCAGCATTTATATGTCTGTCGAAATACAAATACTGATCCATCCAGATGCCAAGGTACTTTACTACACTTTTACTCGCCAGTGGATGTCCATTTGGCCCTACGATCACCAGCTTGCGCCAGTTCTTTCTCGTATCCCTTGTGGCTCTAAGCAACGGAGTCCTAAACAAGATAGTTTCTGATTTCTGAAAGTTGATTTTCAACTTCCAGTCATCGCAATATCGCTGAATCTTCTCGAAGTCACGCTGCAAAAGAATCCTGATGACCTCGACTTTTGGAGCTGTTCTGTACGCAATTAGATCGTCGGCATACGCAATTGCCTGAGTTAGACTACTTATCAGATCGCTGGTGTAAATGCTGAATAGAATCGGCGAGTTGACCGCTCCCTGCTGAAGACCATTTTTAATATTAAAGGTTGTGGCAGAAGTTACATTGCCACTTTTGACAACAAACTTTCTGCCATTGAGCATATCATAAAGCATATACAATAGTGGTTTACTAATGCCAAGTCTGGTCAGCTTTAGATAAAGACCATCTAACCATACGGTGTCGAAGGCCTTCTCCAAATCAACCAGACAGGCACCCGTACACTGCTTCTTAGATTTGTTCCATTGGACATCAGAAACGAGTTTCGACGCAGCATGAATAGTGTCATGTCCCGCCTTAAAACCAAACTGATTGTCCGGTATGATATTATTGTCCTCTGCCCACTTAGACAGAGCTCTATTGATAACTTTTTCGAATACCTTGCTGATACTCGGAAGAAGACTTATCGACCGGAGATTCGCCGGATTGGAGTTGTCCTTTCCCTTTTTCGGGAGAGGATGCACCACAGCTGTCTTCCAACGCACTGGATAATATGCATTATTCAGAGCGTTGTTAAACAGAGTGGTATAAATGTCTACTGCTTCTTGAGGTAAATGTCGAAGTACAACGTTGGATATGCCATCGACTCCTGCTGACTTCTTCTTCTTTAATGAATCGAAGATGAGCTGGAGCTCCACCTTCGCAATTAACAGGGAACTGGGCCCATTTCGCTCGGCGATTATGGCGTTTGCCAAATGATCTTCATTGAACCCGATGAAACCAAGGTTCTCTGATCGCCATTGCGTGATGTCATTCCAAAGGTAGAAGTGATGGAGCAAGGCTCTGTTTTCCAGGTCATGATTGGGGCGAATGCACGCATTCACCTTGTACACTTGCTGGAAAGCAGCCCCCACAGCCTCCACTTTCTCCTGCGGATCTTCGACAATAAAGAGGTCATCGTCCAAGACGGCGTCCTCTGGATTAATTCCTGCTGTCAGAAGTACGTCTCTGTTGTCTGTCGTTCTCTGAAGCTTGAGACACGGAAGATCGTTCTGATCATTCCTTCTAAATATCTTGTTAATTTGCGGAAACATGCTCGGGTCGCTAGCATTAACGGCCCTAATTTTGCTGTCCCAATACAAATTAATTGACAACCGATAGTTCTCTTTAATTAGTTGGTTGATGTTTTTGATCGACGACTTCAGTGTCCTAATCTCCAGATGGTGAGGGTCAGTAAACCGTCGCTACAAGAGTTTTAGTCTTGTCAGCAGTCCACTTTTTTGTCTGTGTAGTGCGTCAATGGTCACGTTCCGATACATGTCAGTTGCGTCCCGTTGTTTGTATTTCGGTATTGTTCTGCTCATTGTTCGTTTGATTGTTTCGTCCATTTGTTCTAAGTATTGGTCTATTTCGTTATTTGTCAAATTCCTGTCATTTGGTGGGGATATGTTATTCGAACTGATTTCGCTCGATAAGGCGTTGGTAAAGCGTGGCCAGCGCACCTTACTGTAATTGTAAGTATGCACAGTTACATACTCATCCAACTCCACGAGCTCGTTCGGAAGCTGTATTACGGCGGCGAGTCCGCAGTGATCACTGTCGTACTCGATCGTTCGTACACAGTTTCTTGGTCTTTGACACACAGTGTCAGTAATTGTCAGTCTTGCGTCTATTAGCAATAGATCCAGGTAGGCACCGCTTCTTGGAAACGATGGCCGATCCGTAGCCAGCAGGTCGACACCATACTCAGTGTTGTTTCGACTCATCCAATTGAAAAGATGAATACCTCTTTGATTTTGAATTTGATTTCCCCAATCTTGGTGTTTGGCATTCAAATCACCGGCCATGAGAAAGTAATTTTCTTCCAAGCTCAAGCGTAGACACTCAAAAAGTTTTTCAAGCTCTGTCATAAAAACAGTTGGCTGAGGTGATGCCGGTGCATAAGCTGCGATCACATACATTCTCTTCCCCTGTTGGAGAGGAATGCATACGATGCACGCCTCTAACAGCCGAAATCTGCGCAGATCACTATTGTATATAACTTTATGATTAATGCCTTTTCGTATGAAGATTGCGACGCCCCCCCCCTTGAGTGGAGTTGGGTCGATCACTTCTAACGATATTGTAATTGTTGTTAGTCAACTTATGTTTCTGGTTCAGCTTAGTTTCGCTGGCCATAAACACATCTGGACTTTGGTCTTTCAACAATTGGAAAAGATAAGCTCTACGTTCGGTCCTAATCAGTGAATTTACATTCACAGCAAGGATCCTAAGAGGCCTCTCCGACAGCGCGCCTTTAACCTCTAATTTGCGTTAAGCTAGGCAAAACAGAGTAGAGATAGTCTACCCTAGTCGCCTGCTCCTTTATCTGGTTGTGAAGTCCTGTTAACTGGCCTTGAATTGCCAGCAACATGCTTCTTATTTCGGCCTGAGCGTCCGGCGCCTTTGGCACTAGGGCCGGTTGGGCTGCCTTTGCTGCAGGCTGTACCGTTTTTCCCCTTCCTGCCGCCATTTGGGCGTAGGAAATTTGGGGATTAACGGGCGTTGCTGTAGGAGCACGCGTTGATGGGAGTATCTCTACCGCTGTCTGCTTAGCCGCTTTGTTGTTTCTTATTTGCTGAAAAGCCGAGCAACCCCGATAATTAGCAGGGTGCCCCTCTTTTCCGCAAAGTGCACATTTAAGCTGGGTCATGTCTTCGACCCGTTCTTCACCGAGCTTGCACTCCCCCTTAATGTGGTCCTCACCACACTTAACGCAGCGTGACTGCATTTCGCAGTTTGCTGCAGCGTGGCCAAACCTTTGGCAGCGCTTGCATTGAAGCATGTCGCCGCCTCTCTTTAATTTATCCCAAGTTACAACCTGGTAGTTGAGAACGGAGATACTTCTCAACCTATCCAGTTTGCTGCTGGGCGATAGCTGGACTAGGAAGAACGGCAAAGACCGCTTCTCCCGTCTGGCTCTGACTGTAACGAACGGCTTGACCCCGATAAAGTCGAGATCGTCGCTCGCTTTTTGACGGAGCTCATTTAAGAGCACCTGTGGTTCCGTGCAGGAATCTATGCCCTTCAGGAGGACCGTTTGGTATTTATCCACTTTGGGGGTAAAACTGAAGAACTCAGTCGTGGATTTCTTTAATAATTCTTTAATGATTTTGTGCTGCTCCACTGTGGAGCAGTGGATAGCATGTCTATCTTTGCTTAATCTTTTAATAAAAAAGTTTTGGCCTATGGCCGACTTACACAGGTCTATGGTTTCCTGTAGCTCCATTTTATAGGTGTTTATTGGTGGCACCTTTTCTTTTTTATTTTGAGGCGGCTGTGGCTGCTGCTGGTGTTCTCCTTGCTGCTGCTCGTTCCGCTTCTGCTGACTCCGCTCCTGTGGCTGCTGCTGTGTTGTTTTCTTTTTTTGCCGTTGTTCCTTCGGCTGCTGCTGTGGTTGTTTCGTTGGCTGCTGTTGTTGTTGCTGCTTATTTTGGTTTTGCTGTGGCAGTTGCTGTTCCTCTGGCTGCTGGCTTTTCGGTGGCAGCTCAGGCTGTGGCGCTGTCTTTTGTGGCGCCTGTAATATTTCTTTCTGCTCGCGCTCCTGTTTCTCCCTTTCGCGTCGAGCTTCTTGCTTTTGTCTGAGCGCTTCTATCAGTGGGGTCACGATGGCATTGAGACGTTCCATCTCCCCCCGAATGACATCTATTTTTTGGCTGATGGCCTGCTCATCCAATTCTTGCGCCTCGTTTTCCTCTTCGGAGGACGCCTCTGGTGAAGTGAGGTCAACAAGCAGATTGCTGTTGCTGTCCCCCGTTGTATACAATCCCTCGCCACCCTCTGACATATATTCGATGTCATCGTCGGATGGCGAGGTATCCAATTGTTCTTGTATTTTTGCTGCTGCTGTGGTTTTGGCTGTGCGCGCCGTCTCCTTCACCCCAGCTGGCAGCTGGGCTGAGGTGATGGTGGAGCGGCGCTTCACGAGGTTCGGCGCACAGCTAATCCTCTTCCTCCTCTTGTTTTTAATGTCGGCTGTTGTTGCCGTTGGTGGTTGTGCCGTTCTTGCTACGGCACTTGTTGATGGCGTGGCTGGTGGTGCCATCGCTTCCTTGGTTGTTGTTGTTGCTGCTACGGCTTTTGCTCCCAGTCGATCTCGATCTGTGGAAGTGTGCACACGTTATCGGCTTTCACAGTTTTCTTTAAATAATATTGGAGTGACTTTTCAAAGTTTTAATTATACCCAGCTATTTTTAATAGTGCAATAGCACAGTGGTAGAGGTGGCCGATCGACAGTCGATCTCGTACTGTGGGAGTGTTAACACGTTTTCGGCTTCCCCAGTTTATTTAAATTTCATATATCGGAGTGATTAGTTAAAGGTTACCTACAGCCAAGCTATATTCAATAGTGCCAATAGCACACAGGAAGAGGTGGCAGACCGACAATTCGAAGGTAGTGGGTTCGAATCCCAGTCGGGCATCAATAATTATTTAGCTGCTTTTTTCCACAATCGCGAAGTCGAAAACTTCATTGAGTGGGAGGAGCAGCAAATGGCATCGAACAACAATGCGGGGACATCGAAAGGTGTCCCAGCAACAACTATAAAACCAGCTATGGCACCAACAGCAAAAGCCGTAGCAGCAACAACAACAACCAAGCAAGCGATGGCACCACCAGCCACGCCATCAACAAATGCCGTAGCAAGAACGGCACAACCACCAACGGCAACAACAGCCGACATCAAAAACAAGAGGAGGAAGAGGATTAGCTGTGCGCCGAACCTCGTGAAGCGCCGCTCCACCATCACCTCAGCCCAGCTGCCAGCTGGGGTGAAGGAGACGGCGTGCACAGCCAAAACCACAGCAGCAGCAAAAATACAAGAACAATTGGATACCTCGCCATCCGACGATGACATCGAATATATGTCAGAGGGTGGCGAGGGATTGTATACAACGGGGGACAGCAACAGCAATCTGCTTGTTGACCTCACTTCACCAGAGGCGTCCTCCGAAGAGGAAAACGAGGCGCAAGAATTGGACGAGCTGGCCATCAGCCAAAAAATAGATGTCATTCGGGGGGAGATGGAACGTCTCAATGCCATCGTGACCCCACTGATAGAAGCGCTCAGACAAAAGCAAGAAGCTCGACGCGAAAGGGAGAAGCAGGAGCGCGAGCAGAAAAAAATATTACAGGCGCCACAAAAGACAGCGCCACAGCCTGAGCTGCCACCGAAAAGCCAGCAGCCAGAGGAACAGCAACAGCAACTGCCACAGCAAAAGCAAAATAAGCAGCAACAACAACAGCAGCCAACGAAACAACCACAGCAGCAGCCGAAGGAACAACGGCAAAAAAAGAAAACAACACAGCAGCAGCAGCAGCAGCCACAGGAGCGGAGTCATCAGAAGCGGAACGAGCAGCAGCAAGGAGAACACCAGCAGCAGCCACAGCCGCCCCAAAATAAAAAAGAAAAAGTGCCACCAATAAACACTTACAAAATGGAATTGCAGGAAACTATTGACCTATGTAAGTCGGCCATAGGCCAAAACTTTTTTATTAAACGTTTAAATAAAGATAGACATGCTATCCACTGCTCAACAGTGGCGCAGCATAAAATTATAAAAGAATTGTTAAAGAAATCCACGACTGAGTTCTTCAGTTTTACCCCCAAAGTGGATAAATATCAGACGGTCCTCTTCAAGGGCATAGATTCCTGCACGGAACCACAGGTGCTCTTAAATGAGCTCCGTCAAAAAGCGAGCGACGATCTCGACTTTATCGGGGTCAAGCCGTTCGCTACAGTCAGAGCCAGACGGGAGAAGCGGTCTTTGCCGTTCTTCCTAGTCCAGCTATCGCCCAGCAGCAAACTGGATAGGTTGAGAAGTATCTCCGTTCTCAACTACCAGGTTGTAACTTGGGATAAATTAAAGAGAGGCGGCGACATGCTTCAATGCAAGCGCTGCCAAAGGTTTGGCCACGCTGCAGCAAACTGCGAAATGCAGCCACGCTGCGTTAAGTGTGGTGAGGACCACATTAAGGGGGAGTGCAAGCTCGGTGAAGAACGGGTCGAAGACATGACCCAGCTTAAATGTACACTTTGCGGAAAGGAGGGGCACCCTGCTAATTATCGGGGTTGCTCAGCTTTTCAGCAAATAAGAAACAACAAAGCGGCTAAGCAGACAGCGGTAGAGATACGCCCATCAACGCGTGCTCCTACAGCAACGCCCGTTAATCCCCAAATTTCCTACGCCCAAATGGCGGCAGGAAGGGGAAAAACGGTACAGCCTGCAGCTAAGGCAGCCCAGCCGGCCCTAGTGCCAAAGGCGCCGGACGCTCAGGCCGAAATTAGAAGTATGTTGCTGGCAATTCAAGGCCAGTTAACAGGACTTCAGACCCAGATAAAGGAGCAGGCGACTAGGGTAGACTATCTCTACTCTGTTTTGCCTAGCCTAACGCAAATTAGAGGTTAAAGGCGCGCTGTCGGAGAGGCCTCTTAGGATCCTTGCTGTGAATGTAAATTCACTGATTAGGACCGAACGTAGAGCTAATCTTTTCCAATTGTTGAAAGACCAAAGTCCAGATGTGTTTATGGCCAGCGAAACTAAGCTGAACCAGAAACATAAGTTGACTAACAACAATTACAATATCGTTAGAAGAGATCGACCCAACTCCACTCAAGGGGGGGGCGTCGCAATCTTCATACGAAAAGGCATTAATCATAAAGTTATATATAATAGTGATCTGCGCAGATTTCGGCTGTTAGAGGCGTGCATCGTATGCATTCCTCTCCAACAGGGGAAGCGAATGTATGTGATCGCGGCTTATGCACCGGCATCACATCAGCCAACTGATTTTATGACAGAGCTTGAAAAACTTTTCGAATGTCTACACTTGAGCTTGGAGGAAAATTACTTTCTCATGGCCGGTGATTTGAATGCCAAACACCAAGATTGGGGAAATCAAATTCAAAATCAAAGAGGTACTCATCTTTTCAATTGGATGAGTCGATACAACACTGAGTATGGTGTCGACCTGCTGGCTACGAATCGGCCATCGTTTCCAAGAAGCGGTGCCTATCTGGATCTATTGCTAATAGACGCAAGACTGACAATTACTGACACTGTGGGTCAAAGATCAAGAAATTGCTTACGAACGATCGAGTACGACAGTGATCACTGCGGACTCGCCGCCGTAATACAGCTTCCGAACGAGCTCGTGGAGTTGGATGAGTATGTACCTGTGCATACTTACAATTACAGTAAGGCGCGCTGGCCACGCTTTACCAACGCCTTATCGAGCGAAATCAGTTCGAATAACATATCCCCACCAAATGACAGGAATTTGACAAATAACGAAATAGACCAATACTTAGAACAAATGGACGAAACAATCAAACGAACAATGAACAGAACAATACCGAAATACAAGCAACGGGACGCAACCGACATGTATCGAAACGCAACCATTAACGCACTACACAGACAAAAAAGTGGACTGCTGACAAGACTAAAACTCTTGTACCGACGGTTTACTGACCCTCACCATCTGGAGATTAGGACACTGAAGTCGTCGATCAAAAACATCAACCAACTAATTAAAGAGAACTATCGGTTGTCAATTAATTTGTATTGGGACAACAAAATTCGGGCCGTTAATGCTAGCGACCCGAGCATGTTTCCTCAAATTAACAAGATATTTAGAAGGAATGATCAGAACGATCTTCCGTGTCTCAAGCTTCAGAGAACGACAGACAACAGAGACGTACTTCTGACAGCAGGAATTAATCCAGAGGACGCCGTCTTGGACGATGACCTCTTTATTGTCGAAGATCCGCAAGAGAAAGTGGAGGCTGTGGGGGCTGCTTTCCAGCAAGTGTACAAGGTGAATGTGTGCGTTCGCCCCAATCATGACCTGGAAAACAGAGCCTTGCTCCATCACTTCTACCTTCGGAATGACATCACGCAATGGCGATCAGAGAACCTTGGTTTCACCGGGTTCAATGAAGATCATTTGGCAAACGCCATAATCGCCGAGCGAAATGGGCCCAGTTCCCTGTTAATTAAGAAGGTGGAGCTCCAGCTCATCTTCGATTCATTAAAGAAGAAGAAGTCAGCAGGAGTCGATGGCATATCCAACGTTGTACTTCGACATTTACCTCAAGAAGCAGTAGACATTTATACCACTCTGTTTAACAACGCTCTGAATAATGCATATTATCCAGTGCGGTGGAAGACAGCTGTGGTGCATCCTCTCCCGAAAAAGGGAAAGGACAACTCCAATCCGGCGAATCTCCGGTCGATAAGTCTTCTTCCGAGTATCAGCAAGGTATTCGAAAAAGTTATCAATAGAGCTCTGTCTAAGTGGGCAGAGGACAATAATATCATACCGGATAATCAGTTCGGTTTTAAGGCGGGACATGACACTATTCATGCCGCGTCGAAACTCGTTTCTGATGTCCAATGGAACAAATCTAAGAAGCAGTGTACGGGTGCCTGTCTGGTTGATTTGGAGAAGGCCTTCGACACCGTATGGTTAGAGGGTCTTTATCTAAAGCTGACCAGACTTGGCATTAGTAAGCCACTGTTATATATGCTTTATGATATGCTCAATGGCAGAAAGTTTGTTGTCAAAAGTGGCAATGTAACTTCTGCCACAACCTTTAATATTAAAAATGGTCTTCAGCAGGGAGCGGTCAACTCGCCGATTCTATTCAGCATTTACACCAGCGATCTGATAAGTAGTCTAACTCAGGCAATTGCGTATGCCGACGATCTAATTGCGTACAGAACAGCTCCAAAAATCGAGGTCATCAGGATTCTTTTGCAGCGTGATTTCGAGAAGATTCAGCGATATTGCGATGACTGGAAGTTGAAAATCAACTTTCAGAAATCAGAAACTATCTTGTTTAGGACTCCGTTGCTTAGAGCCACAAGGGATACGAGAAAGAACTGGCGCAAGCTGGTGATCGTAGGGCCAAATGGACATCCACTGGCGAATAAAAGTGTAGTAAAGTACCTTGGCATCTGGATGGATCAGTATTTGTATTTCGACAGACATATAAATGCTGCTCTGGCCAGGGCTAGGGGAGCTTTTGCCCTGACGAAACGGTTGTTTTATAGCAGCCGGCTTGACAGCAGGGTGAAGGTGATTTGCTACATGGCCCTTATCCGGCCGATGATTGCCTATGGATGCCCGGTTTGGTTCAACGTTGCCCCATCTCAAATGGAAAAGATTCGGGTGTTTGAGAGGCAGTGTCTTCGACGCTGCCTTGGATTGCACAGAACACCAGAGTCGGAGTACAAACACTACTATTCCAACCTGGCTCTATACAACGGGGCCAACATAAACAGGATAGATAATTTTTTGTTGAAGCTTATTCGAGGTCACATTGCAAGAGCGATGTCCTCGACTAACAGCTTAATTTTCGGGGCTTATTACCCTAAATACGAATACTACGAGAGTGTGCGTCTAAGCGGCTTTATTCCGCCCGATGCATTCCTCCACCTAGACAGTCGAGGGCTGATCCAGGATAGAGCGGCGGTTCCGCTAATCTACCACGTCGGCCGTAGAACTGTAGATCGGCGGCTCCTTTACAGTCGAGACGTCCTCGCACAAGACGGAGCTGAGCACCTTCGGTTCAGTAGGACTGTGTCCGAACGGGACCGAAGAGATAGGGTAAAGCAGGAGAACCAGTTCTGGTGGTTGAAAAACGAAGATGAAGTTCCTTCAGACATTTAATAGTTGACCTTGCTATTTTCTCTTGTATGGCCGACTTACATAGGTTTAGGTAGTTAGTTTTAAGTAGGGACAGTCAGGGTGGCACCAAAAAAAAAAAAAAAAAAAAAAAAAAAAAAAAAAAAATTATAAAATCAATAAAAATACAAAAAAAAAAAAAAATATAAAAACCGGAAAATGCTTGCTGTGGCTGTTCTAGTTTGTAAGTAGCTTATAAGTAGGTTGTAATTAGTTTAAAATTAGTTGTAAGTAGTTTTAAGTAGTTTTAATTAGCTTTAATTTAGTTTTATGTAGTTTGTAAGTTTTATATAAAACCAAAAAATAAAGACATAGATACCGAGTTTTTTTGTGAAATTCTTCTCGGTAAAAAATAAAACCGACCTGGATTTAGTATTAAGATAGTTCTTAGGCCGAAAGGCATTAGCATTAAGTTATTCTAGTTTAACTTAGAGCGCCCGACTGGGGCCAGTAAGTTAGTTTTAAGATATTGATAAGTAGGCTAGTTTTTATGAATTTTTGTCTAGCTTTAAGATAGTTCTAAGATAATTGAAAAATAAAAATGAATTAAAAAAAAAAGGTGGCCGATCGACAACCAGAGGATCACGGGTTCGAGTCCCAGTCGGGTAAAAATTATTT
The DNA here is from genome assembly GCA_946251815.1 of Dasysyrphus albostriatus. Classification (NCBI taxonomy): domain Eukaryota; kingdom Metazoa; phylum Arthropoda; class Insecta; order Diptera; family Syrphidae; genus Dasysyrphus; species Dasysyrphus albostriatus. Next base: position 128,729,705 of record OX276335.1, on the reverse strand, counting down.
GGCTGCTTTTTTTCACAATCGTGAAGTAGAAAACTTCATTGAGTGGGAAAAGCAGCAAATGCAAACCAACAACACCGCGGGGACATCGAAAGGTGCCCCAGCAACAACAATAAAGTCAGCTATGGCACCACCAGCCAAAGTCACGGTTAGTGCAGTAGCATTAACAACAACAACAAACAAGCAAGCGATGGCACCACCAGCCATACCATCAACTAGTGCCGGAGCAACAACGGCAAAACAAGCAACGGCATCAACAGCCGATGCCAAAAACAAGAGGAAGAAGAGGATAAGCTGTGCGACGAACCTCGTCAAGCGCCGCTCCACCACCACCTCAGCCCAGCTGCCAGCTGGGGTGAAGGAGACGGCGCGCACAGCGAAGACGTCAGCAGCAGCAAAAATTCATCAACAACTTGATACCTCGCCATCCGATGACGACATCGAATACATGTCCGAAGGTGGCGAGGCTCTATACACTACAGGGGAATCCAACAGCAATGTGCTTGTTGGTTTAACCTCACCAGAGGCGTCCTCCGAAGAGGAAAACGAGGCGCAAGAAGAATTGGATGAGCAGGCCATCAGCCAAAAAATAGTTGTCATTCGGGGGGAGATGGAACGTCTCAATGCCATCGTGACCCCACTGATAGAAGCACTCAGACACAAGCAAGAAGCTCGACGTGAAAGAGAGAAACAGGAGCGCGAGCAGAAAAAAGTTGTGCAGGCGCCAAAAAAGGCAGCGCCACAGCAAGAGCAGCCAAATCCAAATCTAAATGCACAAGAACAGCAGCAACAACAACTGCCAACTAAACAACAACAGCAGCAGCCGAAGGAGCAACGTCCAAAAAAATCAGTGCAACAGCAGCAGCAGCAACAACAACCACAGGAGTGCAGTCAGCAGAAGCGGAACGAGCAGCAGCGAGGAGAACACCAGCAGCAGCCACAGCCGCCCCAAAATAAAAAAGAAAAGGTGCCACCAATAAACACCTATAAAATGGAGCTACAGGAAACCATAGACCTGTGTAAGTCGGCCATAGGCCAAAACTTTTTTATTAAAAGATTAAGTAAAGATAGACATGCTATCCACTGCTCCACAGTGGAGCAGCACAAAATCATTAAAGAATTATTAAAGAAATCCACGACTGAGTTCTTCAGTTTTACCCCCAAAGTGGATAAATACCAAACGGTCCTCCTGAAGGGCATAGATTCCTGCACGGAACCACAGGTGCTCTTAAATGAGCTCCGTCAAAAAGCGAGCGACGATCTCGACTTTATCGGGGTCAAGGCGTTCGCTACAGTCAGAGCCAGACGGGAGAAGCGGTCTTTGCCGTTCTTCCTAGTCCAGCTATCGCCCAGCAGCAAACTGGATAGGTTGAGAAGTATCTCCGTTCTCAACTACCAGGTTGTAACTTGGGATAAATTAAAGAGAGGCGGCGACATGCTTCAATGCAAGCGCTGCCAAAGGTTTGGCCACGCTGCAGCAAACTGCGAAATGCAGTCACGCTGCGTTAAGTGTGGTGAGGACCACATTAAGGGAGAGTGCAAGCTCGGAGAGGAAAGGGTCGAAGACATGACCCAGCTTAAATGTGCACTTTGCGGAAAGGAGGGGCACCCTGCTAATTATCGGGGTTGCTCAGCTTTTCAGCAAATTCGTAACAATAAAGCGGCTAAGCAGACAGCGGTAGAGATACGCCCATCAACGCGTGCTCCTACAGCAACGCCCGTTAATCCCCAAATTTCCTACGCCCAAATGGCGGCAGGGAGGGGAAAAACGGTACAGCCTGCAGCTAAGGCAGCCCAACCGGCCCTAGTGCAAAAGGCGCCGGACGCTCAGGCCGAAATAAGAAGCATGTTGCTGGCAATTCAAGGCCAGTTGACAGGACTTCATAACCAGATAAAGGAGCAGGCGACTAGGGTAGACTATCTCTACTCTGTTTTGCCTAGCCTAACGCAAATTAGAGGTTAAAGGCGCGCTGTCGGAGAGGCCTCTTAGGATCCTTGCTGTGAATGTAAATTCACTGATAAGGACCGAACGTAGAGCTAATCTTTTCCAATTGTTGAAAGACCAAAGTCCAGATGTGTTTATGGCCAGCGAAACTAAGCTGAACCAGAAACATAAGTTGACTAACAACAATTACAATATCGTTAGAAGAGATCGACCCAACTCCACTCAAGGGGGGGGCGTCGCAATCTTCATACGAAAAGGCATTAATCATAAAGTTATATATAATAGTGATCTGCGTAAATTTCGGCTGTTAGAGGCGTGCATCGTATGCATTCCTCTCCATCAGGGGAAGCGAATGTATGTGATCGCGGCTTATGCACCGGCATCACCTCAGCCAACTGATTTCATTACAGAGCTTGAAAAACTTTTCGAATGTCTACACTTGAGCTTGGAAGAAAATTACTTTCTCATGGCCGGTGATTTGAATGCCAAACACCAAGATTGGGGAAATCAAATTCAAAATCAAAGAGGTATTCATCTTTTCAATTGGATGAGTCGATACAACACTGAGTATGGTGTCGACCTGCTGACTACGGATCGGCCATCGTTTCCAAGAAGCGATGCCTATCTGGATCTATTGCTAATAGACGCAAGACTGACAATTACTGACACGGTGGGTCAAAGACCAAGAAACTGTTTACGAACAATCGAGTACGACAGTGATCACTGCGGACTCGCCGCCGTAATACAGCTTCCAAACGAGCTCGTAGAGTTGGAAGAGTATGTACCTGTGCATACTTACAATTACAGTAAGGTGCGCTGGCCACGCTTTACCAACGCCTTATCGAGCGAAATCAGTTCGAACAATATATCCCCACCAAATGACAGGAATTTGACAAATAACGAAATAGACCAATACCTAGAACAAATGGACGAGACAATCAAACGAACAATGAACAGAACAATACCGAAATACAAGCAACGGGACGCAACAGACATGTCCCGAAATGTGACCATTGACGCATTACACAGACAAAAAAGTGGACTGCTAACAAGACTCAAACTCTTGTACAGACGGTTTACTGACCCTCACGATCTGGAAATTGGGACACTGAAGTTGTCGATCAAGAACATCAACCAACTAATTAAAGAGAACTATCGGTTGTCAATTAATTTGTATTGGGATAACAAAATTCGGGCCGTTAATGCTAGCGACCCGAGCATGTTTCCGCAAATTAACAAGATATTTAGAAGGAATGATCAGAACGATCTTCCGTGTCTCAAGCTTCAGAGAACGACAGACAACAGAGACGTACTTCTGACAGCAGGAATTAATCCAGAGGACGCCGTCTTGGACGATGACCTCTTCATTGTCGAAGATCCGCAGGAGAAAGTGGAGGCTGTGGGGGCTGCCTCCAGCAAGTGTACAAGGTGAATGCTTGCATTCGCCCCAATCATGACCTGGAAAACAGAGCCTTGCTCCACCACTTCTACCTTCGGAATGACATAATGCAATGGCGATCAGAGAACCTTGGTTTCACCGGGTTCAATGAAGATCATTTGGCAAACGCCATAATCGCCGAGCGAAATGGGCCCAGTTCCCTGTTAATTAAGAAGGTGGAGCTCCAGCTCATCTTCGATTCATTAAAGAAGAAGAAGTCAGCAGGAGTCGATGGCATATCCAACGTTGTACTTCGACATTTACCTCAAGAAGCAGTAGACATTTATACCACTCTGTTTAACAACGCTCTGAATAATGCATATTATCCAGTACGGTGGAAGACAGCTGTGGTGCATCCTCTCCCGAAAAAGGGAAAGGACAACTCCAATCCGGCGAATCTCCGGTCGATAAGTCTTCTTCCGAGTATCAGCAAGGTATTCGAAAAAGTTATCAATAGAGCTCTGTCTAAGTGGGCAGAGGACAATAATATCATACCGGACAATTAGTTCGGTTTTAAGGCGGGACATGACACCATTCATGCCGCGTCTAAGCTCGTTTCTGATGTCCAATGGAACTAATCTAAGAAGCAGTGTACGGGTGCCTGTCTGGTTGATTTGGAGAAGGCTTTCGACACCGTATGGTTAGAGGGTCTTTATCTAAAGCTGACCAGACTTGGCATTAGTAAACCACTATTATATATGCTTTATGATATGCTCAATGGCAGAAAGTTTGTTGTCAAGAGTGGCAATGTAACTTCTGCCACAACCTTTAATATTAAAAATGGTCTTCAGCAGGGAGCGGTCAACTCGCCGATTCTATTCAGCATTTACACCAGCGATCTGATAAGTAGTCTAACTCAGGCAATTGCGTATGCCGACGATCTAATTGCGTACAGAACAGCTCCAAAAGTCGAGGACATCAGGATTCTTTTGCAGAGTGACTTCGATGAGATTCAACGATATTGTGATGACTGGAAGTTGAAAATCAACTTTCAGAAATCAGAAACTATCTTGTTTAGGACTCCGTTGCGTGGAGCCACAAGGGATACGAGAAAGAACTGGCGCAAGCTGGTGATCGTAGGGCCAAATGGACATCCACTGGCGAATAAAAGTGTAGTAAAGTACCTTGGCATCTGGATGGATCAGTATTTGTATTTCGACAGACATATAAATGCTGCTCTGGCCAGGGCTAGGGGAGCCTTTGCCCTGACGAAACGGTTGTTTTATAGCAGCCGGCTTGATAGCAGGGTGAAGGTGATTTGCTACATGGCCCTTATCCGGCCGATGATTGCCTATGGATGCCCGGTTTGGTTCAACGTTGCCCCATCTCAAATGGAAAAGATTCGGGTGTTTGAGAGGCAGTGTCTTCGACGCTGCCTTGGATTGCACAGAACACCAGAGTCGGAGTACAAACACTACTATTCCAACCTGGCTCTATACAACGGGGCCAACATAAACAGGATAGATAATTTCTTGCTGAAGCTTATTCGGGGTCACATTGCAAGAGCGATGTCCTCATCTAACAGCTTAATTTTCGGGGCTTATTACCCTAAATACGAATACTACGAGAGTGTGCGGCTAAGCGGCTTTATTCCGCCCGATGCATTCCTCCACCTAGACAGCCGAGGGCTGATCCAGGATAGAGCGGCGGTTCCGCTAATCTACCACGTCAGCCGTAGAACTGTAGATCGGCGGCTCCTTTACAGTCGAGACGTCCTCGCACAAGACGGAGCTGAGCACCTTCGGTTCAGTAGGACTGTGTCCGAACGGGACCGAAGAGATAGGGTAAAACAGGAGAATCAGTTCTGGTGGCTGAAAAACGAAGATGAAGTTCCTTCAGACATTTAATAGTTGACCTTGCTATTTTCTTATGTATGGCCGACTTACATAGGTTTAGGTAGTTAGTTTTAAGTAGGGACAGTCAGGGTGGCACAAAAAAAAAAAAAAAAAAAAAAAAAAAAAAAAACAAAAAAAAAAATATAAAATCCACAAAAATACAAAAAATTATAAAACCGGAAAATGCTTGCTGTGGCTGTTCTAGTTTGTAAGTAGTCTGTAAGTAGCTTATAAGTAGGTTGTAAATAGTTTTAAGTAGCTTTAAGTAGTTTTAATTAGTTTTAATTAGCTTTAATTTAGTTTTATGTAGCTTGTAAGTTTTATATAAAACCAAAAAAAAATAAAGACAATGATACCGAGTTTTTTTTGTAAATTCTTCTCGGTAAAAAATAAAACCGACCTGGATTTAGTATTAAGATAGTTCTTAGGCCGAAAGGCATTAGCATTAAGTTATTATAGTTTAACTTAGAGCGCCCGACTGGGGCCAGTAAGTTAGTTTTAAGATATCGATAAGTAGGCTAGTTTTTATGAATTTTTGTCTAGCTTTAAGATAGTTTTAAGAAAATGGAAAATAAAAATGAATTAAAAAAAAAAAAAAAAAAAAAAAAAAAAACGGCTTTTGCTGGTGGTGCCACCTTTCGATGTCCCCGCCGTGTTGTTCGATGCCATTTGCTGTTTTTCCCACTCGATGAAGTTTTCGACTTCTCGATTATGGAAAAAAGCAGCTAAATAATTTTTCCCCGACTGGGACTCGAACCCGTGATCCTCAGGTTGTGGGTCTGCCACCTCTTCCTCTGTGCTATTAACACAATTAATATCTGCTTGCTTAAAACTGAATTTGACTACGTCACTCCGAAATAATTAGTTTAAATTAACTGGGAAGCCGAAAACGTCTACACACTTCCACAGTACGAGATCGACTGAGAGACTGACAGTCCTACGCACTAACCATCATGCCACGAGGTACTACCATACCGGGAGCTAGGATGTTTACACATCAAAAATATTTAAACAAATAACATTTCATCCATTTTTATTAGTTTGAAAAAACATAATAAGAGAAACATTTATTTCTTACTACTTTTTAGTCGAAGTACTGAAAAAAGAAATTAAAATGGCATCACAAAACCAATTCACACAAAATTCTTTTGCAAACCCATCGTCAACTACCCTCCACGTCTATCGGCCTCGAATACACATCTTCGGCCACGATTCGAGTATCTTTGATCATACTGATCGTGAACAATTTGGTTACGATACGAGCGCCTGACTCGTTTTATTCGAAACCATTTGAACTCGGTTGCTACATTTACTAGTTTGAAGTGTGTGCTGACTTACAAATCATCATACTCATGAACATAGACAAACAATATAAAGATGGGAATCCTCGGCTGTTAAACTGATTTGCCTACAAGCTCCGACCGTGGTGAATGTCATAAAGTTGTATTAGTAACCTTTACCACACTAGCGCTAATGCAACTTAATGATTTTCACCAAAAATCGTGTTTTTTTTTTTTTAATTTGTCAGTTATTTTAAAAATCTCATGACCCATGAGCCCCAATCACTGATCTCAATAATACACTGGATAGCGTATCGACACAAAAAAGTTGCTTCCATTTGAAAAATTGTTATATTATGAAGCTGACCACTTTTTTGTATAACAATATAACTGTACAACAAATTATACAAAATAATCCACTATGAAGACGTCAAATCTCCGTTCGTTGTTCCCCCCAAATCTGTTTGCTAACATTGTTGTGGTTGTAATTTTATTTCATTCATAAATGGTTAAATGAAACGGAACTACAAAGGTAAAGAGTGTGACAAGGAGGTAAAATAATATAAAAAACACAGACTATATAATCATCTACATATTTACTTTTACCTATTTAAACACCTTTCAAGTGATATAATTCTAGCGCTATTGAAAAATAATAGCACAAAAAAAATGTACACAGTGAATGACTTAATGATAAAAAACAATAAATCAAACTTCCACAAAGTTTTTCCCTTTCATATCATTGGTTTGTTTCTTTTTCTTCAGATTGACATCTTCGAAACACGTATTTTTGTGTATATTAGACGTCAAATTATGAAGTCGACCACTTAATTGTCATGTTCAAATGGAAGCAAACAAACTGTTATACATTATAAGGAATACACTATCCAGTGCATCAGTGGCCCCAATGGACATGTTCAAAAAGTATAAAAGCAGATGAAGTGAATTTTTAAGCTCTCACTTCTTTTTATATAATTTTATTTTAAAATTGCATTGGCTAGTTATATTCTAAGCGTACTTAAATAATAAAAGACAATACGCCTTATTTCTATTAGATTTTTTATGAAGTTGACTAGTTAGACAGTTTTAATCCTAGTTAAAGACATGTCTTATTTAAAGCCTAGTACGCAGATTGAGCTAAGATTTCGCTCCCACTTTTTTCTCCAAACACCAGCTAAAATCCTAGCTAAATTATGACATAAAATTGCTGTGGAGAATACATCACAAAGGACAGATGTTCTCTGAAAAGAAATTTTATTCAACAATTTCAAAGAATTTTATTTTTATATTTCAAGTGAAAATAATCAACTAGAATAGATTTTTCTCTTCCACATTGATAAATCATTTGTCCATGAATATTTTTCGTTCTTAGTTTTCATTTTTAAAATGTAAAGGTCAAGTAAATTTCACAAATAAAAGTACCTGCCACAATTTAGCTCGAGAATAAATGTGTCGATCATTTATTTCACGTGCTAAATTTTTAAAGATAGGTCCCGTACAGGAAGAAACAAAAATGTGATTGTTCAGCTGGAGCTGCGTACCTCTGCTAAAATGCTTGGCTAAATTCTGGAGAGAATTTTGTAGGGGAGTTTTAATTCAATTTGCGTACTAAGCTTAACAAAATAAAACGTCAATATAGACAAATCTTAGACAGGCGAAGCCATTGTCCAAGTTACACAACTTTAGGACAACAGTAAACAAAGTTTATTAATAACTTTTTGGAGTTGGCTGTCTAAGGTTAGACAAAGTTTATAAATACGACTGAATATTGATAGTAATAAATAATTGAATAAATAAATGTAGGTTAATTGAACCAAAGTGGGAGTCAATTTGTTTCTGAAATATGAAATTTCATAATACATCTGTTAGCCTTTTCACACTGAATTCAATACGCGTTTTTCGCGAAAACATCGGCTTTGGAAAAAAAACTAATACACACAAGTTTTTCCATGCATTTTTTTGTACTTCAGGTTTTCGAAGGACACAAGTTTTATATAAAACCAGTCGAAAACTTTTCGGAATTCAGAGATGAAGGAAACAAACGTACCTTTAAAGAACCTTTTAAGGGCCAATTGTTAAAATGTGCTTAAAATTTTGAACTGTAGTTTAGCATTTTTAACTCGCTGCTTTCGTGTATGTTCAGTATTTGAACTTCAGTTTATTTGCCAAAGTCGTGGTATAAATTTTGATCCATAGATCAGCGATTTCAAATCATGGATTTCAACAGATTAACTTTGGTTCAAGCAGACCTGGGTACTAAAAGTATAAGTACAAGTACCAGTCAAACTACCTGTGTACTTTTTTTAAGTACATGTATATACAATTCCTTAGTACTTGTACTTAAAAATTCCAAGTACCAGTATATGTACTTATGCTGGTACTTAAATACCTCGATAGTACTTGAAATGTTTTGTATTGATCACATTTGTACTATCGACTAAATACTTTTCAATTCCTTTTTAATTCCAAAAGTACTTACTGTACGGAAGTACAAGCAACGATTTAATGATAACTTAAACCGAACTTAAATGTAGCAGATTACAAACGTGAAGACATACCATCAAGAATCCACAACTTATGTTCCACAATTCAGCAAATTAAATATGTCAAAAAATTGATGTTTTGAGTGTACAATTCGACTATACCTCAGGTCGTATGACCAATAAAAACTACAATTAGAATATTCAAAGCAAGTGGTTGTGTTTTTTCTTGAGATCTATATATACGTATAATAAAAGATAAATATACAAGTATAATGGCGGATACAAAAGATTACAAATATGGTGAACTCCAAAAGGGAGTGCTGGGTAAGGTAATCAAAGATCTCACCAATTTCAAAAAGGCGCCAAGAGAACGTCGAGTACCGGCATATGCTTCTGGGCGATTAAGTAAATTAGAAGAAGATATGCGGACGTCCAAAGGGCATCACGAGGCCATAGTTGGGGGAGGCAAGCTAGAAGAAAATTTAAAAAAAGAGAAATTTATCTAGAATACCATGCAGAGTTGGTTGAAGCGATGGAAAAATCCTCGCCACTCACAGTTCCATCAAGTTAAGGTGTTTCGTCACAACCTGTAGTTCCAATGTCATCACATTCGGGGATTCGACTTCCACCAATCGATCTACCGAAATTTGGCGGCACATATACAAACTGGCGTGCCTTTCAGGATGGGTTTAAGGCCCTCGTTCAAAACAACAAGGGTCTTTATGACATCGACAAGTTGCATTTCTTACAATCTTGTTTGGTAGGTGATGCAAACAGGTTTTTGCAAAATTTATCGGTAGAAACTGCGAGTTATGAGTCCGCTGGGAACTTTTAAAGGAGCGGTATGACCAAAAACGCATTCCGGTGCACATCCAAATGCAGGCACTTTTTGGTCATCCCTCCTTAAATCGTGAAACTGCCGTAGGATTGAAAGACCTTTTGTACACAACAAGGGAATGTTTTCTGGCACTCGAAAACATGGAGGCACCGGTATCGAGTTGGTACACCGTCCTTATTTGGTTCCTCTATCAGAAGCTTCCCAGTTCCTGCCAAAAAATATGGGAAGAAAAATTAGGAAACAGAAAGGAGTTACCCAAATTTAAGGAGTTTACCGATTTTTAAGAGATCCGTTTTCGGACTCTCGAGGTTGTTGGCCAACAGGAGCATGGAGCAGCATACCGGAATAAAGAAGAGCCATCCGTCAATACAAGACCTCGTAACCAGGTAGCTAAGACGAAAGTTTTGCACGCTAAGCAAGTCATCAAGCAGCCGTCCACACCAGAGAAGAACAACATCGAGCAGTTAGCATGCAAACTGTGCAACCATGGCAAGCACACACTGAGGAAGTGCCAGCGTTTCCTCAACATGGATAACAAGGGACGAAGAGAAACCGTATGCAAGCTGAAGGTGTGTGAAAATTGTTTGTCATATGGGCATCTTCTTCAAGATTGTTTCAGTTTCAGTTCTTGCTATTTTTGCCAGCAGAGACACCATTTGTTGTTGCATTTCAACAACCCACAAATTGGCAACACCCACTCACAGCAACAACCTATAGCAAGTACATCCCAGCAGTCAAGAAATCCTGCTCCGAATGCGTTTCAGGCGTCTGTGAACCCAAACGCGCCTGAGTTCCAGCCGATGACGGAACAACAACAGCTCCAGCTAACACACGGACAAACTTTTAATTACCACGCGTCGCATGGTGATCGTAATTTTACACACCAGGTGCTTCTAGTCAGAGAGAGAGAGTTCAGATATACGACGTTCAGAAGATGGTATCGGACCGATTGCGCAGAATACGCATCTAGGGTGGATTGTGTTAGGGAGCGTTCAAGCGAAACCTCCCCGGCAAATACGAAGCTTCGTCCAAACAATGGATTTGTCCTCACAGCTAGAGAAGTTTTGGGAGAAGGAAGAGTTGCCGTTCCAGACACTTGAAACTGAAGAAAATATAATGTGCAACGATCATTTTGAAAAACATACAAGACGCTTACCTGACGGGCGTTATGAAGTGAAGCTGCCGTTCAGGGATGAAGCTCTTCCTGCTATGGGATCGAGTCGACAAAACGCTTTTCGACGGTTTCTTCATCTCGAAAATAAGCTTGATTCGGATCCAAAACTTCGTGCGGAATACACGAAATGTATTCGCGAGTATGAAGAACTCCAACACATGGGGGAAATAGATGCAAATGATGCGGTCATGGATACCCCATTTCACTATTTTTTACCCCATCATGCGGTATTCAAAGAAGCTAGCTCCACTACCAAGCTGAGAGTAGTATTTGATGCAGCACCGAAAACTTCGGATGGGAAATCCCTCAACGACCGTCTACTTGTGGGTCCAAAATTGCAGTTGAGTACCATAGATCTCGTTCTAAAATGGCGGACTCACCGAGTCACCTTTACGGCCGACATCGAAAAATGTATCAGCAAATTTTAGTTAGTTTCCCAGACCGATACTATCAGCTGGTTATGTGGAGAGAGGAGAAGGAGTCACCTGTAAAGATTTACAAAATGAACACGGTCACTTTTGGTACAGTAAGTGCACCATACCTTGCTATAAAAATTTTAAAAAGAGTGGCTGATGACGAAAATGAAAATTCTCCATGAAGGTTGCCCGTGAAGACATGTACGTGGATGATCTGATTAGTGGTGCAGATTTGATCGAAGAGGCTAAACGGAAACGTGATGAAGCAAGGCATCTTCTGGCGACTGCAGGGTTCAATCTGCGAAAATGGACAAGTAATATGAAGCAACTTGTGGAAGATATTCCAGTTCAGGAGCGGGAGCTCGATTTTGAACTTCCATTTAACTTGTATAATCACGTGAAGACACTCGGTGAACGATCAAAAGGCTATTTGACCGTCAACCTAGGATCTCTATTTTTTCCCTTATAACGACTAGGATAGGAAGGTCCTGGTTGATGCGTTTTTCTTCGACTTAAGAAAACCGGTAGCGAAAGTTTAACTAAATTTAGGCGAAACTAGCCAGATCACGATTAAACAAACAGATACTATATTTTATAGTTGGATTTATGATATATGAAATTATGGCTATCGAAAAAATCATAAATTTCTAGCTAAAAGCGACAAGAATTGTATTTGCGAGAACAGCGAATAAAAACAACGAGATTTTCCCCTTAGGGTTTTAATACAAAAAGAGATTTATTCAATGTTTTAACAGAGTATTTATAGATAAAGTTTTCGTTAAGTTTTAAATGAGAGAAAGTTTAAAGGCGAATTTAAATTATAAATAATATGGCGATTGGTCTAATTTTAAGCGCCAGATTTAAATTTAAAGATTATATAATTCAAGTAGTATAACAGTTTGAAATAGCAAGATGAATTTATATATTTGAAATAGCAAGGTGAATTTATTTAAAAAGCAAATTAATAAGTTTTCGGCTCCAACATTCCGCCTCCTTTGGAAGGACTTCCTTTCAAGATGGAATCGCTGCTAATTTGCGAATTGGTCTTCGAAATTCTCCTCGTGATGTCCTTACATCGGCAACTCTGACACGACCGTCAGGACCTTCGATAATTTTTGTGACCTTTCCCAAAAGCCACTTTTGGGGCGGTAAGTTGTCTTCATGAATAATGACTAGGCTGCCGATTGCAATATTTGGGCTTGACGTGGTCCGCTTTGCTCGACCTTGGAGTTCATGGACGTACTCGGATGACCACCGCTTCCAGAAATGAGTTTTGACGGCATTGATTCACCGCCATCTTTGAAGATAGCTTATGTCGGAAACTTCAACACCTGGTTCCGGAATCGCTTTAAGAGATGACCCAATGAGTAGACGTGCTGGTGTTAAGGCCTCGAAGTCGTTGGGATCTGTCGACAAAGGTGTAATTGGCCTCGAGTTCATTATGGCTTCGATCTCAACAAGTGCAGTCGTCAGCTCTTCAAACGAAAGTTTAGCGTTTCCAAAGCTGCGATAAAGATGACTTTTGGCTACCTTCACGGCCGCTTCCCAAATTCCACCAAAGTGGGGTGCCCTGGGGGGTATAAAATGGAAATTTATAGATTGAATAGAACAGAAATTTGAAATATTTTCTTGATTGGCTTTTTTGAACAACATATCGCGTAGTTCTCTAAGTTTTGACTGTGCACCAACAAAGTTTGTGGCGTTGTCACAATGAATATCTCTAGGGAGACCTCTACGACCTATCATCCTTTTTAACGCTCCAATAAAAACATCAGATGAAAGGTCCGACACTGCTTCCAAATGGACTGCTTTAGAAGAGAAGCAGACAAAAACTGCAACATAACTTTTGTAAGGCACTTTACCTCGAATTTTGTAGTAGGTATATATGGGACCACAAAAGTCCACTCCACAACATAAAAACGGACGTGATGGAGTTAGTCTTTTTGCAGGTAAATCTCCCATTACCTGCTCGTATAATTTTGGTCGATATCTTGCACAATGGACACACTTTCGAACCGTCCTCCGTGCCAAATGTCTTACATTTGTTATCCAAAATCTTTGCCTGGATAAAGCTACCAGAGCTTTTGGACCTGCATGGTAGTTTGAATAGTGTAGATGTAGAATGAATCCTTTGGTAAATTCACAATCGTTTGGAAGTAATAACGGATGCTTACTTTCCTCAGGTAAGTTCGAATGCTTTAATCTTCCACCAACTCTCAACAAAAGTAAACCATTTCTATCTTCGATAAAAGGACTCAACCACTGTTTTGCTTCTTTGATTTTTGATTTTGACTTGATTGCTTCAATTTCCTTTGCAAAATATTTCATTTGAATGATGTTAACTATGATAAGTAATGAATAATCCAACTCGTCAACTGTCAGATAATCACTTTGATGCGCTATCTTTCTTAATCGATTGAGGTACCGGGCAACATATCCAAAGATTCGAACAATTTTTGTGTAGGAACTGACTCGATCGATTAAGTTAAGATAATAGTAGTGTTCCTTTATAAAGCAGCTTAAACCGGTTTTTCTTTTTTCCAACGCAAGTTCCTCTGGAGAAGGTAGAATTCCTGATGTAGTTGGCCAATTTTCCTCATGTTCGATTAAAAATGCTGGGCCTTTGAACCAAATGGAGTCCTTGAGCTTATCCACTGTACATCCACGAGAGACTATATCTGCTGGTTTGTCAAGGGTTGGAACATGTTTCCAAGCCACCTCCTTCGTGGTGTCCTGGATTTCAGTGACTCTATTACCAACAAAAGTGTTTAATTTCGAAGAATGGGTAGAAATCCAGTGAAGAACAATCGCAGAATCAGTCCAAAAACAGCATTTTGAGTAACTTGTACCAATTACCCTTTGAATTTTTACCCAGAGTTTTGCTAAAAGATGTGCTGCGCAGAGTTCTAAGCGAGGTAGTTGCTTCTTGTTTGCAGGTGCAACTCGGGATTTGGCGACTAATAGTTTAACATTTACTGACCCACACGCATCCGTACTTTTCAGATAGATGCAGCATCCATACGCCTTCATAGAAGCATCTGCGAACCCATGGACTTCGAAGCTTTGTTTGCTTTCCAAAAAAACGTATCGAGAAACCGCAAGATTTTGAAGCGAATGAAGATCTTCCATAAATTGACACCACTCAGTATCAACCACTTCTGGAATAGATGCGTCCCAATCAAGCTTGTCTATCCAAAGCTGCTGCAGAATTATTTTTGCGCGAATAATAATGGGGCTAAGCAATCCCAGTGGGTCGAAAAGTGACGACGACAGTGAGAGAATTGATCTCTTGGTATATTTTGTGTATTTTCGGTTAGGTTTGTAAGAAAAGCTAAACTCATCAGTACAAGGATTCCAAGCAATGCCTAAAGTGCTTGTTAGGTTGGCTTCGGTAAGCTTAATTTCTTTTTTGATAGTTTCCTCGATTAAGGAAAAATGGTTGCTGTTCCACTTAGAAAGCTCTAATCCAGCAGAACTCAAAATTGAAATGACTTCGTTCCGTTTTCGAGTTAAAGTTTCTAAATCATCTGCACCAGTTAACATGTCATCTACATAGAAATCAGACTTAAGACATGCAGCTCCTAGACCCCAACGATCTTGAAAGTTATCAGCCAAATACTGAATACAACGAATTGCTTGAAATGGAGCAGATGACATTCCGTATGTAATAGTGTTGAGCTCATATGTTTGTATAGGAACTTTTTCATTTTCTCTCCATAAAATGTATTGAAACCTTCTATGCGATGGATGTACAAGTACTTGTCTGTAAATCTTAACAATATCCGCAGTTAGGGAGTATCGATAAAGCCGAAAACGAAGAAGAATAATGAGAAGCTCATCTTGAATTGTAGGACCAACCATTAGTATCCCATTTAGAGAAATTTGCGATGAAGTGCGGCAAGATGCGTCGAAGACAACGCGTAGTAAATAATAATGGGTAGTTTCAAGATTCGGATTAGGCACAAGTGACATATGTCCTAGAGCTTCATATTCTTTTATAAAGTCTGTATATTGTGATCTCAATGATGCGTTTTTGGATAATCTACGTTCAAGAGATAGAAATCTTCGAAAGGCAATGTCATAGGAATTTCCAAGACAGGCAGGATCTTTCTTAAAGGGTAAATGGACCATAAGACGACCACTAGAAAGAATCTCAATAGTATTTTTGAAATGATCCTCACATTCAGTCTGCTCTTCAGACCATCTCGATTGAACACCTTGAATCTCCTCCAATTCCCAGAATTTTTCTACGTACTTATCCAACGAAGAATCCATAGCATTGACGAAGCACGATTTCTTCCTTTCCTCATACTGTGCCTTGTATCTACCCGATACAATCCATCCTAGAACCGTTTTTTGTAATGACGGTAGTCCATCACCGAGTTTAACCTGACCTGTTTCGAGCAACTCAAAGAATGCTTCAGCTCCTAGCAACAAATCTATTTGAGCAGGTTGATTAAAACTCTCATCTGCAAGCTCTATGTTTACAGGAAGATTCCAATTGCGAACGTTGAGCGCTGCTGCCGGCTGATAACCCGTAATAGTGGGTGCGACTAAAAATTCTAAAAACACTTCAAAGTTGCTATACCTTCAACGAATTGTTGTTTGTGTTTGATGCTTCATTCTCGTTTCAGTAGTACCAATTCCTACGATATCAACATTCTTTCTATCTTTCTTAAGACCAAGCAAGTTTGCAAATTTCTCATTCATAAAATTTACTTGAGAACCTGAATCAAGTAAAACCCTACCCAACTGAAAACCTCCAAATGCATCCTTTACAAGAACCAACGCTGTTGCTAAAATTACTTGACCTTCAGGAACACGGTCCTTTTCCAATGCAGAATGCACTGCAGCTGAGGCATTAGGGTTAGGAGAATGATTTTGTGGATCATCAGCACTAGAAATAGGGTTTGTAGATTGAGTTCTATGTAAAAGGCTGTAATGTGACTGTTTGCATATCTGGCACTTATAATAAGATGGACATTTGGACACGTTATGACCCTTTCCTAAACAGTTTAAGCAGAGGCCTAATTGTTTCGATTTCCAAAATCGATCCATAACAGACAGCTCCAGAAATCCTTTACAACTCGTGACTAAATGGCTCTTGTCTCCGCAAAAGACACAAGAACGTTGGCTAGCAGCAAGTGATGCTTGAGCTCGATGGTTGTTTGATGATGGCCTTGGTTTATTAGCTGGTTTAAAAGCTGGCTCCGACCGAATTTGTTTACTATCTCTAGCCTCCAGGAATTGACATCGCTTGCTAAGGACGTTTGCACACTCCTTCCATACAGGCAACTTCTTATAATCGAGTTGTTCATCCCATTTTGACTGTGTTTCTTGGTCCACTTTCGATATTGCAATATGAATAATAATGGCATTGCAAATATCCTCAAACGAACCTATCGAAAGTAACGAGCTAAACAATGCAGAAATATTGTCAACTAAACTCCTCAACGAAGCAGAAGAAGCCTTTGGAACCTTAGGTAATTCAATTAGCTGTGAAATGTATTCCAAAAAAATAAGACAGTCATTGTCGTAGCGTTCTTAAGACTAAGAAGTGCCTTGGGATAATTTGCTTCCGTAACTTGAAAAGATTTTACTGTGCCGAGAGCTTGGTCTGTCAAACATGATAACAAATAGTTAAACTTTTCAATTTTTGTTAAACTTAAATCATTTTCTACAAGGTTGTTGAATGAATTAATAAAATTCTTGTAATCCGAATACTTCCCACTGAACCTTGGTAAACGCTGCTTTGGAAGATGACTAGTTGGGTGCGGAATAGATAACGTCATGTCTGCGGCACTACTTCTCCTACCACTTCCCAAAAGCGAAAGAATTTTGGTTTTTGCGGTGATATATAAATCTTCTATTTCACCTCGACAACTATTACTGGGGACTAAGACTTCTATTTTAGTTTGATATACTAGAATTTGCTTAAAATATGATTCTAAGATTCCAAGTCGACACTCAAGTTCAGTTGGCGTTAAAGAATTTGCATTATATTCAACATAATTCTTTATACGAGATATGCTTCCCTTAGAAGAAGCTCTTTGTTGCTTTAATTCTTGTAGTATTTCTTCAACAGACTGTTCGGTTGCCATTGAAAATATTTGAAGCAATATTCTTTTAACAGCGACTAAATAATCAACGAAAATAATTTAAATATTTGAAATATTTTAAATCCAATTAAAGGATGCAAGATGGCAACTCTGTTCTAACTCTGTATGTTTACTTTAGTATATTTTTTTTTTTTTTTCAATGCGAATGTTTTGAAACTGAACACTATGAGAAAGCTTTAAAAATTCTTAGGTGTTGGCAGCGATGCAATATTTGAAATTATGAATTTAAATTGCTATAATTCAATCTTAATCCAAGAAGAGATTGAAAGGCGAAAAAAAAATCAAGTGGAACACAAAGCTTTTATTCAGTGCAATGATCGTGCAGCAAGATCTCCCGCGACGACGACGACGATGACAAAAACTCCGAAAAAGCTCTATCAGTAGTAATTTTTTGTGTGGGCGAAATGTTGATCGTTGTACTGAAGTAAGGTGTGTATGCAGATTGTGGATTCTGAGAGAACGAGAGAATTCGAAAACGAGTAAACGACGTTGAGATGATGGCTATGGTGTGGTTGGCAAGGAGTTCGAAATAATTATATTTGGAAATTGCAGCGAAAGCTTTTCTACTATACAGAAAGTGGATCGTAAATTTTCTCTATTGTGGATTGTAAAAATATTTGTTCTGGTGAAAGCACCACAGGTAATGCGGATAGGTACTTGGTCAGCGTGCGAATTTTAATTTTTAAAACTGAATTTATTCTAGGTTTTTAGGTGTTTAAACAATTATTTTTAATAATACAAAGAAAATATGTTGTTCAATTTATAATATATGTATACATAAACGTATTATATTTTGGTGAATTTAGAGGTCTTTTATGCCGAAGGTGCGTTTTATATTATATTAGTTTTAAATATTGATTTCGAATTTTTAAATTTGATTGCTTAGCATTAACGCACATTTGAATAAATTTAGACCAAACATACCTCGGTGAGAGATGTTATTCTTATCTCCCACAATTCTCCCACGATTTCTCCGGTGTTCCTCAAGCTGAAGTTGATTCCCTTTGGATGTCTGAGTAGGGTTTTTGGCTCTCCTTTATCTTTTCTCCTTTTTCCTTGGGTTTTCTTCCACTTCACCAACACCATGCACTCGCGAAACCGAAACCGAAATCACGACGAGAGAACAATTAAAATTTCTTGCACTTTTTTTTTTTTGTAAATGCAGTAGGTACATATAGTTTTTAGTTTTTAAAAAGTTTATAGTTTTTTATCACTTTAGTGCAATCTAATTTCAACCGAATAAAATGTATATGTATATTGAAAAATTGAGACTTTTCAATTGGATTTTGTGTGGGTTTTCGCTTTTTAACCCGTTGGGCGCCAAAAAATGAACGATCAAAAGGCTATTTGACCGTCAACCTAGGATCTCTATTTTTTCCCTTATAACGACTAGGATAGGAAGGTCCTGGTTGATGCGTTTTTCTTCGACTTAAGAAAACCGGTAGCGAAAGTTTAACTAAATTTAGGCGAAACTAGCCAGATCACGATTAAACAAACAGATACTATATTTTATAGTTGGATTTATGATATATGAAATTATGGCTATCGAAAAAATCATAAATTTCTAGCGAAAAGCGACAAGAATTGTATTTGCGAGAACGGCGAATAAAAACAACGAGATTTTCCCCTTAGGGTTTTAATACAAAAAGAGATTTATTCAATGTTTTAACAGAGTATTTATAGATAAAGTTTTCGTTAAGTTTTAAATGAGAGAAAGTTTAAAGGCGAATTTAAATTATAAATAATATGGCGATTGGTCTAATTTTAAGCGCCAGATTTAAATTTAAAGATGATATAATTCAAGTAGTATAACAGTTTGAAATAGCAAGATGAGTTTATATATTTGAAATAGCAAGGTGAATTTATTTAAAAAGCAAATTAATAAGTTTTCGGCTCCAACACTCGGCATCAAGTGATTTCCAATCGATGATTGCTTTTCTTATCAGAATCTTCAACCTGTAACAGAAGTTACTACAAAAAGGTCCAAGGCAACTCTTCCTCGTCTCGAACTCTGTGGTGCAATCGTTCTGGCACAACTGACGTACTACACCAAGGAAGTATTGAACATCACCGATGTCAAACTGTATGCTTGGACAGATTCCACAATTGCTTTGGCCTGGATACGAACTACTTCCGCAAAATGAACCACAATCGAGTGTCAGAAATCCAGCGGTTAGTAGGGATCGATTGCTGGGGACATGTCGCAACGCATCATTACCTAGCCGATCTGGCGTCCAGGGGTGTTTACCCAACAGAACTGAAATCACTCGATATATGGTTGAATGGGCCTGAATTTCTGCGGTGTCAATGGGAGTTCGATCTTCCGCATCAACCCACCGAAGATGACACTGAAGAAGAAACGAACAGTCAAAGTTAAGGTATTAAGCATACATTTAAGTGACAGCGATAGTATTCTACAAGCTATCTACGACTCTTCGAGCCTACTCAAAGTTACTAAAATTATCGCCACCTGCCGCCGCTTCACAACAAAATGTCAACCTAAGCGGGGGCCTCATGTAGGTCCACTGACTTCAAAAGAATCGGAAGGTGTCCATGCATTCGTCGTCAAGGCAGCTCAAAAGGAAATGTTTGAGGCCGAAATTCAACAAATCAGAAACAATAAGTTCCCAAAAAGCTAAAGTGCTTTAAATGCATTCATCGATGCCCAGGGGATCCTACGAGTGGATGGACGTTTAGATAATTCCTTTCTATCTTACGACACTCAACATCCCATATTGCTACAGAACAACCACCACTTTACGAGTCTGGTTGTCCGAGATGCTCATAAAAATACCTTGCATGGTGGAATTCAAGCCATGATAATCTTTATCAGGCAAAGATATTGGATTGGTCAAATACGAAGAAGTGTTAAATATCAATTGTATAGATGCCCTACCTGTTATCGGCAAAAGGCATCAGAAATGCAGCAGCTAATGGGAAACTTACCAGCCGCTAGAGTGCGTATGTCTCGACCGTTCACCCATACTGGTGTCGACTACGCAGGTCCCATCGAAATAAAGTAATGGAAGGCACGCGGTGCTAAAATCTTGAAAGGATATTTTGCCGTTTTCATATGCTTGGCTACAAAGGCCATACACTTGGAAGTTGTTTCAGACTTGACAACCCAAGCGTTTTTGGCAGCTTTTCGACGATTTACTGCCAGAAGAGGAAGCTGCAAGCAGATCTACAGTGACTGCGGAACTAATTTCGTTGGCGCTAATAATGAATTAGCCAAGATGTTGACAGAAGCAAAGCACGATTGGAAAGAAATTGCGGAAGAATTAGCAAATCACGGCACGGATTAGCATTTTATTCCACCTGCTTCTGCCCACTTCGGTGGTTTATGGAAAGCTGGTGTGAAATCGGTCAAGTACCATCTTAGATGAGTTGTAGGAACCGAGAGGCTAACGTTTGAGGAGCTCGCGACGCTTCTAACACAGATATAAGCGTGTCTGAATTCGAGGCCCCTATGCCCTCTCTCCGACAGCATCGATGATTTAAATGCGCTCACCCCTGTGAACTTTCTAGTTGGCGAATCATTTTATACCATACCACAAGGTGAAATTAATAATAACGTCACTCATCTGGACTGATGGAGATGAGTCCAAGCACTAACGGAAGGATTTTGTAAGAAATGGAACTCCGAGTACCTATCTAGGCTTCTACAACGCCCAAAATGGACACAAGTCCAAAAGATGCCCAAAATATTAGATCTAGTTCTGATCAAGGATGAACGCGTTCCACCAACGAACTGGAACCTTGCGCGATTTGAAGGTACTCACTGTGGATCAGATGGGTTTATACGAGTTGTCACCATCAAAACCAAAACCGGACATATAAAGCGTCCTATTACAAAAATTTGTCTTCTACCATCAAATGAGTCTTTTGAACAAACTGCTATTGTTTAATATTATATTCAAAATAAAACATTTCATTCATCTAAAGGATTATAAAATTTATCTTTAGAATCAACATCTAATTTAATCATCAACCACGTCACATTCACTCTTAAGAAAATAAAATAATTGCCTTATTTATTCAAAGTAATCCCTGAAATATTATAAAATACCTTATCAATTGTTTAAATCATCTGTCTAAGAATAAAACACCAGTATAATTTTTATAATTTATTTCATAGTTTGTCCAACGACGACAAATCACATTTTCAAAACAAAATTTTAAAATAACATTATACAATACTATAATAACTGCACCGCAATAACACATGCAACTTTATGATGTGCAAATAAAAATAAAAAATTTTATCACAAAGTTAATTAAGCATTTTATTTCAATTAACAAACAAACCAACTTCACTTAGAATTCAGCAGAATAACATCCACATTATCTGCGATAAGCTAAAACAACAAACATATTATATTATTTGTCAAAACAATGTCACCAATACACAATTCAATCGAATTAAATATATAGTAAATTAAATCGCATTTGCTTTGAATCACGTTTAAAATGTCAAATCCCGTCGGTAAAATTAATTTTCCGAATCAATTAACAACACAAGCCAACGATTAAGCTAATCAAAATTGATAACATGAATCGAAATTCAAAACAAATGAAATCAAATTTAAATAATTAAAAAAAAAACACAATCACGATCGAACGTCATTAGCAAATAATTCGTCGAAGACAACATCACGAATTTAATCAAAGTAATTAATCAAATACACCGTACTGTGCCTACGTTCTGTAACTCTCGCATCGATAAAATTGGTCGAGAAACGTTGAAAAATGGAACAGAACTCATACAAATTTGTTTCAACTTTCATCGTTTCTCAACTGGTTTTGGCGATGCGAGAGTTACAGAACGTAAGCACTGGTTTGATTAAAATAATTACCACTCCACAATAATAACACAACACAGAAATTTGCATTAAATAATATCATCCCTCACACAAACAATATTATTTTTTTATTTTGTTTTGCTAATTTGAACACGTCGCAAAAGTAAACAAACTATGTGGGAAGTTGAATACTTTCCAACTGGAAACTGACCTTCCCCACTGTTATGTACGAACACATAACTATGTATGTTATAAAAGGGAAGATAACGCCAACTTTGCCTCATTTATTATACATAAGTCAATTATACAATAATTTAACAGCATCGAAAGCCAATCAATTATTTTTTAAATATTATTATTTAAATATTATATAAAATATTTGCAATTAAAACAAAAAAAAAATATGCACTCACACATAATCTGCCACACATCGCGATCGCGAAATAATTAATCGGAGGCGCGCGCCTTCACGTATCGCCGACTCAGATACACATACAATTATTCCATATCGCATTTAACAATAACTCACCTGTATAAATCCACCTTAAGCACGTAATAAAACACGAAACGATTAATGACAATAATAATAAACACATAATTGAACACTTTAAAAATTAATCTATAACATTATGCAAACCGAACACGCACACGAAACACAACACCGGAGTAAAAATTGTACGATAACAATGGCGACGAAGACGACCAAGATACAGGATACTACTACAAGACTACGAGTACGAGATAACAGCAACTATTGTATAACAAATTTCTTCATTCATCCGCGATGGTGAAAACGAGATAAAAAACAATTAACGAAATATCCGTGTTCTGTTTATACTATGTAGAATCTTGTTGACTCTGTTTGTTGTATTTATTTTTATTGAAAATTCAATACTTATGTTTTGTCTCTTTTCATGTGAATGAGATGAGAAGAGGTGATGGTTGATGACAGAAACTACTATCCTAGAATCTTGCCGATAATGCAGTGCAGAAAGACGAAATCGGAACAGTGATGCCACCTCAACTAAATTCATCGTTTACACGGGACTCTCAACTTAGGCCCGGGCTACATTTTTTCTTTTTATCGTGAGGTGGGAGAATGTACGGAAGTACAAGCAACGATTTAATGAGAACTTAAACCGAACTTAAATGTAGCAGATTACAAACGTGAATACATACCATCAAGAATCCACAACTTATGTTCCACAATTAAAATTAAATATGTCAAGAAACTGATGTTTTGAGTCTACAATTTGACTATACCTCAGGTCTTATGACCAATAAAAATTACAATTATAATATTCAAAGCAAGTGGTTGTGTTTTATTTTATCTTAAAAGGTTATAATTTTTTCATGCAAAAAAATCTTGTCGAATTACACTTACTATTCCTTTTAATTCCTTTGAATTACTTTTAATTTCTTTTCGAAAAAAACAAGAAATAATATGTTTTAAACTTAAATCTTTCTTTTATTTTTGTTTTTTTTTCGTAAAATATAAATATATGTAGATAGCAACATAAAAAATGTTAAAAGTAAAAAATAACTTCTCGCGCAGTAGTTTACAAAATTATTTTGACGAAAAATAATCGTTTCGTTTGTATCTCTACTTTTTTTTTTATAGAAAAAGACTAAAAAATATATTATAATGGTACAGTTATGAGTTTTCAAGAAAATAAACAAAAGTTCTACTCAATACTAGAGTTTTAGAATTAAAAACTATATTTAAAAACGTATTTTCACAATGCTTGTTTAATATGCCAATTATTTAATTGAAACTGTAAACCATTCGGCTACAATGTTTTAAAAAATTACATTTAGGTTAATGTTTTGACGGTGCAGTCGTACCTTGCAATAATATTTCATTAAAAAAGTATGTTTGCACCCTCAAAACAAGAATGTCAATAAATATCGATGTCAATAAATATCGAACCGAAAACACCGATTCTTTTTCGTTTGAATTTTTTGTTTGACCGAAATCCATTTAAATGAGTCGTGATATGCCAAAGTACACAAAAGGAAGGTATTATATTCCAGAGGTTGTCAAAATTGGAATTGTCAAAAATGAAAAAATGACTGTGAACGTGAGGACGAAAACACACGTAAACACAACAACAAATTGAAATTAAAATTGTCAGAAATAAAAATGGCTGTGAACGTGAGGAAAAAATACACGTAAGCACAACAACAAATATTGACTGAACAAGAGTCAAAATTCTAATGATATTACTTGTAATATGTGTACTGTGATGCTATGCTACTAATGTATTTCTGGTATTAAAAAAAACTTGTGCTGGCAGTTTTTTGTTTAGGTTCTTATAATGGATCAAAACTTTTACACAAACTCAAAATAAGACGTCATAAGCAAGGTATTTCAATTATAAACTGTACCTCTTCCAAAATCGATTTCGCAAAATGTTGATGCACCGAAGCTCGTAGTCAAAAACTTCATGTGTACACGGTGTCTTTCTGAACATTGATGATTTTAATCATAAAATATCGATATCAATATTTATATTTTTCATAAATGAACGTCAACAAATTTGATAGGAGGAATATTGCAAGGCATTTGAGGAAGTCGGGTGCAAAAACTTACATGTGTAATATCGATGTAATTATATTCATGTCTGTTCGCGTACCTCCCAAAACTACAAATTTCTACGAATTTAGCCCAAAGTCCTGTCAAAACTATAATACAGGGTGGCGCACCAATTGTGCTACAATAAGAAATTCAAATAACTTTTTTTTAATCGATGTATTTCATTTATTTTTTTTTTATTGGTTAGAAAATTAAATTTTATTTTAAATAGTTAGTCGTTTTTAAAGATTATAGACCGCAAATGACCTCCACGCTCTCCCACGCATATGTGGCACCTGATCAAAAAATTATTCATTGCGGCCTGAAGAGTTGAAGTTGGGATCGCCTCAATTATTGTCGTTATGGACTCCTTTAATTCAGTTAAATTCCTGGGCTTCGTTTTATTAAAAAAAGTCTGGTGCAGTCAGGTCAGGTGACCTTGGGGGCCAGCGAAGAGTGGAGTTCCTAGAAATTAATTTGTTTGCGAATTTTTTGTTTAGCTCCGCCATAACTGGTCTGGCTGTATGTGCAGTTGCTCCATCTTGCTGAAACCAAACGCTGTTGAATGGTATACGTCTTCGGCGCAGTTCTGGGTAAAAAAACTCCTTCAACATCTTTAAATAACGGTCCCCATTGACAGTAACGGTTACACCGTTTTCTTTAAAGAAGTACGGCCCGACAATACACCTTGATGAAACTGCGCACCACACAGTGACTCGTTCTGGGTGCAGTTCCGTCTCATGGAGCATTTCTGGATTAGACTCATTCCATATACGGCAATTTTGCTCGTTTACATTGCCGTTAAGATCAAAATGGGCCTCATCAGACATGAACAAACAATTGATCAATGTGTTGTCTTCTTCGGCCATTGATATCATTTTTTGACAAAATTCCAGGCGAACAGGCAAATCCTGAGGGTTTAACTTGCTAGTAATTTGGACTTTGTACGGAAACAAGTTTAAATCGTCATGAAGTATCCGTTGTAATGACCGTCTACTAACTCCAATTTGCCCCGATAAGTTTCGGGTCGAAACGCTCGGATTGGCCTGTATTGCAGATGCTACTGCTGCGATTGTATTCTGAACCCGAACATTGGCATCTCGATGGTACGGCCTTCGTGCGATGCTTCCAGATTCGGCAAACATGTTTACAAAACTCATAATGGTCCATCTACTCGGGGGATTACCGCCAAACTCCCGCCTAAATTCCCTTTGGACGGAAATGACGGACTGCAAAGCATGGTACCGTTGCCATATCCAAATTCTTTTCTCCGTATCCCAAGCATCCATTTTTATAAATCTAAATAGTAACCTACAAAATAAAAAAAAATAAGCCGATTACTCACACAGAAAAAAAGTTATTACGTTTTATTTTTGTAGCACGATTCGTGCGCCACCCTGTATAACAAAAGTAGAATTCGTAGAAATTCGCAGTTTTCGAAAGTACACGAACGGATATTTTATTTTGCACAAACGAACATGAAACAAATTACGTGGAACAGAAATTGAAAGGAACTTCAAGTGTAATCTTAAATCTGTGCTTTTTTGAATATCGAAAATTTAGTTGAATTTGGTTTTGAATGTTTTGATTTATCTTAGAAGAACCTTTGTTATTTTCCCTTTTCAAAAGATTTGAAATATAAGGTACAGATACCTTTAAGAACTATGAAAGTTACTCCATCTACATTATTCTAGCAGAATCAATCAGTTTCTTTTTTTAGATCCATATTTTGGATGTACATGAATATCATCATCATCATCATCGGCTCGACAACCGGGGTCTGGTCCTGGCCTCTTTCAACAAGTCTCTCCACCTATCCCGGTCTCGAGCCGACGCCATCCAGTTGCGCACCCCAAGGCTTCGGGCGTCCTGGTCTACGCCATCTCTCCAGCGCAAGCATGGTCTACCACGCTGCCGTCTACCATAGAATGTACCACAAAAGACTTTCCGAGCAGGTTCCTCTTCGCTCATTCGAGCTAGGTGCCCTGCCCACCGGAGTCTACCGAGCTTAATTTTTGTCGCTATGTCTGCTTCAAGGTAGATTGCGTACAACTCATGGTTGTACCGTCTCCGGAATCGTCCTTCCTCACATATGGGGCCAACAATTCTCCGAAAGACTTTTCTCCCGAACGCGGCTAAGAGGTCACAGTCCCTTTTGCTAAGCACCCAAGTCTCGGATCCATACATGAGTACTGGCAGGACCATGGTCCTGTACAGCAGCAGTTTTGAAGTTATGGTTAGATTTCTAGATTTGAATAGCTTTGACAGACTGTAGTAGGCTCTGTTGGATTTGAGAACCCGCCCGCGTATTTCTTCTTCTATATTGTTATTGGCTGCTACTGTTGACCCAAGGTATTTAAAGGATTGCACCACTCCAAATTCGTGCTCCGCTCCCTTGATTGTTTGACCAACTGTTCTTCTCGCATTCGACGCCAACATGTACTTTGTTTTACCTTCACTAATGTGCAGCCCCAGATTTTGTGCCGCCTGCTCGATCTGGATGAAGGAATCGTGTACAGCTTGTTCGGTTCTTCCGATGATGCCGATGTCGTCTGCGTAAGCCAGTATCTGGCTGGACCTGTTGACGATGTTCCCTCTTGTTGCCGTGCCAGAGTCACGGATTGCTTTCTCCAACGCCAGGTTGAAGAGGAGGCAGGCCAAACCATCCCCTTGTCGGAGTCCATTAAAGATGTTGATTGGTCTGGATAGCAATCTGGCTATTTTTACTTGGCTTGTTACCTTGGTCATGGTCAACCTACATAGTCGTGTCAATTTATTTGGGATGCCGAATTCTCTCATGGCTTTGTAAAGTTTTACCCTGGCTATGCTATCATAGGCGGCCTTAAAGTCTATAAACAGATGGTATGTTGGAATGTTGAATTCAAGACATTTTTCCATCGCCTGCCTAAGGGTAACATAAACATCGATGTTGTGAAATAGCGAAAGCTTCAATATCGATGTTTTTTGTTTTTATTTTCCCAATATCGATAAACATCGCTCATCCCTTTCTTGAATTTAATAGAAAGATGGCTGCCGGGAATTTTTGATACAATTAAAATATTACTCCAAGTTTCCAGCACAATTATTTGTTTGTTACTATTTAATAAAAAAATAATAATAAATACAAAATAATAAATATAACAACCATGCAAAATAGCAGACGCACTAATATAAAAATTTTATCAAAAGAGTTTGGAAAAAAACAGTCTGATCTGTCAAAACAGATCAAACCCACCGCGTTAAATTGTTGTTGCAATTCACATCTATTCATCGACACGAAGTAAGATTACAAAAACAACTATGTAAACTAATGGGTTTTGGAGGGTGAAACCTACGAAGGCTTTCCATCTTTATATTGTTTATCTATGCTCATGAACATTAAAAATTCGCAAATATTTTGATTGTGTTGACTCTGTTTGTTTGAGGTCGCGTATTTCGAGTGAGTATTCGATGTTCATGACTATTACTCGACTCATTTTATTCTTTGGTAGGTACCTGCTTATATGGTCGAATGAATAAAACTGAAAGAATTAGGGAATATATTTATTTTATATTAGAAATTCTATGACCACTCTAAAAATTCGCACAACTCCCCTTACCCCTGTATGAGGTAAAAGTTATAAACTTATATTTGTGTATATTCAGATTTGATTGACTGAAGTGAACGTTTTGCGAATATATATCCTTCATTTTTACTGAATGTAAACAGAACGTTTACATAAATGTTTGCTGGGATCTGTATACAATTCAATTATTTGTGTTTGTAAATTAAACAGGGCGATAAAGGGACTCAAGCAGGCATCACGACAATGGAATAAAACTTTTTGTAAGGCTTTAGAGGGCTAGACATTTGATTGAAAAATCTTAATGCTGTAGCAAGTGTAAAATTAAAGAAATAATAATAATATAATAATATAAATAATAATATAATATAATAATCAATAAAGAGTTCAAGCCGTGAAGCAAAGTTTGTGCTCAAAATTTAAAATGAAAGAAATTGGACAAGCCAAACAGTGTATTGGATTTAAAATAACCCGTGATAGGAACATCGATGAGTTATATTTAGATCAAGCTGGTTACATAGATAGTCCTTCACCAGACCTGAATCTCAACACTCGGCTAGTGTCGAGAGAGTTATGAGGTACCTTAAAGGGACTAAAGATTTTAAACTTAAGAAAAAACAAAATGAAAACATTACAGGATTCTGCGATGCTGATTGGGCCTCAAATACTGAAAATCGGAGGTAATCTACAGGCTATGTATTCATATTCTATGAATATTTCCTGGAGTTCAAGAAGGTAGCAGACGGTTGCTCTGACAATTACACCGAAAAAATTGATAAAACAACTGTAAAATTAACATTTTTGGGTGCTAAAAGTCGTCCAACATTAAAAATATCATCTTTGGCATGCCAATCATATCATTTTGACATTTATTTAATGTTTATTTAAAAGTTCAAATTTTCATAAGAATATTAAAATGTCAATACCAATTTGATAATTTGTATGTAATATTTACAAAGGAATTTCAAATTGATATGATTTTTTAAAATAACAAAATGTTAATTTAACATTTTAATTGTTAAATTGATGTTTTTAAATATCAAATTTATTTGAGCTAATTTGTATTTCTTTATGTTGTGTTAACAATAACAATATCAAATTGATATTTTGTAATTTATATTTATTATTATCAATTTAACATTTAACTTCTTGCTTTCTAACCTGTCCCAGCGTACTGTATTTCTCACGTCGATAAAATTGGCCGATAAAAGTTGACAAATAGAACAAACCTTATGTATTTTGTTTCAATTTTCATCATTTCTCAACAAATTTTATCGGTGCGAGAAACACAGAACACAAGAACAGCTTATATCATATCAATTTGGAATTTTATTTTTTAATATTATGTTATTTTCATTCAACATCCAAATTGATTTTTTTTCAATAACACCAAAATTAAACACACAATATTAAATTATATTTTATTGATCAATCAAAATTTATATACATATGTATGTGGGATTATAATGTTAAACCTAATCCCCTAAGTCCGTCTTTCAAAACAACAATCAACTTGCCATCGATAGAGCAACGGTCTAAGGCTAACATAAAAACGCAACGGTTGTTATGCAAAGAAGAACACCAACATTATCAGTTCATCACCAGATATCTCGAGTTCCCTTAACGATCAAGACGTTCTTCATCCGCAACGAGTTTCGCAACGAAAGGCACGAGTTCTATTTTTTTTAAACTTTATATTATCTTTAACTACTTTAGTTAAACTTAAATTACTTAAAACTAAAGTAAAATGCTTAAATTACTTAAGACTAAATAAAATTACTTAAATTTAAAACTAGTTAAAACAACTAAACATACCTTGAATATTAAAAACCAATATTTTGCTAAAACTTAATTAAGCTTACAACTATCATTGTGCTCTATTTAATTGAATATTGAATTAAAAACTTAATTAAAACTTCATTAAAAGTGCGTGTTTTCATTTATTTTTTCCACTTGGTGTCAGAAGTTACAGTTGGCGTACCTAAAATGTTACTTTTTTTTATAAGACATAAATGAACAACCTGAACAAAATATAACGTGTCGTGTAAAAAAAAGATATGCCTTGAATGAACAGTGAACAAAACGTTATTTAATGATTTATGATCAAATTATAATGCCAATGTAACGGATTAAAGGAAATCTGATAGCGATAAGTATTACCGCATGAAAACATATTACTTCATCTATGCTTTAAAAGAAATCCTTATATTTAAAAAAAAAAATTTTTTACTATGCATGCAATTAAGTTAGTAAATGAATCTAGACGAATTGTTAACTAAAACGTTAAAGGCTTCATTGAAAGAAAAAGGGCTTTCACATAGTTATAGGCTAAAAAAAGATTTGGTTAATCGATTAGAAAATTATTTTGGGGAAAACCCTTCTAATATTGAAGTAGCTGAATACTCCGCTGGTCAAATCCCAGAAGGTGATCTGCCAGACAATAAAAGTGAGGAATATAAAGACAGTGGCACACAAATTTTAAACAATTAAAACCAACTCCAAATTACTCATAAAATGGAAGTCTGCTCTAAATAAAATTTTTAGAACGAGAGTCAGCTTTGTTGCAATTTTAAATGACATAAAGTATACTTTAGCGCTTAAACACTCGTCTAACTTTAAAAACAGCAAAACATACAAAATGAGAAGGATTCCAATTCAACAAACTTTAATTTTGCAATATTGTACCGATAAACACACATACACTGTAACCACTTACGACAAAAAAAACCAGAGTATATCTAATAATGAGTAGGGAAACTGTTTTGCAATGGTACTCACTCGCTGTTTCAGTCACAAACTTACAATAAAAAACAAAACATTCGATAAGCCAAAGCAGTCTAAGAGATTCCTTATGTAGAACCGCCTGCACAAGAACGATTCGACTATGCATTTATCTCTTCCAGCTTTCTTTTTCTTTACTATTGACTTTTAAAGGCGTGCAGACTTGAAAATATTTTTCTTTCCCTCCAATATACTGTAACGACTGTCACATTTGTACTATAACGACTCTGGAATGAACTATAACCACTCCCGAATAAAATAAACACCGAATTTCCAATTAGCCAGGACAAAAACCAACCTACGGAGAGATTTGGTGAACATTCAAACTTCCAATACTAAACGTTAAATTGAAAGCTTTGGAAAGGGAAATTTATGGGAAATTTCCCCTATCGAAAGCCCTGGAAGCAAATACTAGAACCTTCCAGCTTTTTCGGGAACCTTGTGAAAAGTATAAAAGCACATGTCTGACCGGCAGGGAACGCAGTTTATTTTTAATCGTGAATACGTAAAATTGGTTGTAATAAAAGTAAAGTGGTGAATTGATTTCAGTGGTGAACAATAAATTGTTTTATGGTTGTAAAAGTGAAATGTTTTATTTTGTAAAGTAAATAAGTGGAGAATTTAAATAAAGCGAATAAGTTTTATTAACGAATCTGAGAAAATATTACATTGGTGTCAGTGGGATAAAACTTAATTTATTTGTGTTTATAAAATTTATTGTGCTTTAACAGGCAATAATTACAAAAAGTGAACGTGATTGTGAAAGTGAAAATAAGAAAAGACAATGGGTAAAACTTTAAATGATTTAAATTTAGTTGAACTGAACAAGCGAGGTCTTCCTACTGCTGGAACAAAGAATGATCTTATAATTCGTCTGCAAGAAGGTTTAAGAAAACGTGGAGAAATTGAAATGGAGGAAGAGCAAGAACAAGTAAGCACGTCAGGCATGACCAATCTGCTGTCTCAGCTGCTCACCAAATTTGAAAGTCAGGAAAAGAATCTTCTCGAACGATTTGATCAACAAAGTCAAGAACAAAAGTCTGCTCGAAAATCAAGAGAAAAAACTTCTTCAACAATTCCAGGAACAAACAAGTCTGCTCGAAGGTAAGTTAGAAGCCTATGACAACAGAATTATTGCCCTTGACGAGCATGCCGATAGACAATTCTTGACTGTCAATAAGCAATTGTCGACATTAGAAGAAAAATTCGAAAAGGTCGAAGATAAAATCGAATGCATTACAAAGGAATTGGATAAATTAAAGAGAAAGAAGGTTCGAGATAGTTCTGGCAAATGTCCGAAAAGAAAGGAGATGCATCCACAAACCTTCGATGGACAAACTTCTTGGTCAATATATAAGAAGCAGTTTGAGGCAGCCGCGGCACCAAATGACTGATGTGAGGAACATAAATATATAGCTCTGACACTTGCCCTTAAAGGAACTGCTGCTGAACTACTACAAACCATACCAGCAGATAAGAATGGCAACTTCAGTGCTCTTGTTCAGGCCATTGACAAGTGCTTTGGAGATGGCCATATGCAAGAAGTCTTCCGCGTTCAACTCAATACTAGAGTCCAGAAAAGAGGAACTCTGCAACAGATCCAAGCAGACATCAAACGGTTGGCACATTTAGCATATCCGGCTGAAGGGGATGAAATCATCAACCAATTCGCAACAGAATCCCTTGTCCGTGCTGTATCTAATACCAACTTTAAGCGAGCAATTCGAACGGCTAGGAAACTCACACTTTCTGACACATAAGCGTTCGCCCTGGCTATGGAAGCAACAGAACAGGCTTCTCAAGGAGTCCATCCAGTAAGAGAAATAGAAATTGAGAAGGGTTCATGCCAGAGAACAGCGTTGCAAAGGAATCAGCGAGATGGACCTGCTCGATGTTGGAATTGTAACAAGACCGGGATCAATAAGACACTGGAGAAGGTAAGGCAGCGATTCTACTGGCTACATGCAAGAGCAGACGTTGAAAAATGGAGCCGCAAATGTGATACTTGTGCTGCAAGCAAGGGACCAGGCAGAAAAATCCAGAGTAAAATGCAGCAGCATAATGTGGGCTTGCCTTTTGAAAGGATTGCAATAGACGTTGCGGGACATTTTCCAGAAACCGATACATCCTGGTAGTAATGGACTACTTCAACAAGTGGCCTGAGGCATTTGCTATCCCAAACCAGGAAACCAAAACAGTCGTGGATCAGATGGACTTCAACTAGATTAGCAGGTTTGGTGTCCCGATGGAACTCCATTCTGATCAAGGAAGAAACTTCGAGCCCAAAACCTTTCAGGAGGTTGTACACATCTTGGCATTAAAAAAAAAACGAGAACAACACCGCTGCATTCACAATCTGATGGAATGGTTGAACGATTCTACAGGACCTTTTAAGAACACCTTACCAAAGTGGTAGGTGAAAACCAACGAGATTAGGGTCGGCATTTCCCATTATTCTTGATGGCCTATCGAGATGCTGTACATAGCTCAACAGGACATACACCATCAGAAATCCTGCTCGGGAACACAATACGACTGCCAAGTGAAATAAATTTGGATGTTATGGTAATGAGCCCCAAGAAATAGACGACTACGTGGAAGACCTGAAAGAAAAGCTTCTTGACATTCACGAAAGAACAAGGGCAAATATAATGCTATCAAGTGATCGGATGAAAACACGATTTGACACAAAAGCAACAACGAACCGATTCCAAGCGGGAGAACTTGTGTGGTTTTATAATTCCTACCGTCGGAAGGGACTTTCATCGAAACTTCAACAAAGGTGGGAAGGCTGTTTTAACACGAATAAACGATGTCGTCTACCGCATTCAGAGAGGATTTAGAGGTAAAATGGAAGTAGCTTACAGTGACCGTTTTCACTGTTTTAATGAGGGGGCAGTGTAACGTCTCTCAGATTTGTACTATAACGACTCTGGAATGAATATAACCACTCTCGAATAAAAGAAACACCGAATTTCGAATTAGACAGGACACAAACCAACCTACGGAGAGCTTTGGCGAGCTTTCGAACTTCCAATACTAAACGTCAAATTGAAAACTTTGGAAATGGAAATTTATGGGAAATTTCCCCTATGGAAAGCTCTGGAAGCAAATACTAGAACCTTCCAGCTTTTTCGGGAACTTTGTGAAAAGTATAAAAGAACATGTGTGACCGGCAGAGTACGTAGTTTATTTTTAATCGTGAATGCGTAAATTTGGTTGTAATAAAAGTAAAGTGGTGAATTGATTTCAGTATTGAACATTAAATTGTTTTGTGGTAATAAAAGTAGAGTGTTTTATTTTGTAAAGTAAATAAGTGGAGAATTTAAATAAAGTGAATAAGTTTTATTAACGAACCTGAGAAAATATAATAATACCAACATTCAGTGCTCAAAATTTTATCATTTAATGACAACTCTTGCACTGGGGTAGAGTGATATGGGTGAAGATCATCGGTATGAATCACTGCCCAAACCCTGCTTTGGGGCAATCCAAGCATAGTTGTTATTCTTCTGGTGCTTAGGGTGGGATTACGTCGTACCAAATCCAAAATCCGTTCCTCTATGTCTGTTGATACACCAGATGACCTTCCTCTCCTTCGAGTCTCCAGTACTCCATGTTCCCGAAGACGCTTGTGAAGTGTTGCAAAAAGTGAATAGTGGGGACATCTCCTATTGGGGAACCATTCAGAGTACAATCTCTGTGCTTCCCGACTGGAACCATCAGCTTAACCGTAGCAATAGTGCATATCTGTCAATTCTTCTCGAGAGCAACTTGCCATCGTTTTTTATTGACAATTTCATACGCAATTTAGAAATCAGTTTCAAATAGAATATCCTTCCATATTTATTTATGGTAAGGTAAAACTTATTTGTTTTTTTATTGGGTACGGGTAATCCTTTTAATTTGGGTAACAGGAAGACGTGCAGGTCAATTTTGTTAAATTGAACACATGCCTCAATAAAAAAAGGTGAAATCTAACTTTTTATTTTTATTTTTTTTTATATTTCTCAAAAACTAATATACATTTTAAAAAATTTTTATTGAAAATTAATAAGAGCATTGAATTTTGAAAATAAAAATTTTGCTTAACAACATAAAATTTTGAAAAAAAATTAATTTGAAAGTTTTTTTTTCATGTTTTTTTTTCAAAATTTCGAGATTGAAAATTAATTTTTCAAAAACTGTTCTAATATAACTTAATTTAAAACGAAAATCAAAGAGAAGATTTCTGGCTTTCGAAAAAGCTATAGCATGCTATTGCAAATTGTACCGTTGTTTTTAAATATTTGTTTTTCTGTTTTAAGTCTATTTTTTTTTTAAATTGCCCCTCCTGCCTAAACGGGGGGAATTAGAACCCCCTCCTATACGATTTTTTTCTTGTCTTAACCCAACCTACTCGCCCCAGACTTTTGGTGCACCTTATACCAATCACCCTGTGTAGGTACCAATTGGCACTTTCACTGCATATTTTAAAAAAATTGCCTTCTTCAGCGAGAAATTATATGTTTCGAAGTATTTTTTTTGTTTTCATTTAAATTTGCTTCTGTTGTGTAGCTGTATCTCTTTCTTTATTTGTCAGATTTGGGCTTGTTCAAGATAAAATCGCTTACACTACGTTGCGGAGTTCAATCTAGTTATGCGAGAAATAGATTGCCACAGCAACTTTGACAACCACATGACACTTCTTAGAGCCAGTGGTTTTAAATGGCCTTAAATACATTAGCACAGCAACATCGACATCGACAAACAACTTTAAGGTGAAGTTTTGTCATGTTTATCAACACGCAAAAAAAATTTTTATTTTGTTAATTTGTTTTATGCTTTCAAAAACGCTGTTCACGTTGCAATGTATTTCACATAACTTTTGATGTCAGCGTTTTCGTTGCTGTCAAAGTTGCTGTTGAAGTTGCTATGGCAATCTGTTTCTCGCCTTAGAAGAGTTGTTTAGTGCGTTTAAAATCTAGAAATAGTTTAACAAGGGCTCGCAGTTAAACGACTACGTTAACTAGAGCCGATTCTTTTCCTTAAAAGAGCAATGTTTAAAATTTTGCGCCAATGTCTCTAAAATGACTCAGAATAATAATTTTGTGTTTCAGGATGTGGAAGATCTAAACCAGCAACCGGTGCCCTAGATTGCAAACCAGCAACGTTGTGTAGTATGCGGTGCCAAAGGGCATAATGTTGAAAATTGTCCGCACAAAAGCAAAGGCTCTCGTTGCTTTAATTGTAATGAATTCGGGCACTTGTCTAGGAAAAAAGTAAATCCGAGTCCCAATACCTCACACGTCGACATAACAATAGACAATTTTAATGATCTTTTCGATACGGGAAGCAAAGTTTCCTTAATGAAAGCATTGGTATTTGAAAAATTGAAACAAGAATTCGGGCATCCAGGTATTTGTTTAAAGTGGACTTGGTCAAGGGATACGTGTGTCAAAAGGATCTTTTGGAATTAAAATTCTTAATGGTTCAAACCTTTACTATTTGACTTTCAATGTTTTATGTGATGAGTGGTTAGTTGATGAGGTGCTCGTTGGTACTGAGATTCTAAAGTTTACTGATGTAGAAATCCTTGATAGTGTTCTTAGATTCAAACCATAATATTTACAGAGACGAAAACTTTTTTTAAAGAAAATTGATATGGATATTTTTGAAACGAATCGTAACGAAGTATTATGTCTTCAAGAAATTTTAGACAGAAACGTCCGGGAATCTATTTATTCACCCAAAAAACCCATTAAATCTTGCATCGAAATGAAAAAAGTTTTAGAAGCTGAAAAACTTGTTTTCCATCGACCTCGTAGATTAACCCCAAAAGAAAAAGAAATTGTATCCGCGCAAATTCAAGAATGGTTAGAAGACGTTATTATCGTAGAAAGTGATTCAGATTTCTGTAGTTCAGTGGTCTTAGCAAAGAAAAAAGATGGTAGTCATAGACTTTGCGTTGATTACAGAAAATTAAACAAAAAAACAATTAAAAACAGAAAGCCCATACCAATTTTCGAAGAAATACTAGAACAGCTTTACGATTCTAGAGTATTTATGACTCTTGACTTAAAAACGGATTTTTTCATGTTGACGTTCATCTAGATAGTCGAAAATATACATCTTTCGTTACGTCCGGTCAATACAAGTCTGTGAAGCTCCTTTTGGACTTTGCATTTCGCCCAACGTTTTTCAGTGATATGTTAACGCTCTGTTTAAGGATTTCATCAAGAATGGGCATATTTTAATATACTTTGATGATATTATCATAGTGTCGAAGACAACTCCAGAAAATATTGCAACGTTAAAAGATGTTTTAAAAGTAGCAGCCACGCACGGATAAGTTATTAAGTGGGAAAAAAATAAATGTTTTAGAATATTTATTATACTGTTGAGTCTAGAACCGTGAAGCCTTTGGTTGAGAAAACACTCACCGTAAAAAAATTTCTAGAGCCCAGGAAGTTTAAGGAGCTCCGAAGCTTTCTAAGGTTATCCAGATTTTTAAGGAAATATAAACCATAGTACGCAAAGATTGCAAAACCCCTTTCCCATCCAACCGGCAAAGAAACTGCTATTAATTTTGGTTTAGGACAACGCTACGCTTTTGAAACGTTAAAAACTCCCTTGTGTGAAGATCCAGTCCTTAAGCTTTTCAACCCGATGCGAACAAAGTAGGTCTTGTGCTTTTGCAACGTCACGATGATAGGCACTTTCCACCCCGTGTTTTATTTGAGCTTCAAAACTTCACCAACTGAAGAAAAGTACTGCCCATATGACCTAATGTAATGTAATACGTTCAATTAAAAAAGTTGCGAACCTATTTACAAGGAATTTCATTTAAAATTTTAACAGATTGTGAAGCTTTTCAACAAACTATGAATAAGAAAGATTTATTCACTAAAGTTGCCAGATGGGCATTATTTCTGGAAGAGTTTGAGTGGGAAGTACAGCATAGGTCAGCAAAAGCTATGCAGCACGTAGATACAATAAGTAGAGTTTTCGCTGTCACTTCAGCCCCTGAAACTGGTATTCTTAAAAGAATTTATAAGGCCCAATCTAGAGACGTAATGTGTAAGTTAATCAATTAATCCTAAACATCTTGCAAAGGGAAGCATATGAAGATTTTCAATGCAGAAACGGAATTTTATAGACATTTATTGTAGGTGAATATGTTTTAGTTGTACCAAAAAGCATCAAAAAAAAATATAATTCAGAGCGTTCACGAAGTGGGTCATATTAACGCCCAAAAAGTTGAGATATTAATCAAGAGGAATTACTTTATACCTAAACTGCGAAGTAGAATAGACGAAGTAATAGCAAATTGTGTAGCTTGCATCTTTGCAAGCAAAAAGCACGGTAAACAAGAGGGCTACTTAAGCCTCATTGATAAGATCGATGTTCCATTACACGCTTATCATATGGATCATCTTGGTCCGATGGCATCAACTAATAAAACACCAATTGAAATGCACATTGGAACTCCAATGAGAACAGAACATAATCGAAATGTTAAAGGAAGAGATACATTGTGAGTTCATGGACGAGCAGAATTCCGAATAGAAGCGAAACAAAAAGTCCACAAAATACAGGCAGAGAACAAGAAGACTTTTAACAAGAAAAGAAAATCACTTCATAAGTACGCCGTAAAGGATATGGTGGCAGTGCAACACACTTAATTTGCTCCAGGGTTGAAAGTTCACCAAAGTATCTCAGACCTTACGAAGTAGTCAAAATCAAACGTAACGATCGATATGATGAAGAAAAAGTGGGCAGACATGAACGCCCAAACAAAACTTCATCATCAGCTGATCAAATGAAGCTATGGTTACGAGATGACGACAACAGCGATTCTGATTCATATTAAGCAGAATTATCGCAAGATGGTCGGATGTGGGATTAAAATGTTAAACCTAATCCCTTAAGTCCGTCTTTCTAAACAACAATCAACTTGCCATCGAGTGAACAACGTTCTAAGGCAAGCATAAGAACGCAACGGTTGTTATGCAAAGAAGAATAGCAATATCATCTGTTTATCACCAGATATCTCGAGTTCCCGCAACGATCAAGACGTTTAACACCCGCAACGAGTTTCGCAACAAATGTTTTTTTTTTTTTTTAACTTTATTTTATCTTAAACTACTTTAAATTAAATTAAACTGCTTAAATTACTTAAAACTAAATTAAACTGCTTAAATTACTTAAAACTAGTTAAAACATTTAAACTTACCTTGAATATTAAATACCTTTATTTTGCTAAAACTAAATTAAACTTAAAACTATCATGTGCTTTATTTAATTGGATATTGAATTGAAATCTTAATTAAAACTTCATAAAAAGTGCGTGTTTTCATTTAGCATCTTTTTCCCCTTCCCACATGTATGTACTGCACAGGTTTTATTAATTCGAAAAAATTTAGTTACTTACTACTTTTTTTTAAGTATATTATTTAATTTATTTTAGGTTTTACTCTTCACAAATTCAACTGAAGGGTTTTCCAGAGCAGCGCTGCAGCTGAAAAAAATATTATAGTGCCAACTTATATTTTGATGGATGCCACAGAGTTCCAAGACGTTGAATTCAAGTCAAAAAAAGTAGCATGTTCAAATACTCTGGAGAGTATTTTTTAAGCAGCGCTTTTTAGAAGAGCCCATGATAGAAATACGATTCATGACAAACTCTATCCATTGCTTTGAGCGACAGTATTTAGGGAATATTGCGGCATATTTCATCGAGCTGGCATTTATACACTGCCTGTCACTTGTTCTAGGTCACTTTTTTGGAAATAGTTTTTTTTTCGATAAATACCTGTGAGAAATATTTTTCTTCGACATTTTTGACACCTGTGACTAGGTACACAAATTGTCAAATAAAAAAAGAAAACGTTGAAGTAGATACTTGGAAATCCATAGGAATTTCACTAGTTTTGAATTAACTGCTGAAAATGATTATAAAAGGTTGTATTACTTTACTGAGGCCATTGCAAATATTGATTTGCAATATCTTATATCGTAATACCTTATTTTAACAAAAGTTTAAAATAAATGTATTTTAATTTTGATTTTTAGTTTAACTAGGCTCAGGAAACACTTTAGCGGTATCATAAATAGCGACAGTAGATTTTAAGGAACAACGAGTTTCAGGCCATAGCATGGGAAATAGAAGGAAGTGGCACAACTGTAAAAAATATCTAGCAGATGCTAGAAACTACGGTAAAAAATTAAAAGCATGCAGAAATTAAGCAAAACATCTCAGAAAAGTGGTCAGTTCTGCAGAATACCTAGAATTCTGCACTATTAATGTTGGTGGGTTCTTTCACGAACACAAAAAATAACTTCTTTCTTTTATATTTAAAATGAGAGTGACTCAAACTCTACTCATTATTTCCTTCGTTACCTATTCCGAAACCTAGATCATCACGTCTTTCAAGTCAACCACGCATTCTACCCTATTTCATTTGCCTTGACACAGTTTGTTTATTTAAACAATGAATGCGCCATATGTTGTAATTGACATACTTGCACTCCATGGGTCAGTATTGTTTATGTTTGCAATATGACCCATGTCGTTGTTTTGTTGTTTGGTTGACATAGTTTGATTGCTTTTCCTTTTAAAGTGTAACGTATGACACATGAGGAACCTTTAATAGCAATTGAACTATGTCATGTGTCTTGTAAGCGATTCTTGGGAATTGTGTGGGGTCTCCAGTATAATGGCACAACATTCCTCCCCCCCTAAAATAAGAAAGGCGTACGAGGTGACGAGTGAGATCTTTCGGCTTCAGGTGCGGAAGTAAATAACTCATAGGTTTTTATCACAATTGTATTTATTAATTTGCAATGTTTTGTTTTTTTTTTTTCTTTGTTTTTTTTTTCTTTTTTTTTTTTCTTATAACGGGTGATTTTTTAAGAGGCTTAGAACTTTAAAAAAAAAAACACAAAAAATTCAAAAAAATGAATGAAATATTTATTTGAATCGATAGTTTGAACCTTGCAATTTAATGTTTAAAGATAATTTCATGCAAATGTTGACCGCGGCTGCGTCTCAGGTAGCCCATCCGCTGAGTCCAATTTTGGCATACTCTTTCACACATATCGGCCGGTATCTCACGAATGAATGCATGGATGTTGGCTTCCAGTGCGTCAATCGAAGCGGGCTTGTCTCTATAGACATTAGCCTTGACATACCCCCACAAAAAATAATCTAATGGTGTCAAATCGCACGATCTAGGCGGCCAATTGACCGGCCCGAAACGTGAAATTAACTGTTCACCAAACTCGCCTCGCAATTGCGCCATTGTTTCGCGTGCTGTGTGGCATGTGGCACCGTCTTGTTGAAACCACATATCATGCAAATCAAGAACTTCCATTTCGGGCAAAAAAAAGTTTGTTATCATCGCTCGGTAGCGTTCACCATTGACAGTAACGCTGCGATTCGCATCATCTTTGAAGAAATATGGCCCAATAATGCCGCCGGCCCATAAACCGCACCAAACAGTGGCTTTTTCGGGATGCATTGGTAGCTGTTGCAATGCTTCTGGCTGATCTTCACTCCAAATGCGGCAATTATGCTTATTTACGTACCCATTCAACCAAAAATGAGCCTCATCGCTGAACACAATTTTTCGATAAAAAAGCGGATCCTCGGCCAGCTTTCCAAGAGCCCATTCACCAATAATTTGCAAGCGTTGTTCATTTGTAAGACGATCCATGGTTAAATTGCAAACCAAACTGAAGCTGTTTGACAGTGACACAAGGTACTAAACACACGTCAGCTGTCAAACCAGAGTTGCCAAAAACAAACCAGCTAAAAAATCACCCGTTACTTATATACATACATACATTACAATCTTAGTTTCTCTTTATTTGTAAATGTTTTTTTTTTTTTTTTTAATGATTAGGTAGTTTTTTTTTTGGTTTGTTCTTATAAATTATTATATCTGCAATGTTTCTTCAAGGTCAGGTGTTACATTCATGTCGGGATTG
Organism: Dasysyrphus albostriatus; assembly: GCA_946251815.1. Classification (NCBI taxonomy): domain Eukaryota; kingdom Metazoa; phylum Arthropoda; class Insecta; order Diptera; family Syrphidae; genus Dasysyrphus; species Dasysyrphus albostriatus. The sequence goes on along the minus strand of OX276335.1, from coordinate 128,687,488 downwards.
TTTACATTTTCCGTTAACTTTTTATTAAATGTACATTTTATTTTAATGATTTTTTTAAATATTATATATAAAGCTAGAGCTACACAAAGAAGATAAATAATAGAAACAAAAATGTGAGCATGTTCATGTGTGACATGGAATAACAAATTTTTTTTCTATAACAAATCTTTAATATTTATACTATACTTATCTAAATCCAGTTTTTCTATATGGGTGGTATGAGGTGAAATTTGGGATAAATTGGTGGGAATTATTATGTTTTCAGGTATGATTTGTTCTCCTAAAAAGTATGAAATAGGAGTTTTGTTTTGTATGGTATTTGGTGCCTGGAAGTAAACTTCTTTTGTTATTGCTTTACAAAATGGGTATAAACTTAGAATTCCACTGTCTGATATTGTGATCGTTTTTGGTACGTCTCCGCAAAAAACCCTAACGTTCGTTGGCTTTGGCATGACATACAGCCATGAATTCCTACTCATTAGATTGAACCAAACTTCTTGTTCAAGCGCAAATATTTTTGTTTCGCAATTAGCATAGTTTTGCATCCCTGATATTAGTTGTATAATGCAGTTCTTGGTATTATGGTTGTAAACTACGAAGTTTTTCTCACATATGAAGTGATTGGAGTCAGTTTTGATACATTTATCTAGATCTTCGCTATTCAAAAATATGTATCGTCTATAATTTTCGTTTATAGCTAAAAACTCACTATATATTGAGACAAAGCTATACGTGTTCTCTTTGTATTTTGAAGGTAATGGTGTACGTTTTACTAAGTTAAATTCTTCATCTACCAATGGAATAGTAACTTGTATCATGAGATTTTGATTTACGAAAATCGGACTCGTCGTAGTGATTCTGTCTATGATTGGAAGATTCATTCCAGATATTTTTATTGGGAATCTTATATTGTTCGGTAGTTCTAATTGGATTTCTTTTAATGTAGAAATGAATACTTCTGAATTGAGGAATCTGCTATCCAGCTTATTCACTTTTGCTCCTTGTAAGATGTCAAGTATTTGAGATTGTTTTGAGAGAATTTGTGTAGCAAATGAAAGTGCTAAATTGGATATTTGATTAAAGTTATGTAGGGTTTTTTCGAAACTAGTAAGATTTTGGAGTTTTAGTGTGTTCTGTCTAATTTCTTCTGTAACAGAGTTGAAATTATTATTTATGCTTTCAGCTGTTTTGTTAAGTGCGTCCAACAAGTCAGTGATTATTGTCATTTGGTTTTCTGTTATATGATGCAAGTTATTCTGGTTTTCTTGAACTAGTCTTAATGCATCATCTATTTTTTCCGCGTCTTCAGAATCCATTGTTCCAAATACTATACTTCTTTTTGAAAACTTGTTTTTGAATAGTATACTGTCAAGGACTTCGTTATTATAATTGATTTCTTTGAGGGAATCTTGTAAAAGTTTTAGGGTAATTTTGCAATGATCTAAAGGATACTCTTTTATGCTTAGGATACACAATTCGGAAAGGGTATTTAGGTTTTTCTCCAATGACTTTGTGTTAGTTTTAATATTAGTATTATTAATGTTGAAGAGAAATGTCCATTTTGTGAGGGACTTTTCTAGTATTCCAATGGCTTCCAGGTATGCTCCTGTTCTATTCAGAGATTGTATCATTATTTCAGCTTCGCCTGTGTTTATAAATGTTGCTAATACGATAGTTATGATGACTTTACTGGAAATGAAAACAACACCAATATTATATGAGTATTTGGGTATTGTACTTATGTATGTGTTGTTTTTCTTTTTTTTTTATTGAGTTTGGGTGTGTTTAAACTGTTGTGTGTATTGTGTCTCTTTGGTTGTAGTGTTTGATTATATTATTGTGAATAACTTTTTCTTTTCTTCCTACTTTTATTTTTGAGATTTCTGGGGACAAAACTTCGGTTATTTCGTATGGTCCTTCGAAAATTGGAGAGAGTTTTTTATTCGATCGATTCTTGATTTCCCCTAATACTTTGTCACCAACTTTATAGCTCGTCTGTTTAGAATTTGTATCGTAATATGCTTTAGATTTCTCTTTAGCCTTTATTTGATTGTTACGAATTAACTCATAACCAGTTTGCATTTTTTTCTTCATTTCTGAGATATAGTCGTCATAGTTGTACTTTAATTGTACGCTTCTGTTCAGCACGGAAGGAATCCGTGCTTCTAAACCGAAGAGAACTTCAAATGGACTGTAGTTTGTGCTGGAATGTGGGGTTGTGTTGTAGCAAAATATTGCATACTCCAGATAGCTATCCCAATTTGATTGATCTTTGCTTGCATAATTTCTAAGGTAATCACCTAATGTTCTATGTGACCTTTCAAGGGCACCATTTGATTGTGGGTGGTACGGACTAGTTTGTATTTTATTGATTTTTAAGATTTTGCAAACATTTTTAAACAATTCGCTTGTAAAATTTGTTCCTTGATTTGTAAGAATTGTTTGAGGAATCCCGTAGGTACAAATTATTTTCTTTACTAGTGCTCCGGCTACCATTCTGGCTTCTTGATTGGGTATGGCTATGGCTTGTGCAAATTTTGTCAGATCGTCTTGGAACGTCAGTATGTATTTATTTTCGTTATCTGAAATAGAAAGTGGTCCAGCTATATCGAGATCTATTCTTTCGAATGGAGTTTTTGCTGTTGTAGTGATGACCATTGCTAATTTGTTACGTGCATACAATTTATTCTTTTGGCAAAGTTCACATGATGCAATGTAATTCTTTATATCTTCATACATATTTTTCCATTTGTATGTCCTTTTAATTCGTTTGAGTGTACGTTTGACTCCTTGATGACCGCCTAACGGTGTGTCATGAACTTCATGTAAAATTTTCTTAATCTCCTCTGGACTAGAGACTTCTACAATGTTCTGACTTACATCTTGTTGTTGATTTGGCGAGTTTTTGCTATGACTGCGTGTTATCACATTAACTTCAGCTGTTTTTATACGGAAGAGAGCATCTGCGTTTGTGTTTAAGCAACCTGCTTTATGAGAAACCGTGAAGTCATATTCTTCAAGTTTAATACGCCAGCGCATTATTCTCGAAGAAGGATCTTTAAGGTTAAACATCCATACAAGTGGCTTGTGATCGGTAATTACTTCAAAGTGTCTTCCGTACACATATGGTCGGAAATGCGTTACTGCCCAAACAACAGCTAAAGCTTCTTTTTCTATGGTGAAATAGTTTTTTTCTGATTTATTTAATATTCTACTAGCAAATGCTATGGGTAGATCGTTTTCGTTGTTGTCTTTCTGTAATATAACTGCACCTATAGCTTCATTGCTTGCATCTGTTGTTATATAGAAAGTTTTTTTGAAACTAGGATATTGTAGAATAGGGGGTTCGATAATTGCTTGTTTTAATTGATTAAAGGACTCATCGCAAAATGCATCCCATTTAAAGAGTACATCCTTACGTAAAAGTTTGTTCAGGGGATTAGCTATTTTAGAAAAGTTTTTTATGAACTTTCTGTAATATCCTGCTAAACCAAGAAAAGATTTAATATCTTTTTGGTTTTTGGGAATCTCTATATTTTGAATAGCCGAGATCTTTTCTGGATCAGGTTTTACTCCTGATTCTGAAATAACATGTCCTAAATACATCACTTCTTTCTCTAGAAACTTGCACTTCTCTAATTGAATTTTGAGATTGTATTTATTTAAAGCTTGAAATACTTCAATTAGTTTTTTGTTATGATCATCCAAGTTTTTCCCATATATCATTATATCATCCAGATATACTAAACATTTTATGCCTTGTAGTCCCGTGAGGACTTTATTCATCAACCGCTGAAAAGTGGGGGGAGCATTACGTAAACCAAATGGCATTCTATTGAACTCGAAATGTCCGTAAGGTGTACTGAATGCTGTTTTCTCTTTGTCTTCCTCATTAACTTCAATTTGATGAAATCCACTGGCTAGATCCAATGTTGTGAAGTACTTCGAATCACCCAGTTGTCCGAGGATGTCTTCGATGTTTGGTATTGGATAAGCATCCGCTATGGTCACTTCGTTAAGTTTTCTGTAGTCCACTACTACTCTCCACTTCTGTTTTCCTTTCTTGGGCACGACTAATAGGGGAGAGTTCCATGGACTTGAACTTGGCCTAATTATTTCATCATGCAACATTTTGTCTACTTGATTCTTTATTTCTTGAGTGTGAATTTGTGCTAAACGGTATGGTCGAATGATGACTGGATGTATATTTGTGTTTGTTTTTATTTGATGTGTAATTCCAGATGTAGTTGACAAGGTATCGCCATCGAGAAAGAATAAATGGTTGAAATTTCGGCAAATATCGACAATAGATTTCTTTTCTTCACTATTTAGCTGATTTAATCGGAGTTGGTTTTGGATCTTACTCAATCTGTCGGTTATAACAAATTGAGTATCAAATGAATTTAAGCTATAAATGTAATAGTCATTACTGTTAGCAAATTCTAAATTAAGATCTTGTAGGACGACATCTTCATTGTTGGCGTTTAACACGGATATATATATGTATCCGATAGTAGGCTCTGTAATTGCTGAAGAGGTATAAACTTGAGAACGAATTTCTTGTGAAAAACATATTTGATTTGTTGGTTCGCGAATCGGTCCATATTTAATTATTTTTTCAGATCTAGCAGGTATGGTAATAGACTTTCGTTTACTAATGAAATCTGTTGTATATCTTTTATCTTTGAAATGGTATATTAGAGTATTGTCTTTATAGTTTAGTATAGCGTTAAAGTTTCGAAATAGGTCTTCACCTAAAATTCCATCTTGAATAATTGGAAAATTTTCGGGCACCACATGAAATAAGAATTTTAGTTTTACTCCTGGTGTTATTTCTATATTCAAAAAAAGTGTGCCCAGTGTTGATGTGGGAGTATTACCTATGCCTTTTAATTCAGTTATATTGTTAGTATGAACCCAAAGTTCTTTGTTCAATTTATTTATTTTTATTAAACTCAGGCTTGCAGCCGTGTCTAAAAGCATAATGTTTTTGTTGGAGATAGTATCTCTTGAATTTATATTAATTTCACTCTTGAAATTAGAAGCATTATTTAAACAGCCTATATGAGCAACGCATTTCGATTTTTTGTTTTGATTTAGCATACTTTTAGGGTTTTGAGAAGAAGTGGAATTTATATCATAGCTAAACTGTTCCTTCAGAAAATCTTGTAGATTATTTATTTGTGTGGCACTTCTATTTTGCCGGTGGCTTTGATTTAATAAAATATTTCTATTTCTTGTAGAGTCATTGTTATATCCAAGATTTTTAGGTACGTTGTCTCGTTTTCTATTGAAATTTGGCAACTCAACGTCTTTGTTTCTAAATGGATTGGGATATGTAGGTATTTTTTGTTTAGAATTTTCTTGATTTGGCTTTAGGTTTGGAATAGAGGATTTAGGAATTTGAGACTGATTTTGTGATTGTTGCAGAGGAATTTTATCGCGTTCTGAATTAATAGATTTGTAATTTAGATACAGTGATTGCGATTTAGGTTGATTATTTAGTTTCTTATTTTGAGACAGTGAACAAAATGGGTTTGATTTTTTGTATTGAGTCGGTGAATTCAGTGAACTTGATTTGTTGCTTTGAGACAGAGGATTCAGTGGGTTTGATTTGTTTTTATGCGACAGTGGATTCAGTGAATTGGATTTTTTGTTTTGGGACAGTGGATTCAGAGTGTTTGATTTGTTGTTTTGAGACAGTGGATTCAGAGAAATTGAATCTTCATTATGAGATTCTTGATATAGTGGATTCAGTGGATGCAGAGAAATTGAATCTTCATTTTGAGATTCTTGATACAGTGGATTCAGTGGATGCAGAAAAATTGAATCTTCATTCTGAGATTCTTGATACTGTAGATTCAGTGGATGCAGAGAAATTGAATTTCGATTCTGAGATTGTGGATATATTGGATACAATGGTTTAGCTGATTTACTATCATGTGCTTTACCTGGTTCCGGGTGTTGGACGGGCCAGGTCTTTGGTAGTTTCCCGAACTTTGTGAGATTCCACGTTGAGGTGTATTGTCTTGCCTACTGTTGTTGAATTGCCTTTTTCTGCACTGGTCTATTGTATGACCCAGATTTTTGCAATAGCGACATGTGATGGTATTTTGTACATTATTAACCTTCGCAAACTGATTCGTATTAGAATTCAGTCTATTAGTTCTTGAATTGTTAAAATATCTGTCCGTGCTTTGCTGAAAGCGACACTCTATTGTGTTGTGTGTCTTTGTTCGGCAGTTGTGGCAATATTTGTTTTCAACAGTGGTAGGAAGTTTTTCTTCTTCCATTTCTATGTTTATAGCTTCATCTAGATCTTTGCATCTAGCGCTTTTAACAAGGGTTTTAAGCTGAGGGATTAGACCGCTACAGAAACTATTAAGAATTGTAACGCTATTAAGATTTCTAATGGCTGTATTAGCAGCGTCATCTTTAGTACTAGCATTAGCGTTATTAAGTTCATCGAAAAGGGCATTAGCTCTTTCCGCGTAAGTATTTATGGGTTCTTTATAGCCCTGTTTAAATTGGAAAACTTCGGTTTGTATTACTTGTACGGACCTAGTTTTCCGAAAGTTCTTTATCAGAGCCCCTGTTAACGCTTCCCAGGCATTATAATTGTTATATTTTATTATAACATTATATGCCCGGCCGGTTAGTTTTGATTTGACTATATCAATAAGTTCTGCTTTTTCGGGTTCGGTAGGGATTTTTTTGATTAAAGATCAATTAATTAAATAAATCTATCTAAATTCTTAATATTTCCATCAAACTCTGGTATGAGTTTAATAGCTTGAGAAGCATTGAATGTCATTACGATTATATGTTTTTTTTTAAGGTGAGGGCTAGAAGTTGAAGAAGTCTATGTCACCACGTTTTGTTTTAACAGCAACAGTCAACTCACTGTCTGAAGATCTGCGGGGACGCACGATCTTTCTATTTCTTAGAGAAATATTTAAATTCAAGTTAGGCATATAAAATGTCCAACAAAAAAAGGAGAAAACAACTAAAGGCGACATACAAAAAAAATTGGACAAACAATTTAAAAGGAAATGGGCAATGAGTTTGGGAGGAACAACTGGCTTAAGTAAAATGAATTTGTATGCAAAATAATAAACAGAATAATAACAAAGAATAACTAATTTATATCTTACGATAACATGTTTGTTTTTGCTCTTGTTGATGTATGGTGTTCCTGATGTCGTTGATGTTGTTGATATATTGATTGTTGATGTTATGGTGTTGCTGATGTCGTTGATGTTGTTGATATATTGATTGCCTCAGCGTGGCAATTTCTTCCTTCCTTCCTTCTTTCGACCACAGGAATTCACTTACCTCTGTGGGATATTGTTCACTTTTTTTTTCTTGTTAAGTTTTTTCAGTCACTTATTTTTATTTTTTTTTTAATATTTTTTTTTTTTACTCTCACTCTCACTATATATTTTTTTTTACTTAAAATTGTTATTGTCTTCCTTTCTTTTTTTTTATTTGATTTCACTTGATTTTTTTTAATTGCTTTCACTTTAGAAAAAAAAAATATATGTAAATGTTTCGGGATTAAAACCAGATGCTTTAGTTTTAATATCCCACCGCTGCCACCAAATGTTGGGTTCTTTCACGAACACAAAAAATAACTTCTTTCTTTTATGTTTAAAATGAGAGTGACTCAAACTCTACTCATTATTTCCTTCGTTACCTATTCCGAAACCTAGATCATCACTTCTTTCAAGTCAACCACGCATTCTACCCTATTTCATTTGCCTTGACACAGTTTGTTTATTTAAACAATGAATGCGCCATATGTTGTAATTGACATACTTGCACTCCATGGGTCAGTATTGTTTATGTTTGCAATATGACCCATGTCGTTGTTTTGTTGTTTGGTTGACATAGTTTGATTGCTTTTCCGTTTAAAGTGTAACGTATGACACATGAGGAACCTTTAATAGCAATTGAACTATGTCATGTGTCTTGTAAGCGATTCTTGGGAATTGTGTGTGGTCTCCAGTTTAATGGCACAACAATGTCAAATGTTTTGACGGTTTTAAATATAATTTAAGCCAGCGTTTGAGATAAAAAAGTCTTACGGCAGCGGAACATGCACTTCGTCAAGGACCTAGTTGCTTAGAGCAACGAATAGAAAAAGGTTCTCTTCGGCTGAAAAAAGTTCATCATGACGCCAGCGGCGTATACAGCTCCATTTCTTGGGGGGGGGGGGGTCATACCAAATCAAAAACCCAATTCAGTTCTTATAAATTTATTAATTAAAAGACTGATCCACGGTTTCCATTTTTTCGCTTTTTGTACTTTTTTTTTAATTTCTGCTGGTCCCACATATGGTACCATTTTTTTTTAATTATAAAGAGTAGGGGTCGAAATTTTAGCAAGGTCAAAATCCGTTTTTCAAAACTTTTCTTTCGAAATTTTGTTTCTCAATATTCTCCGAATTCCGTTTACATAATTTTGACAAAATAAAGAGAAGTTTGGATATTGTAAAAAGGGCGTAATTTTTCTTCTTTTTTCAATTACCTTTTAATCATCTTAAAATAAAATACAGCAGACGCTCGATATAGTGAGGTAATAAAACCAGCCTGTTCACTCTTTCAAGATTGTTTACTTTTTCGCAAGCTTTCAATGAGGTTTAAAAAAAAGAAACACTTGTTTAGTGTCCCTAAGCAATGTTTAATTCTTTCGGGAGATTTTTGTAAAAAAAAAAATGTTTTTATATATAATTTTGTGTGTTCAATATAGTTAATTTTTTTAGATTTACTAAATCAATATAGTTAATTTTTTTAGATTTACTAAATCGAGCGTCTACTGTATTATTATTTGCTGACAAAGCTTAAACATTTTTATATTAAGGGTATTCATGCAACTTCGTAAAACCGTAGATAAGTTTACAAATTTGTTAAATGTATCTTTTGGTTAATGAACTGTCAAATTTTGTATGGGAAATTATTCACACAATTTTGTTAAGGTTATCAAAGGATTTTGTTCGTAAAATTAACCAAACTGGTTGAACTTATCCAAACGTCATTGTTACTCTTACTCTGATTGAATTACCTAGCATTTAATCAAATGTATAACAAAGGTCGTTCATGCAAACTTTTTACACAATTTGTAAACTTACGACGTTGCATGAATTCCCTTATTATTTTCTGTGTAAAACACAAACTTTGTAGAGCTGAGTTTTGGAAACCAAATTTTGATCCACTCCCGAATTTTAAATGCCCCAGGTGCCTTCCTATGAAGGGGGCCATGTCGTACTGCGAATGGCTCGCCACGTTCCATGAATGGTGCCATGAAATGTGTTTGCGGAATATTCGTTAACGCAAACTGCAAAAGTCTTCTCTTAAAAAATGCAAATACAAATTTTACTGCGTTAGTATTGTGTTCAATAGTCAAATTCGCTAAAGTCACAAATTTGAATACATCATCTACGGTGCAACTGAGCAGCACAAAAATCGAGTTGATGATTATTGAAAAGGCAGAGCGAATGTTTGTAAACGTCAAAAGCTTTAGCAATTAAATTGACTGGCGTTGATGAAAACAAATTTTCAACAAACAGGACGGTTACATATTATTTGTCATGACGCTTTCTGCGTCAAAAAAACGACGATCATTTCACGAACAAATTGACTTTGATTGACCGATTTTGTGATCAATTCATAGTTTAGGGAATAATGTTTAACTTGCGTTGGATTGTCATCAATCGAATATACGATCGATACGATCAAAAGAAAGTGTATTTTAAACACAATCAAAAATTAATAGTAACTGTTAAATTTGTGTTTAAAAGTCAGACAAGAATGTATGATTAGAGTTTTTGTTGATTTCATTCAAACATTCCAAGCAGAGCGATGTATTTTAAGTTACGTTGCGTTGGAATGAAATTAACGATAGAAAAAATATCGAACTAAAAATAAAAATGTCGACAGGTTAAAAAATCAGTTTATATCAAATTTTTTTCTATGTACAAATATTGGGAAGAAATATCGAAAATTCGATAAACGTTGATCCTTTTCTCAACTTTCTTTTTAGGCTGCTGACTTTTTGTCTAAGTTCGAAGCTAAACATTTTATGAACTAGTAACCAAAATAGGTATTCTTTCATGCAAAAAAGTCGATATAAACCGACATTTCAACTAGTTAAATCGCCTTTTTTGCTGGTAATTCGTACGTAACCCATACTGAAACATGTTGGTACTGGGTTTGAGTCGGAACGGCACTTGTGTATGGAATACGGTTTAAAGTAAAATTTTTGTTTTTCATTGTAATATTCGTATAATATCGTCTGTTAGTTTTTTTTATCCATTCATTAATTTTTTTTTTATCGAAGATGATTTCCTTGATATTTTGAACAAAATTCTCACAAAATAAGTAAGTTAGGTTAGGTTAGGTTAAGGTGGCTGTCAGGAAACTGCTGACACACTTAGGCAAGAATAGGCCTATTGTGGTACCACATTAGGAATGCGAGGTAATCCTCGTTAATTAAACCAGTTGGAGCTTTTAATAAAGCCATGGGGACTGTGAATGTCGATTTTATTTAAGTCACTGGGATCATCAAAGAAAAAATTTCCTAAGTGTGTTTTGCGTCTTTGAGAAAGAGCAGGACATGAGCAAAGAAGGTGTGGGAAAGTTTCTTCCTCCTCCTCGTCCATGCAGCTTCTGCAGAAATCATTTGAAAAAACATCGAATCTATTGGCGTGTTTATCTATGAGGCAGTGTCCAGTAATGACACCAATTGTGGAGCTAATATGCAATCTACTCAGAGATAACAAACATTCTGATCGCTTCGGATCCAGTGTTGGCCAGATCTGTTTTGTCACCAGACAAGTAGTGATACCTGTCCATCTGCTGTTTGTCATCATCATGGAATCTTGCTTAAGCATAAGTATACATGTAGCGATCGGTATTTCAATATTCATCTTGTTAGGTGATATTGGTGTACTGGTTCCTATCCTGGCGAGTTCATCGGCCTTACATAGAATAGAATATCTCTGTTTCCCGGCACCCAGAAAAGGCGAATGTTGAACTGTTCTGCCATCTCCATTAGAGATGATCGACAGTTTCGGGCAGTTACGGAGTTTGTAGAAACAGATCCTAGTGATTTAAGGGCAGCTTGGCTATCTGAGAAGATACGGATATTCAAATTAGATATTACGTTTTCTTTGAGCCAAGATAAAACTTCTTTTATCGCCAGGATTTCCGCTTGGAACACGCTACAATGATCAGGGAGATGGAAGGAGAGACTAGTGCTTAGTCGTTCTGAGTACACGCCGCCACCTACCTCCTCTTCAGGTTTTGAGCCTTCCGTGTAGAAGTGAATTGTTACTTGAAATTTTTTGCCAAACATCGGCTGAGGGATGGTGTAGTCGGAGTGTTGGGGATTGTGGGATTGATTCGAACTTGTTCAGAATGATAGTGTGGCCAATAGAGTTGTTGGACCATTTAGAAATGGCTCTGAGACGAATAGCTGCGTTCGCCGCCACTTGTTTAATGTATATATCGAGGGGTGTGATGTTAAGCAGTACGTCTAAAGCAGCGGAAGGTGTCGAACGGAGAGCTCCGTTGATACAAATGCAAGCCGATCTCTGTACTTTGCCTAGCTTATCACGATAAGTTATTTTATCTAAAGCAGTCCACCATACTGCCACCCCATAAGTGAGTATCGGTCTGATGACCGCTGTGTATAGCCAGTGGGTGATATTTTACAGGAGAAAAGTGTCACTGTGGCTTTTCTAATTCTTTCTTGTATATTTAGTTTCTAGCTCAACTTTTTGTCTAAAATCAGACCCAGGTATTTAGATTGATGTGAAAAGTTAAGTAGAATACCATTTATTGATGGAGGGTCTATATTCGGAATTTTATATTTCCTTGTAAAGAGGACAAGTTCAGTTTTGTGGGGATTTACACCTAGTTCACATTTGTCTGCCCATTCAAGTAGTTAGTTGAGAGCGGTTTGCATTAATTCTGTTGTGATTTGAAGATGCTTTCCCGATATAGCAATGGCAACGTCATCAGCATATGCAATCACTTTGAAACCATCCGCTTCTATATACTTTGAGAATTAAAGAGTGTATATCTGCCAAAAACGTAGATCTACCAAATTGATTTTGAATCAAAAAATACATCAGTGCTAAAATGATGTGAATGCAAGTGGTTAAAATCGTATATTTTATAAATTAAATTGGAGTTGATAAACAACTAACGGAAATACTTACAAATATCTATTACAATGGCCAAATACAAAGATGACAAAGATTTTTACACTTGAACCTTAAATTTTACAAACAAGATAACAGCCTTGTCCGTACATGCAAGATAGCAAAAAACTGGATTCAATCGAAAAACGTCCAACTTTTGCCACGGCCACCCTATTCACCGGACTCAAACATCGTCGAAAGCTTTTGGGCTTCGCTATCTTTTGCCGAGTCTGAACGGCTAGATGAGAAGCACTTATTCATGACAAGTATACTCTTGGAGGATTTGTCAGATCCTCGCAAGAGGCAGTACCTCGGAAAAAAAACATTTCTGTTTTTTATTTTTTTAGGTGGCAGTGGCCGGGAATCGAATGCAACCCTTTGGCATGACAGTCCTACGCTATAACCATCATGCCACGAGGTACTACCTCGTGGACAAACAAAATTATAAAAAATTAAAACAAAAAAAGTTAACGTTTTGCTATTATTGTAAATTTTTTGAAAGATTCTTTAAGTGGCATAAATTAGTGGCAGTTATTTATCGAGAAAAACAATTGTGAAAATAGTGGCCTCAAACAAGTGATGCGCAGTGTACATATTGAAATAATTTAAAAAAAAGTGTGGTAAAAACCAGCTGATTGGCACAAGGCATTTTTTTCTGTTGAGAAAAACATTGGTATTTTTTTTAAATCGAAACCTCAGTAATTTTTACTAAGAACTATATTTTCTTTTCATTCGTGCACACAGGAGTGGTTGAGAGTTGTAAGTCACTAGGTCCTGGTTCTCCTTGAGCTTTTTTTGTTTTTATGTTTTCTTACTGAATAAAAAAAACAAAAATTGCTGTTAACAGAAAATTTGAACCGAAATAATCAAAGAAAATATTCCTGGAATGATTTCCTTTGCCCACTCAACGAATGTTTGTTTTCTCATTAAAAACAAATGTTTGATATTTAAAATTTAATAAAAAAAAGTGAGTGCCAGATTTAAAATTTTTCAGTGCCAATGGGTGACACAGTGCCAAACTTATTTAAAAGTGCTTGTTTCTGCAGCGCTGTTCCAGAGGTACTAACGCTACAAATACAATGGTTAGGTCTGATCAACCAACAGAAATTGATATTTTACAATATTTAACATCTAGTATATCAACTTGATATTATAAAAACTACAATGTGATAATTGCATTATCTAAATGATCGTGAAATTTAAAATTCAATTTGATATTATGAACTGATATGAAGATGTTAAGGAAAATTAAAATTTTTTGACATTCTGTAACTTACCTTACAAATTTTAAAATGTTGAGGTCATGTTTTAGTATCATAAATAGGCGAGTTAGACTCAATTTTTGATAAATTGATATGATATGTGATTTGAAATGAATAAAATATCAAAACGATATGCGTTGGAGGCAAAATACATGTCGTTGGCTAGTACCATGCAGGAAGCAGTATGGCTGAAGCAATTAGAAAACGAGTTATGGGCGGAGTTAGAAAAAGTTCCAATTACTCTTTACTGTGACAATCACAATGCAATTAAGCTTGCCTCAACAGATTCTTTTCACGCACGTAGCAAGCATGTTGATCAGAAATCACAGAACTAAGCCAAGAAGGTCTGAAATTTGTTGTAAGACTAAAAATAAGTTTAAAATGTGATAATTTGCGGTGTTGCGAAAATATTTTTTTTTTTCCTAATGGGTCAAAACTTTTGGAATTTACATTTAAAGATTTCCAAAATATGTTTTTCGACTCAAATAAGTCAAAAAGGAATTTTTGATGCGGAGTGTTACAAAAATGCTTTTTTGCAGCTCGTTGGCAAAAAATAAAAATAAATAATGAAAGATGCCTCCGTATGGTATTTTTTTTGCATTAAGGACGAAACCACAAAAAAAAAACTCCCTAGGGGGACAGTTGGTTAAACCAGGACGTCTCGCAACGCTACTCAATATAGAAATTTTTACTATGAGTGAAATGTCAAAAATGAGTTCGATTGTTGCCGCAGCGTTTTATCGGATTCTGTAATCAGGGTGAATATTAGAAAATGTACTGTATTTAAATTCGCCAACCCTACCTTCCACCCTTAAGTGAACTCGTATCGAGTTGAAATTTGACTCGACTGCGCTCACGATTTTGATCGTCAAAAAACCTGCATGCAAAAGTTAAAAGTTGGCCAACTCATCCAGCTGTTTTAACATTTTGACTATTCAGCTGCAGCTACGTCTTCATTGCTTTTACGATGTGAAACTCTTTTCTAATAAAATCGCAAAATGCACACACAAAAAGAGTTGACCGATAAAAAAAGTTAACATATAAAATCAACATACATACATATCTATAATGTAGGTACTTGTATAATGTACATACATATGTATGTATGTTTTACCTGTTTAGTTTTGTGTAAAAAATGAATTTACATATCTGCGCTATACTCCAGGTCTGACGTAGATGTACAGTGCCTACATGTACAACGATGAATTTCATTACCGTATTAATATGAGGAGCTGCAAGAAGATGCCTGAAAAAACAGCCAATACACAAACTGTTCGCTTCTATGATTTTGGAAGCAAAGAAAAACTTATGAACCATTATTAAATGTAATGTCATTGCTTTGATAATACCACAGACCCCTCTCTCGTTTCGTTATAATACATCTACTATATCATGGTTCTTCTGAAAGTGGTGGTGATCTGCACACAAAAACTAGACCTTTGTTGACGCTGCGAACATAAATGTGACAACATTCCTTGTCATTTGGTATGAGCAAAATGATGGTCTGACAACGCGTCCATACTCCTTACCCCAACCGCATCCGGAAAAAACACTGCATGGAGTGACCAGAGGCATCTACTTTCGGTGTGCACGCAATTTTGCTGTCGAAACTTAATATGAGGTTTTCGGCCCAAACTGCAACGTGATGTGATGCGAAAGTCCTTTTCGGTTTAACTTGTTAGTTTTAAACTTTCCCCTTCTTTTCGTATGCCCTCTATTTCTAGCTGGTAATGGACCGCACCGAAATCCATGCATGCGTCCTCTAGCGGTCTCTCTACTGTATATTTTCACTATGATTCTCACTTATAAAACCTTAAAACATTTTTCATAATAATTTTCTGTCCAATCCCAACTACCTTCCGCTTGTCATAGCTCTCCTTCCCGCCCTTATTGGCCAATCAAGTCCAAATGTGTTCGACTTGATCTATTGCTAATATCTACGCTACGTTGTTTCTCTTTCTTTCTTTCTTTTAAGTACTCAAACAAGTACTTGGTTAAACTACTTCGTATGGCGGTTGGTGGATGGAGTTGGGATTTTTACTATTTTTTTTTTAATCGGTCGATTCTCGCAGTTGGAAGTTGTGCTGCTTTTAATAACATGTCGTCTTCCATCGCCCTCCAGCTCAACGTGCTATGTTTGAGTTTGGCATATGATGTGCTGCACAGATGCTTCAGCTTAGGCTTTTGCTTCTGCTGCTAGTCACTTCGTTGTCGAGCGCCATTCCAATGCGCAACTGCGCCCGTTTGATGGCTTTCATATTTAATAATACCCAAGGACATGGGAGGACAGAAAATAAACGATAACAATAAAAAGACAAGATGTGATCAGCGTAATTCTAGCTCAAAAGTACGTTCATTTACGCCTATGAAGTCTTAGCTATGGTGGCCAAGCCACTTTTTTTGCGTATTGTTAGTTAAATGGATTTAAAATTCCATTCTACTGGTGAAATGTGTGTTATAAAGAAGAAGGTAATCAAGAAGACCAAGAATATCATCTTGCTATGGAGGTGAACATACTGGCGAATAACCACTTTTTTGGTATCGAGTGTTTTATAAAGACTGCAACAGAATTGAATTCAAAGAATAAAATATCAAGAAGCCTTGTTACATTTTTGGATGGGATATTAAACTAGGAATTTAAAATTGTATCTAAGGTTCAGTGACATTTAATATGTAGTTTTGCTAGTTGTATTTGTTAGTTGTTAATTTTCTAAGGGCCATACTATTCACACTTCATTAAATAATTGACTTCGGCATTTTTACTTAAATTACTCTAGTATCACTTTATAAGGTTTTTATTCATATGTACCAGAGTTGTTATAGAATGCAATACTTTGGTATTTCACTCTTTGAAATCTCAGTCATTTTATTTTCCTTTACGAATGCAGTTAATTCCTTTTCATAAGTATTTTTTCTTCAACGATTAATTCCCATTCAATTTTGAAGTCCTTGGTAATGCAATCATTTTACCCAGTCACTAAGGGCTGCTTGAAGTCATCGAAGTGTTTTAAAAGTCTTTTACAAAGAATTCATTCATGAAATCTTTTGATTGCAGTCTTATGACTGGTTGTAAAAAATGCACAATTGTGTATAAAAATTATTTAAGCAGAGTTATTTATAGGTATTTAGGTTTAAATAAACAAAAAGGAGTGACAGCTTAATTCAAGAATCAATACCACAAAAATTGAACAATTATTTCAGATATTTTCCTTGATTTTTAAATACATATGTATGTATTCTGTATTCACATTCATATGTTTATAATGTATGTATAATTAAAAGTTTTTCTGTAATTGTATTTTTGAGAAAAATGTATTTATTAAAAAAAGACTAGACTCTGGTTAGTCCTTATTTATTTTATTATGAATAACTAAAGGATGGTCAATTTTAAGTATTGGTTGTTAACAACTAAACGAAATTTGAACTTTAAAAAAAATGGTAGACATTCATTCAGAAATTGAGGCTATTTTTTTGTTTGTCTCAATCCTAATTGCAGTATCTAATCTATGACGGTGGTTAGAACCAAATATTTTTTTATTATGTAAAAATATGCCTATTGATTAATGAAAACATTTATTACTAGAAATGGAGCAGCCTTAATTAGTGTGCTTTATAAAAAACGCACTTGAACCTATTCACTTAACTATATCCTTTTTTCGTGACCTTTAAAAATGTAAATTAAGTTCCTATCGTGGCTTAAGGTCCTTTTTGATTTAATTTAAAGTTTTTTTTTTAAATTGTAACGTTTCGGGAACTTAATTTCTATTCACTAAATCACATAGTTCGATAATAATAATAAAATTTGACGAGAAAATATCAAATAAAACAGCTGCTGTTCTCTGAAAACAATTTTTATTCAATCCTTTCAAAGAACTTGTTTTTGATAGGTACGAGTAAATCAAGTGAATATTCTAAAACAAAATATGTTTTCCCCTTTAGCTTTGATAAATTGTTTCTTGTCAAATACTTCTTGACTTCAATTTTCATTTTACTAAAGCAAAATTCACCTAAATCTCATTGAAAAAAACTATTTGTTATAAATTAGTTTGAGAATAATACGGCAAATATATTATTTCGTGCCCTAAATTCTGAGAGATATGCTAGTGATGCACCTTAAGAAATGATTTTTTTTGAGTTACGTACTACTCGACTAAAATACTTGACAATATTTTGGAGAGAGAAAAGAGGAACTTAGATTTAAATGTGATTTTTCAAGTATTTTTTAAAGATGCTATTGAAATTGTCAACATATCATCACCTCAGTATTAGAGTGATCTAAACGACAAAAACCTAGTTTCGAGAAAACGACGTTTGAAGTTTTAAGGCTGTTGAATACGAATAAAAGATAAACCTTCAGTACAATGACCATAAACTAAATTTAATGAAATAGTGGCAATTATGTTCTACTTACACAATAATTTTTGTTTAGATCGGTCCACTGCATTTTTTTAAATTATAAAATCGAAAACAAATAACTGCATTTAATGAATCAAGAATTGTATGATATAGATCATTTATGTACTGAATTCATGTCTTGTAAATAAGTTCAATTGTACGTAAGGGTTATTTAACACATTTTAGAAATTTTAAAAAAGTTCATACAAAATTAAGCCCTTCTCATACAAAATGTGTTTTGTGGCAGACAAATACGGACTTTTTATTCGTGAAATGCGTTTAGATCATATATGTCACACTGATATCTTTTGCAAGAAAAGAGATAAGGCAGATTTAATTACACCAATAGAAAGATCTCCTTTTCGCTAATAATGAGACGCTCCTAACTCAAAAATGGCAAAAATGCACATATTACATAAATACTGGGGTGAGGATACCTGTGAGCTGCAAAAACAAACTGATATAAAATTTTTAGATTTGATTTTATGGACACTGACTGTATAGTAAACAAAAATTATTTGATGCGGTTACCATAAGAAACATTTCATGCAATTTATCTATCTATCTGTTTGACACCTGAAACACAATTTTTATAGCTATAAGCACAAAAACATTTCTGGGCTCGACTGGCCCAAAAGATATCAGCAAATAAGCTAAAGTTAAGTAGTAAATGAAATCTTTATTTTAATACAATAACAAAAATACAATTGGTTTCAACTTACACTGAAAAAAAAATGGTACATAAAATCTATTAACGGCGTTAATAAATATTTTATTCGTTGAATTAATGTAAGATTCATGAATTCAATGTACCATTAATTTCTTTTTTTTTTTTGGTTATTTTCCCGTGCAATACCTCTATGAGGACCGAAAAACGCGTGCTCATAGAAGTGTGACATTCTTACTACACTAAAACCACCTCCACTTCCCGATTGCAACTAAGTTGAAACTTATCTAGCAATTTATTTTAACGAAGTTAAGTAACGTGTTGCAGCTTACTTTCCGGTGAAAGTTCCTGCTTAATCCGCGATTTTAAAGCGGTTTTCTGTTCACCGCGCCAAGTCGGAAGGTTTTGTTCTTCGCAGACGGCGTATTAAATTCGACTCGTCAAGAATGTCAATAATCGTTGAATTAGCGTATGTTTTCGCTAATTTTTATTTCCTCCCGCACCGTAGGAATCCCGAGATCCCTATAAAGATCTTCGTTTCTTATATACCACGGAGCATATACAAATGACCTAAGCAATTTATTTTCAAACGTTTGTAAGATATTTAAGTTTGTATCGCAGGTAAAACCCCAAAGTTGTATACCATAAGTCCAAAAGGTTTAAGAACCTGTCGGTATAAAATCAATTTATTTTTAATACTAAGCTTTGAATATTTACCGAGTAACCAGTTCATATCTCTTTATTTACTTTTTAGTTCTTCGCATTTCTTTTTCACGTGCGGCTTCCATTTGAATTTCGCGTCTAGAGTCATTCCCAGATACTTTGCCTCATTTGCAAATGGAACACGAGCGTAAAGTCCACGTGGGCTGACTTTTGTTCATTGAGCGCTATTCGCCATGTTTTCGTCCACTCATTAACATTATTAAGAGCATTTTGTAATTTAATTGAAGCTTCGCTAATCGTTTTGCCTACTGCTAGTGTTGCAGTAGTGTGTCATCTGTTTGAGGTATATCTGGACCTAATACACTTCCTTGTGGTACTCCAGGCACTATTTCTTTGAAATCAGAATAGTCATTTCCGTGTCTTACACGAAAAAGTCTTTCATTTAGATATCCGTTTAGAATGTTGTAAAGTCCTTCAGGAAGAACTTGTCTTAATTTGAATTTGAGGCCTTCGTGCCACACCTTGTCAAACGCCTGCGACACGTCCAAAAAGACAGTCGAACAGATTTTCTTTTCTTCAAGAGCTCTCTCAATTACGTCAGTAATTCTATGCACTTGATCAATTGTCGAGTGCTTGCTTCTAAATCCGAACTGATGTTCAGGTATTAATTGTTTCTCTTCTATGTATTATCGGTTGCAGGCGCAGGAGTAGTATTCTTTCAAAAACTTTTGATATAATAGGAAGAAGCGAAATCGGCCTGTAAGACTTCTTTTCGTGAGATGGTTTACCAGGTTTCAATACCATTATGATTTCCGCAACTTTCCATTGGCTCGGAACATATTCTTACCTTAGAGCGGCATTTATTATGTAAAGGAGGTTAATAAACCCTTTACGAGGGAGCATTTTTAAATCTCTGCCGTTATTAAGTCATATCCTGGAGCTTTGTTGGACTTAAGCTTCTTTATTTCTCTTTTTAATTCGCAAGTGTAGCATTTCTCGTTATGTAGTTTTCATTAGAGGTAAAATTCATATTAATATTTTCGTTGATTTCTTGCCCATCAAACGGCTTAAATGTTACCTCTAAATAATCGGCGAATACCATCGCTTTTTCTTTGTCACTTTAAGCCCATTCATTTTGGCTTTTCTTAATCGGAGGCACTGGAAGCTTTGTTTTTTTCGTTGTTTTTATAGCTTTCCAAAGTGAGTAGTTGGATTCTTTCCCCGCTGTCAAGCCTTCAAGATAATTTTCAACTATAAGGTTTTTGAAATCTGATATCGCCGTTTTTAGCATATTACTCAAGCGATTTAAATGAGCTTTGTGTTGAGGAGCACGGGTTTGCTGCCATTTTTTACGTGCTTTTGGTTTCTCTTTCACTAAACCTTTTATTTCTCGCAGATATTTTATATCTTTAAGACCTTTGATAAGGTGTGTTATCCCAAGCTGCTTTTTGTATTATATGAACAAAGGTATCTACTGCGTCTTCAAGCTCAAGAGGCGTTTGTAATGATACCCTTAACTCAACGTTGTATATCTTTTTTAAATCCATCCCAGTTGGTTTTACTGTTTGTTAACCTGGGTGGTTTTTCGGCAGAATGATCTGAGAAGAGGTCATAGCCCTCTGAAATTTCTATACGGTTAGAGGGTATTCCTTTCACCATGAGTAAATCGATTAGGTCAGGTATTTTCGACGGATCAGTTGGCCAGGAAGTTGGCTTGCCAGTCGAATGAAAGTCACAATTATTTTCCATTCCTGCTTCATATAGCATGCGACCCTTTTGAGATATGCATCCTGAGACCCAGAAGGTGTTTTTTTTTTTTTTTTGTAAATTCATTTTTATTTTTCAATTTTCTTTCATAAAAACTACTTATCAATATCTTAAAACTAACTTACTGGCCCCAATCGGGCGCTCTAAGTTAAACTAGAATAACTTAATGCTAATGCCTTTCGGCCTAAGAACTATCTTAATACTAAATCCAGGTCGGTTTTATTTTTTACCGAGAAGAATTTCACAAAAAAACTCGGTATCTATGTCTTTATTTTTTTGGTTTTATATAAAACTTACAAACTACATAAAACTAAATTAAAGCTAATTAAAACTCATTAAAGCTACTTAAAACTATATATATATTCGATGTGGTACTAAGCGGACGTGTGTGACAGAGTGGCAGTTTCGGGTTGGTTTTTAGTAGTTTGAATTTCCATGCCAAGGACAAGAAAACAAAAATCAGTTTCATAAACGCTGTCTTAATTTTGTGAAAAATTTTATTTGTAAATTTGTTTTGAATTACAAGCTAAAATCTAATTTTAAAGACACAAATGAAAAATAAAAAAAAAAAATAGAAACAGTATATAAGTACATATAATTCTATTTAATCCCTCTCTCTAAATTTTACCGCTGAATTAACGTTTTCCCCTACTTACTCTTGAGAATTTGATGTCTGCAAAACGGAACAGAGAACAGATCGCTGAATCTCCATCCCCCCCCTAACAACCGCAAAAAATATTAACACGTTCACGCTCACGAACCATACCACCAACACTTTCACAAACAGCACAGCCAAAAATTTCATCAACTGCAAATATGCCGAAGAAAAATAGTTCTAATGATGAATGCACTATTTTGGAAAAACTTGAAAAATTATGTCACAAATAACCGACTCAGAAGAAAGAATAACGCAGAAAATTGACTTAGAAGTTGGAGCTTTAAAGTCTTCACTTGAAAGTGTCAATAACCGATTGTCTTTGCTGGAATCAAAACAAAATGAAATTGACACACTAAAAGATGAGAATCAAGAACTGAAAGAAAAGCTGCAAAAACACGACGAGGCGATACAAAAAATAAAAGCTCAGGTAGAGACTAACGAAGAAAAACAACAACTAAAGGAGACAATGAGCGATGTACTTTTACACGGAGTTCCATTGATGCCGAATGAAGATTTACGATCTATTTTCAATCAACTCTGTGCAACTTTAAAAATAAATCCACCAACTATAAAAAATATAAACCGTCTTAAATCAAAAAGAAATTCCTTTTCTCCGCCGGTTATGATACGCTTTTTTCCATCAAATGACAAGAGCCTTATTCTGAGATCGATCGGCAACTATCGAAAAACAACTAAAAAGCAGCTTTACCTTAGAGATCTTGGCTTGAATTATACTGGTGCTAAGAACAGTAACAACTCTCCTGTTTACATCCACGAGTGTTTGACAATCAGAAATCGTTCTCTTCTTCAGTATGCACTTCAATTAAAGCGAGAAAAAAAATTGATAACAGCGTTTACCTTCCGTGGCCTCGTTTACATCAAGGAAACCAAAGAAAATGATGCAAAATTAGTAGAGACTACTGATGACCTTGCCGTTTTTGCCGCAACATCACAAACAACAACAAAAACAGCTATAGCAGATGTCAACACAACATAAGAACATTAAGTTAGTTATTTTTATTGATATTTATCGTAAAATATTTTCTTATAAATCTTTTTTATTATTATTTTTTCTTTCTTTATTTACGAATATTCTCGAATTTATAAGTTTGTTATACTTTTTTCTAATACTTGTATACTTCTTCTATAAATACCTTTCATCATCACACTCTATGCCTTCTTTTAAATTGATTTTCTTTCTGGATTGGTTTTGCAGCTTATACATTCTTTGTGAACAGAGGTCGATTTGGGATCTCTTTTTCTTAAATTTTGAAAATGGGTGATTCCACTTAATTAAAGTGCAGAAACTTCACAGACGTTATTAGCCAAAATCATACGATGCGCGCAATGATTAATGTTTTATGTAGCCAGCGCACTGGTTTACATGTTTGTCATATTAATGCTCAAAGTATTTTTCCGAAACTCGATGAATTTAGACACTTATTTAAAGGTTCAAAGGTTGATGTAATTTGTGTCTCAGAGACTTGGCTGTCAAGCGACATTAGTGATGTTGCTTTTCATTTGGATGGCTTTCATAAGCCTTTTCGTTCAGATAGGGTTGGTAGATGTGGGGGAGGCGTTGCTATTTTTGTCCGCCAAGAACTAAATTGTAAATTGATACGGAAAGCACCACTTGGAAGCCAGCTGGACTACGTGTTTATAGAAATAATATGCAATGAAAATAAAATCCTGATAGGTTCAGTGTACAGGCCAAACAACAACATCGATAATAACTAGAGTAATAGATGAACTATCATATATTTCACCCTTTGTCATAATTGTTGGTGACTTTAACAGTGACATACTCAAGGACTCGTCTCTTGTCCTTAATATGAACGCCTTAAATCTTTTCCCAGTAAATACATTATCACCCACTCACTTTACAAGTCTAGTAGTACACTACTTGATGTATTTTTTGTCAGTCATCTGTACAAAGTTTTACACTTTAATCAAATTTCAGCTTCTGGTTTTTCTCGGCATGATCTAATCCATTTGACATTTCAATGTGATCCTTTGATTTCAAATAGAACTATAAGCTTTCGCGATTTCAAACATATAGATCTAAATCATTTGGAAGATGATTTAAAGAGAATTGAATGGTTTCGGGTTTATGAAATGCCAGCTGTTGACGATCAAGTGCTCTTCATTCAAGATAACGTAAGAAATTTATTAGAATCACATGTTCCGTTAATTACGAAAAGCATCACAATAAAAAATATTCCGTGGTTCAATAATAACATCAAAAAACTGATACTTGAGCGTGACCAGGCATATAAATGTTGGAAACGTTTTGGGTTGGATGTCCTATTTCATGTTTTTAAAAATTTGCGAAATAAGGTAACTAGTGAGATACGTGAAGCAAAGAGATGTTACTTTGCACCCAAATTAGATCCCTCTCAAGCTGGCCGTATACTTTGGACAAATTTACGAGACATTGGTATAGGCAGACAAAAAAATAATACTACTGAAATTATCGACTGCAATGAACTTAATAGAAAATTTGTTTCACTTCCTTGCCCTGAAGTTATTGATGAAACAGCGAGTTTATTTGTTGAAAGCAACATTTTTTCCTTCCCATGTTTCAGTTTTTCAACAGTTGATGAAGCTGACGTACTAGAAAGTTGCTTGCAGATAAAATCAGATTCAGTTGGAATTGATGAAATTCATCCCGTTTTCATTAAAGCTATACTTCCATACATTCTGAAATACTTAACTCATCTTTTTAATATGATCTTTTCGTCAAATGTTTTCCCTTCTGCTTAGAAACAAGCAAAGATTATACCAATCCCAAAAGGTCAAAATGAGTTCAGACCGATCGCCATTCTACCATTTCTGTCTAAAGTATTGAAAAGGATAATGAATAACCAGATACGGAAATACTTAAACATTAATAATTTGTTATGTATAAATCAGTCTGGTTTCCGCCCAAAGCACAGCTGTACTACAACTCTTATAAATGTCGCTGAAAACATAAGACAAGCAGTTGATTCTGACAATGCAGTTTTTCTTATCCTTTTGGACTTTTCCAAGGCATTTGACACAGACAACCATAAAGTGCTTTGCAGTAAGCTAGTGAACCTATTTAATTTCTCTTTCTCTTCGGCAATGTTAATCCAATCATATATGGATTGCAGATCGCAGGCAGTTTTTGCAAACTCCTCCGTATCTGAGCTTCTCATGTTGGACAGGGGAGTACCACAGGGTTCAATACTGGGACCACTTTTATTCTCCATGTACATTAATGATTTGCCTGGGTGCTTGCAAAATACACATGTAGATATGTACGCTGATGATGTTCAGATACGGAAAAGCTTTCCCATAGGCTTGGTTGAAAATGCAGCAGTTGAGGTCAATGAGGATTTATGCCAGGTTCATAGATGGTCAAGGATAAATGGACTCAGCGTTAATCCACTCAAGTCTAAATGCTTAGCAATTTCAAGAAAGCCCATTGAAACATCAAAATTTCCTAAGATATACTTTGATAATAAGTAAATTGAGTTTGTCGATTCTGCCAAAAACTTAGGTATAACCTTTTCAAAGACGCTTTCTTAGAATAACCATATCAGAATGACAATTGGGAGGGTTTATGGAGGGCTTCGAATACTGTGGACCAATTATAAGATTACACCCTTAAAAACACGAATCATCTTAGCCAAAACATTACTTGTCCCTATTATGGTGTACGGTTGTGAACTTTATTACAATTGCGATTATGAGCACAAGCGTAAATTGAATGTAGCTTTCAATAGCATTGCCAGGTATATTTTTGGATTAAGAAAATATGATCACATTTCTCAATTTTCAAAATCTATATATGGCATTACCTTTGAAAATCTTTTTAAACTTCGAACGTTAACTCTACTTAACAATGTTTTGCAAACACATCAACCACCTTACCTTTATAATAAGATCTGTCATACGCGTTCTCTTTTGACCTTGTGCCGATACGTTACGTATTCTTAATATCTGAGCGCCAATTTTTTATAACCGCGATACGTCTGTGGAACTCTCTTCCCCGATCTATAAGGATGATAAGCTGTACCAGGCTGTTCAGGATGAAACTCAAGGATTACTTGGAGACATTAACGTTGTGATGATTTTTCTTCTTCTTTTCTTTTCATAACTTATCTTCTTTTTTAATCTTTTTTCTTTACTTTCACTTTCATTTTCGTTTTATTTTATTTTAATTTTAATATTTTTCAATTTATTTTTCAAACGATGAAGTACCTAAATATAAAATACCAGATCATAATTCCTTATAATATTTGCCTTCATGTTGTTGGTTTTTTAATATTGCTTATAACACATCATGTAAATTAAATAATTAAGCTTATATTACCCAAAAAGATATTGTATCTTATTATATAAGTCTATACGAATAAATATGAAATATGAAATATGAAACTACTTATAACTAATTACAACCTACTTATAAGCTACTTACAGACTACTTACAAACTAGAACAGCCACAGCAAGCATTTTCCGGTTTTAATAATTTTTTTGTATTTTTGTTGATTTTATTAATTTTTTTTGTGTGTTTGTATGTTTTATACATATACATATACATTTTTTTTTTTTTTTTTTGGTGCCACCCTGACTGTCCCTACTTAAAACTAACTACCTAAACCTATGCAAGTCGGCCATACAAAAGAAAATAGCAAGGTCAACTATTAAATATCTGAAGGAACTTCATCTTCGTTTTTCAACCACCAGAACTGGTTCTCCTGCTTTACCCTATCTCTTCGGTCCCGTTCGGACACAGTCCTACTGAACCGAAGGTGCTCAGCTCCGTCTTGCGCGAGGACGTCTCGACTGTAAAGGAGCCGCCGATCTACAGTTCTCCGGCCGACGTGGTAGATTAGCGGAACCGCCGCTCTATCCTAGATCAGCCCTCGACTGTCTAGGTGGAGGAATGCATCGGGCGGAATAAAGCCGCTTAGACGCACACTCTCGTAGTATTCGTTGTTGGGGTAATAAGCCCCAAAAATTAGGCTGTTGCTCGAGGACATCGCTCTTGCAATGTGTCCTGGAATAAGCTTCAGCAAGAAATTATCTATCCTGTTTATGTTGGCGCCATTGTATAAAACCAGGTTGGAAAAGTAATGTTTGTACTCCGACTCTGGTGTTCGGTGCAGTCCAAGGCAGCGTCGTAGACACTGCCTCTCAAACACCCGAATCTTTTCCATTTGAGATGGGGCAACGTTGAACCAAACCGGGCATCCATAGGCAATCATCGGCCGGATAAGGGCCATGTAGCAAATCACCTTCACCCTGCTGTCAAGCCGGCTGCTATAAAACAACCGTTTCGTCAGGGCAAAAGCTCCCCTAGCCCTGGACAGAGCAGCATTTATATGTCTGTCGAAATAAAAAAAAATACTGATCCATCCAGATGCCAAGGTCCTTTACATTTAAGTCACCACCAACAGTTAAATTTGGACTTAGTGACTTTATCAGTGTCGTAAATTCACTCTTATCAATTTTGCAACGCGGAGGGCAATATATGGAAGAGACATTGAGAGGAATATTTTTAGTTTGAACCTGAACACTACTAAATTGCATTGATTCCGCCTCTATTTGGAGGCCTATCGAGTGTTCAATGCATTCTTTTATATACAATGATGATCCACCTCTAGCTTTGTTTGACGGATGAATGGCGTGGTAGTCATGAAACCCGTGGATTTTATGATTTGATTCATTTTTGGCATGCGTTTCTGATATCAAACATATGTCAATATCATTTTCTCGTATATACGAGTACATCTCCAATTCTCCAAGTTTTTGCCATAATCCGTTGGCATTCCACGTTAGAATTTTAAGCTTTTCCATCAGATATTTTTTGAAAGACGTTTGGGTCGAATACAAATTTCGAGCTTACTTAATCTGTCAAAGATAAGTTTATTTTTTCACATTGTTCTTCAAGTTTTGATAAAATTATTGAAAAGACTTTCGAAACCGGGTTTGTTTCAGTGTCTTTAATTACGGGTATATTTTTTGCCGCTATTTGGGTATATGTTTCTGCATCATTTCCTTGCTTCGATATTTTCTCCGAAGGTACTGACACTGTTTTCTTTTCCTTACGGATACTAGGTTTTGGACCTTCCGTAGATTTTGCATTCTTGGGAATTCTGTTTCTAATTGCCTTGGTGGGTTTCTTTGTGTTTGGTCAGATTTTGATCGTCGCTTTTGTAATTCTTTGGCTACTTCACAGCCCCTATAACTTGCTGGGTTATTTCCATTATAATTAATGCACGTCGGTGGACTTTCACTTTTTCCGTTGCAGTCAAAAGTTAGATGTTTTCCAGCGCATTTTACACACCTTGGCTCTTTTTTGCAATAGGTTTGGGTGTGATTGAATTCTTGGCAGCGTTTACACTGAGGGATTAACCTTGTGCTCTTTCTTAGAGGTTCGATCCTAACTACGATGTTTAGAATTGTTTTAATTTTATAAATTTCATCTAATTTTTCAGTTTTATGGAACGAAAGTATAAATAGTGGGAGACCACGTTGTACCACTATCGCTTCACCCTCTTTTTTCTGTTTCTCTCTTTTGACAATGTTCGTCGCATCTAAGATTTTGAGGTTGCGCTCTTTTAGATCACTAATAATATCGTCTTTTAAACATGATGCGTGTAGACTTCTTGCCACAACACGTAGGGGTCTTTCCGACTTATTTTCATAGGTATACCATTCTACTTTTTCTTCGTTTAGTTTTCGTGACAGAACACGATAACTTTCGGGGTCTTTCACACAAACTTTCCATTTGTTGTTGTTATGTGAAATAATTTTAAAAGCCGATGGCAATAATGCCTTTAATATGGTTTGCAACTTGTTATACTCCGCAATACCGATAACATTTATCGGTGGTGGGGGCCGTTCCTTAACAGGTTTTTCTTTTACTGTCGCATGTTTTGGTGAAACTCTTATTTCAAAAGAAGAGGCTGCTTCAGGCGAAGAGCCAGCTTTACGCTTTTTACTCAATCTTTTCTTTGAGGACTTCTCAGTTTCACGTGCTAGCTATTCTTTGTCCGTTTCATATCTACAATTATTGACTTGCGGCAAGCTAGACTTTGAGTTTATTGGAGGATTTTTGCTTTTCAATATCTCATTTTCTTTTCCAAGAAGATTCTTTCTTTAGCTCTTGATAAAGTTCAATTACTTGATAAGTTTTTGTCGAAGTTCGTTATTATCTTTTTCAAGATTTTCTGTTTTATCTGAGTCTATTTTGGCGCGCGCAGAAGGGACGGGTGAACTCTTTTGCCCGAATTTTGTTGGTTTTGCACTCGAATTAGATGGTGGTGATCGAGATACCCTTGCACTTTTTAGGAAGGGATTTATTAAATGCAATAATTGGCTCTCCCCAGAATCCATAAAGCCGACATCCGAAGAAGGTGGATTTTTCAATGAACCTGGACTGCCACCTTGGGTACTATATGTTATTGTTTTGCTCATTGCATAGTTATGTATACATCAATCTCAGTATACGGAGTTTGGATTTTAGTCGCCTCTTACGACAGGCATGCCTACCTCGGGTATATTCTTTCCCCTTACCCGCAGCGGGGTGTACCATTAATAGAAAAAAAAGTTGAAATAAATGAACGTTGATTATTCTCGTTTATTGAAATCAACATCTCCGATTTTTCAAACGGTTAGTTGCTTTCATTAATCTGTTCACTGTCCCAATGTACATGTTTGTTAAAACGGTGAATAACGTTCATTAAAATCAATAAACGGTTATTAATTTTTATTGACAGCCATTCATAATTTTTATTTCTTTGTTTTTTATTAACGATTCATTAATTATATTAATCTGGTCGTTGAAACAATGAATACATTTATTAAAATCAATAAACGTTTATAATTTTTTATGATTAGCCGTTTATAAGAATATATACCTTTTTTTAATTAATCTATTCACTGTGACAATGAACGTGATCGTTAAAAAAATGAATGCTGTTTATTAAAATCTATAAACGTTTATCATTTTTTATGAACAGCCATTTATAAAAATCTAATATTTATTTTTAATTAATCTCTTCACTGTGTCCATGAATGGCTTCGTTAAAACAATGAAAGCTATTTAATAAAATCAATAAACGTTTATTATTCTTAATGAACACCTATTCATAAAAATGATG
The DNA here is from genome assembly GCA_946251815.1 of Dasysyrphus albostriatus. Taxonomy (NCBI): domain Eukaryota; kingdom Metazoa; phylum Arthropoda; class Insecta; order Diptera; family Syrphidae; genus Dasysyrphus; species Dasysyrphus albostriatus. Next base: position 128,657,735 of record OX276335.1, on the reverse strand, counting down.
AAGATATTTTTAGCTAATCTGTTCACTGTGCCATCGAATGCTTTCGTTAAAACAATGAATGGTATTTATTTAAATCATTTAACGTTTATTAATTGTAATGACCAGCCATTCATGAAAATGTTATATATATTTTTAATTAATCTGTTCACTGTGCCAATGAATGTGTTCGTTAAGACAATGAATGCTATTTATTAAAATCAATGAACGTTTATTATTTTAATGAACAGCCATTCATAAAAAAGATAAAGATAGTTTTAGTTAAGCTGTTCACTATGCCAATAAATGGCTTCGTTAAAACAATAAAAGCTATTTATTAAAATCAATAAACGTTTATTATTTTTGATAAACACCTATTCATAAAAATGATAAAAATATTTGTAATTAATCTGTTCACTGTGCCAACGAATGCTTTCCTCAAAACAATGAATGCTATTTATTTAAATCAATAAACGTTTATTAATGAACAGCCATTCATGAAAATGTTATACAACGGGTGATTTTTTAGCTGTTTTGGTTTTGGCAACACTAGTTTTGACAGCTGACGTGTGTTTAGTACCTTGTGTCACTGTCAAACAGCTTCAGTTTGGCTTGCAATTTAACCATGGATCGTCTTACAAATGAACAACGCTTGCAAATTATTGAATTTTACTATCAAAATTCGTGCTCGGTTCGAAATGTTCATCGCGCGCTGCTTCCATTTTATGGTCGGCATTCTCGACCTTCTGAGCAGTCTATTCGGAAGATTGTGACCAAATTTCGCACCAAATTTACTTTGTTGGACATTAAACCACCAACACGTTTACGTACTGTGCGTAGTGAAGAAAATATTGCGGCCGTATCAGCTAGTGTGACAGAAGACCGCGAAATGTCGATTCGGCGCCGTTCCCAGCAGTTAGGCCTTTGTTACAGCACTACGTGGAAAATTTTGCGGAAGGATTTGGGCGTAAAGCCTTTTAAGATACAGCTGGTGCAAGAACTAAAGCCAGCCGACCTACCACAACGCCGAATTTTTGGTGAATGGGCTCTTGGAAAGCTGGCCGAGGATCCGCTTTTTTATCGAAAAATTGTGTTCAGCGATGAGGCTCATTTTTGGTTGAATGGGTACGTAAATAAGCATAATTGCCGCATTTGGAGTGAAGATCAGCCAGAAGCATTGCAACAGCTACCAATGCATCCCAAAAAAGCCACTGTTTGGTGCGGTTTATGGGCCGGCGGCATTATTGGGCCATATTTCTTCAAAGATGATGCGAATCGCAGCGTTACTGTCAATGGTGAACGCTACCGAGCGATGATAACAAACTTTTTTTTGCCCGAAATGGAAGTTCTTGACTTGCATGATATGTGGTTTCAACAAGACGGTGCCACATGCCACACAGCACGCGAAACAATGGCGCAATTGCGAGGCGAGTTTGGTGAACAGTTAATTTCACGTTTCGGGCCGGTCAATTGGCCGCCTAGATCGTGCGATTTGACACCATTAGATTATTTTTTGTGGGGGTATGTCAAGGCTAATGTCTATAGGGACAAGCCCGCTTCGATTGAAGGAAGACTGGAAGCCAACATCCATGCATTCATTCGTGAGATACCGGCCGATATGTGTGAAAGAGTATGCCAAAATTGGACTCAGCGGATGGGCTACCTGAGACGCAGCCGCGGTCAACATTTGCATAAAATTATCTTTAAACATTAAATTGCAACGTTCAAACTATCGATTCAAATAAATATTTCATTCATTTTTTCGAATCTTTTGTGTTTTTTTTTTTTAAAGTTCTAAGCCTCTTAAAAGATCACCCGTTATATACTTTTAATTTATCTGTTCACTGTGCCTATGAATGTGTTCCTTAAAACAATTAATGCTATTTTTTAAAATCAATGAATGTTTAATATTTTAATGAACAGCCATTCACAAAAATGATATAGATAGTTTTAATTAATCTGTTCACTGTGCCAATGAATGTGTTCGTTAAGACAATGAATGCTTTTTACTAAAATCAATGAAGGTTTATTATTTCAATGATCAGCCATTCATAAAAATGATATATATATTTTTAATTAATCTGTCCACTGTGCCAATGAATGTGTTTGTTAAGACAATGAATGCTATTTTTTGAAATCAATTAATGTTTATTATTTTAATGAACAGCTATTCATAAAAATGAATGCTATTTACTAAAATCAATTAACGTTCATTATTTTTTATGAACAGCCATTTGAAATTTTGTTTTTTAATAAACGTCCTACAGTTTTTGTATTATTCTGTGCATAATGGCAATGAACGTGATAGTTAAAACAATGAATGCTATTTACCAAAATCAATTAACGTTTATAATTTTTTCTGAATACAAAAATAAAAATAATTTTTATTTTTAATAAACGACTAACAGCTTTTTTATTTGTCTGCTCATTAGGCAATGAAAATGTCCGGAATGAGGTAATCATAGAAAAACTTTTTTCAACTGTAATTTTGTAATGTAGTTTGACAGCTCATTTCATTAAGGAATTTCCACTGCCTGTATTACGAGTACTACCAACAAAGTGCAATCTGAGATTTCAGCTGCCAACTAACGAGATTTCAAATTGATTGATTGATTGAATTGATTGATACTGCCAAAAACAAGATTTCGGCTCATAAAAACACAAACAATTACCTGTGGGTGCTTACGAGTTTGTGTTTCTCTTCGAAATAAATGAAATAATAAAATACATTATCATGCTATCTCTTTTTGCCTGCTTGGCGTAAAAGTGAAGGGTCATAATTTGTATTAAAAAGCTTTTCTATAGTGAAAGCTGAAAATGGGTCTGCTCATAAAGAAGAATTCGTATCGATACAAAATTTCAACGAAATCTCGCATTTCAAAATCTCAACACTATATGGGAAAATGTGAAGATTTGGACTGAAATCTCTGAAATCCGAGATTTCGCTCTGGTGGGAAAAAAGTATTGTTCGCTGTTTGTTTTTTATTTGTTTCTACTTTGACATTTTCATACAAAATCTTTTCAAAGCTCCTTAAACTGCACCCAATTGGGTGTGTTTGTTAGGTTTTGACTTAAACTCCCTCCTATTTTCGTGCAAACTTGGTTGAAATTATTTCATTTCGAATTTGTATGGGAAATGAGATAATTTCGCAACGAATTTGGAACTTTTCAACGAAAACAATTTATTTGGTCTAATGAAAACGTAGTGTAATAGTTTTTTATTATTCTGTTCATTATGGCAACGAACGTGTTCGTTAGAACAATTAACACCATTTATTAAAATCAATAAACATTGATTGGGACAATGAATGACCATTAATTAAAATATATATGTTAATTTATTAGTTAACGGTAAAGCTTAACCATTTATTTCTAGTTGTCTGAATTTAAACAAATTCCACCAGATAATATTATAATTTACAGTGCATTTGCGCTGTTTATTTAATACGTGTTGGTAATCATCGACTAAAATTATGCGTCTTAGAAGGGTAAAACAACACCTTACTGATGAGCCCAATTGTTGTACCTGGGCGAAATGGACTGAAGGTCACTTTACCTTTAAATTGATAAAGCTTAACAAAAGTATGCACAGAAAGAGTATTTCTATGAATCGTGTTAATATATTTATAAACAATTCATTAATTTAATGAACCATTCATAATTTCGTATAGACTGTTTATTATTTCAATGTATGGTTAAAGTTGTTAATGTTACATAATTCATATAAATGTAACGAGTATATAAATCAATTTCGGAAATAAAGCAGGTAGTTTATAAAATGTTGAAAAGAGTAAAAAGGGTCGTTCAGAAATATGCTATTCTCTACATTTTCCAGTGGAATTTAAAAAAATCAACGAGGTAAATATTTGAAACAAGTTTTAATCGATGAAAAAGAATTTTCAATTACATTTATTTTAGAAAGTTATGCTATGATGGAATTTTTGTTGAAAAGTGCAGAAGAATGATTTAGCACCAGCCTACTCGAACGTTTTTATCTACAATAATTCTGTTCATTATGCTAATGACCACGTTCGTTAAAACAATGAATGCTATTCATTAAAATCAATGAACAGACATTCATAAAAATTTGCTTTATTTTTAAATAATCTGTTCATTGTGCCCATGAATGTGTACGTAAAAACAATTAATGCTATTTATTAAAATCAATAAACGTTTATTATTTTTATGAATATCCATTTTTAAAAACTATTTTTACAATTAATAAACAACTTAAAGTTTTTTTTTATTATTCTGTTCATTATATCAATGAACTTGTTCCTTAAAATAATGAATACTTTTTATTAAAATCAACAATTGTTTATTATTTTTATGAATAGCCATTCATAAAAATCTATTTTTTATTATTAATAAACGACTGAAAGTAAGACCGCACTCGATGGAACTGCACTTCAGCGGGATTGAACTTCAAAATATTTTTCGTATGATATTGTATGAGCTATATCGCTCTAAGCGACAGCTGAACTTCCTTGTGTGATACTATATGGCAAAAATGATTATCTTACCAACTTTGCCGCGGTCTGAAGTTATTCTGTTCAGTTCCATTGCCACACAAAATATTTTGAAGTTCAGTTGCGGTCCAGTTCTGTTAAGTGCGATCTTACCTTAGTTAGTTTAGTTAGTTTTTTTATTTGCACTTGTATATTTGATAACTTACCAAATGTCATTTATTAAGCTAGTTGCACCAGATCGAGAATCCCCATTATAATTATGAGCCAAACAAATGTGAAACTCATTTTAACGTTTTTTACGAAATATCACGTTCTCAAAAGTTCTTGTGCTTTTGTTTTGTCATTCACTCGCTGTTTTGATAAAATTGCGTTAATTATCGTTCCTCTTCAAGAATTATTGAATAAATGGTTCATTTCACTAAAATACATACTAAGCTCGTTGCTAAATTTGATCACTGGTGAGGCCTATTGTATTTATAGTTTATAAAACATACGAGTACATAAATGAAAACATGGAATAAGAATCACCATCTAGGATCATTTTCATAATCATTTTGAAAACTATTTTCTTTTTTGCCATTAACCCTCTACCGCAACCGAAGAATTTCAGTTGAATAAATTAATTTGCTTACATGATCTATCTTTAAACAATCCAAAATAACTGTTTGAAGATTTTTTTAAGTTTCTTTTTCTCTTCTGACCACAACATTTACGGTATAGGGTTAACGAAATTTGAATAAGATCTAGATTTTTATATATTTTTCAACTACTGAGAGTTTCATATACCGAAGAATGAAACTAGGATCACTGTCTAGAATCATTTTGAGAAACATCTCGAAAACATTTTTTACTTTTTTGCTTTTTTTTTACCGCAACCGAAGCCAAGTAAAAATATCAGTTAAATAAATTAACATTTCTAAACTTTTTTCTCATAGTCTTTCTTAAAACAATCCAAAAAGCTGTTTGAAGTTTTTTCTAGTTTCTTTTTCTCTTCTGACTACTTTTACGGTAGAGGGTTAACAAAATTTGAATAGGATTTTTGTTTTTTTTTTATTATTTTGATTTTTTATACCAAAGAATGAAACTAGGATAATTGCCTAGAATCATTTTGAGAAACATTTTGAAAACTTTTAGGTTTTTTCCATTAACCCCCTACCGCAACCGAAAGCAAATAAGAATTACATTTGAACAAGTTAACTTTTTAAAACTTATTTTTATAATCTAGGGTGCCTCGAGGAAAATATCTTTGGCGAAATAGTTGGAAAGCACAGCCTCCACGAAACGACAACAGACAGCTGATTTCGACTAATCGACTTTGCTGCAGCTCGTAATTCAACATTGCATGCCTTAGCACATCTGCGAAAGCTAGAGACTACAGTGAGCAATTAACCGGGAAACTCTCTGCCATACCTCCACCCACAAGTGTCAATAACTAGTGGAACTTGTATCGCGACGTCATTAAGGAGACAGCCGAGACTACCATAGTCTATCAACCACCTAGAAAAAAGAACCCGTGGTATGATGAGGAATGCGCACGAATGCAAATGCTGCAACGGAAAACAAGAGCAGCAAGAGAGGAGTACCGTGAAAAGAGAAGGAAAGAGAAGAAAACCCTGCGTAGAAAGTAAAGACCATCCGCAACCTCTCAGCTCAGGTATCTCGAAGAGTCTAGCACTGCCAACAACACCCGCTGGCTCTACAAAACAGCCAAGCAACTGGCATGTGGTTATGAAACCGGCACGCAAGCTCTTCGAAACAGCGAAGGGAACCCAGTCACCGAAGCACAGGGAATTGTTGACGTGTTTAAGCAGCATTTCCAGCAGCTGCTCAATGGGCATTCTGTAGAGGAAGGGACAGGAGAATAAAGAAGCATGAGACCAGTCAATGAAGATCCAGTCCCAGCGCCCATTACTGAAGAGATTAAGAAAGCCATCCACAAGCTTAAGAACAACAAGTCCACCGGCTCGGATGGCCTACCTGTGGAGCTCTTCAAGTATGGAGGAGATGTCTGGGTTGGGTGCATACACCAGCTCATCAACCAAGTATGGGAGGAGGAAAGTATGGCCGACGACTGGTCAATAAGCTCCATATGCCCAATCTAAAAAAAAGGCGATCCTATGTTCTGCAAAAACTACAGAGGTATATCCCTGCTTAATGTTGCATACAAGAACCTATCCAACGCACTATGTTAGCGTCTTAAACCTTTCTGCAACACTATGATCGGCACGTGCTAGTGTGGCTTCAGGCCAGGCAGATCAACGATAGACCAAATCTTTACATTGAGGCAAATCCTGGAAAAGACCAACGAATTTCAAGTCGAGTCCCACCATCTTTCATCGACTTCAAAGCCGCATATGATAGCATAAGTTGCCAAGAGCTTCTATTGGCGATGTCGGAGCTCAGGATCCCGAAAAAACTGATCCAGCTATGCCACATGATGTTACGAAATACGCGGTGCAACGTGCAAATGGGTAACAGCTCATCCGAGCTATTCCAGACATGTACAGGGTTCAGACAAGGAGATGCCCTATCATGTGACTCCTTCAACCTAGTCCTGGAGCAGATAGTTCACAAGAGTGGTGTTAGCCTGGAAGGCACTATCTTCAACAGGTCTTCACAACTGCTTGGCTATGGGGACGAAATTGACATCATCGGCTGCTCCAAGCGAGCTGTACTAAAAGCATTCACAGCTATTGATGAACAGGCGAAACGCGTTGGTCTTGAAGTGAATGAGGACAAAACAAAGTATATGCTATCAACAAACAAAGCTTCATCTGTCCATCGCCTAGGACAAAACGTCACTGTTGGTAGCAGTAATTTCGAGATATTCAAGGAGTTCACCTACCTCGGAACAAACATCAACCCCACGAATGACACCTTAGTTTAAATCCGACGAAGAATTATCCTAGCGAACCGCTGCTACTTCGGTTTGGCCATACAAATTGGTTCAAAACTCCTCTCCCAGAAGACAAAGTGCCTGCTATACAAAATGCTAATTTTACCAGTCCTACTCTACGGCGTCGAGTGCTGGAGGATAAGTAAAAAAGGGGAATTGATACTGGGCCCTTTCGAGAGAAAAATTTTTCGGCGGATATTTGGTCCAATATGCGAGGAGGGTGCATACCAGCTGTACCAAGATGTGGATGTAGTTCAATGAGCCAAAACACGCCGACTACACTGGCTCGGCCAAATTGAGCGAATGGACAACAATGCTCCACCCACAAAAATCTTCGATTCCCAGCCCCCAGGTTTGAGACGACCAGGAAGACCGAGCCTCCGCTACAGGGATCAGGCGGTTTCCGACGCAAGAAAGCTTGGTCTCGATGATTTGAGGAAGCGTGCGGGGGACCGCAATCGATGGAAGACCGCAATATCTCATAAGTAAGGATAAGTAAGTAAGTAGTATCTTTAAGCAATGCAAAGTACATTCTAACATATAGTGCTCTTCTTTTCTTTCACCACAGCTGCTGAGTTCGCTGTCATCACCTCCTTGTTTCATCATCATTTTGCCGCCACCAGTTGGCTGTTTCCTAAACAAGGTATGTACCTACCTCCTTTATTATCATTATTTATATTAGGGCCCATTTCATTAATCATGAGCTCCAAATAAATTACCATTCCAAGTATGGTTCATTATTTGGGATCCAGAATATGGTTCATTTCACTAAAATACTAAGCTCGTTGCTAAATTTGATTACTGGTGAGGCCCATTGTATTTATTGTTAATAAAACATACATAAATGAAAACATGGAATAAGAATCACCATCTAGGATCATTTTTATAATTATTCTTTTTTGTCATTAACCCTCTACCGCAACGGAAGAATTTCAGTTGAATAAATTAATTTGTTTACATGATCTATCTTTAAACAATCCAAAATAACTGTTTGAAGTTTTTTTTAAGTTTCTTTTTCTCTTCTGACCGCAACATTTACAGTAGAGGGTTAACGAAATTTGAATAAGATCTAGATTTTTATATATTTTTCAACTACTGAGAGTTTCATATACCGAAGAATGAAACTAGAATCATTGCCCATAATCATTTTGAGAAACATTTTGAAAACTTTTACCTTTTTTCAGTAACCCCCTACCGCAACCGAAAGCAAATAAGAATTACATTTGAAAAAGTTAACTTTTTAAAACTTTTTTTATAATCTATCTTTAAACAATGCAAAATCCTTGGAGTTTCCTTTACTCTTTTGATCATAACATTTACGGTAGAGGGTTAACGAAAATTGATAAGAATCTAGATTTTTTGTATTTTTTTTTTAGTATTGAGAGTTTCATATAACAAAGAATGAAACTAGGATCACTGTCTAGAATCATTTTGAGAAACATCTTGAGAACTTTTTTACTTTTTTGCTTTTTTTACATTTACCCTCTACCGCAACCGAAGTCAAGTAAAAATATCAGTTGAATAAATTAACATTTTAAACTTTTTTCTCATAGTCTTTCTTAAAACAATCCAAAAAGCTGTTTGAAGTTTTTTTTTTGGTTTTCTTTTCCTCTTCTAACTATAGGTCTGTTTCTTTACTCGCCCGCGGGTTCCCAAAGTAACCCAAATCTACCCAAATCTACCCAAAACGTGTTTCTTTACTATTTTCTGACACAAAAATGCCAGAGCTTTTGACTTTTTTTCTTTTCCCCTCCAGCAAGAATCTACCCGAACATTTGAGTTCCGGTACTTTCTTGCTTGTCAAACAAGAAATCAGCTGATCAAAAAATTTTAAATTAAATTTGTCAAGCAGCGTATATAAAACGTTTTAATTTAATTAAATTAAGTTTGAATGATACAATGGAGGCAAATATAAATTACAACATTTTTTCTGGTATCTTTTAATAGAGCCCAAAATGATAAGTGCAAATGTTAATTGAATTGAAATTGCATAATTTGGTAGCGTTGAGCCTACAAGCAATGAAGTCGAATGGATAATTTACACCGCAACAAACCAGAAACATCCCAAATGCGTTTCTTTACTTTTAATTTCTGGTTAAACATTACAACAACAACATCAAAAAGCTCATCCCCAAACTTTTTCCCAAACTCTATCCCAAAAGTAAAGAAACAGACCTTATATCATTTATGGTAAAGGGCTAACGAAATTTGATTAGGATCTAGATTTTTTGTATTTTTTTTAGTATTGAGAGTTTCATATACCGAAGAGTGAAACTAGGATCACTGTCTAGAATCATTTTTAAAAAAACATTTTGAAAACCTTAAGGTTTTTTTCCATTAACCCCCTACCGCAACCGAAAGCAAATAAGAATTAAATTTGAATTGTTTTTGCTAGTTACTCTCTACCGCAACCGAAACCAAATATGTATAACTTAAATTTTCAACATTTTAACTTCTAAATTTTTGTATAATCTATCTTAAAACAATACAAAATACTTATTTAAAGTTTGCGGTAGAGGGATAACAAAATTTTAATAGGATCATCTTAAACATTTTTTAGATTACTTTTTAGTTTAGTTTTAGGTTTATTTGGAGTTTCATAGATGTACGTATATAATTGTGAAGAAATGAAACTAGGAACATTGTGAGAACCATTTCCATGAACATTTTGGAAGGCAAAAAATTAAAACTAATAACATTTTTATTGCCAAAATAAAGATTCGCTTTTTGTTATTTTTCAAAAGAAAAAATTGAAATTTCATCATTGAAAGCAATAATGCTTCAATTAACTAGTTTCTGTGTTTTTTCTTTTATTTTTAGGACTTCTTTCTCATCCGCTACTTTGTCTTCGTGTCCGTCAGCAGGTTCACAAGTTATTATTTAAAGATATCATAAGTAAAGTTAGTAATAAAATGATTTGTTTCATCTGTAAAGAAAAGATATGGTCTATCAACGCGTTTATAGAACATTTAAAAAAAATCATGGTCTAAGTACATATAGCGCTTTTCGATGTATGGAAAAAAGCTGCACACAATCTTTAGGAAGTTTTAAAAACATTTAAATAGAAAACAGCTCCAGAGTTCAGCAAAACCCATGAATGAAACTAACGGGTGATTTTTTAAGAGGCTTAGAACTTTAAAAAAAAAAAACACAAAAAATTCGAAAAAATGAATGAAATATTTATTTGAATCGATAGTTTGAACCTTGCAATTTAATGTTTAAAGATAATTTCATGCAAATGTTGACCGCGGCTGCGTCTCAGGTAGCCCATCCGCTGAGTCCAATTTTGGCATACTCTTTCACACATATCGGCCGGTATCTCACGAATGAATGCATGGATGTTGGCTTCCAGTGCGTCAATCGAAGCGGGCTTGTCCTTATAGACATTAGCCTTGAAATACCCCCACAAAAAATAATCTAATGGTGTCAAATCGCACGATCTAGGCGGCCAATTGACCGGCCCGAAACGTGAAATTAACTGTTCACCAAACTCGCCTCGCAATTGCGCCATTGTTTCGCGTGCTGTGTGGCATGTGGCACCGTCTTGTTGAAACCACATATCATGCAAGTCAAGAACTTCCATTTCGGGCAAAAAAAAGTTTGTTATCATCGCTCGGTAGCGTTCACCATTGACAGTAACGCTGCGATTCGCATCATCTTTGAAGAAATATGGCCCAATAATGCCGCCGGCCCATAAACCGCACCAAACAGTGGCTTTTTCGGGATGCATTGGTAGCTGTTGCAATGCTTCTGGCTGATCTTCACTCCAAATGCGGCAATTATGCTTATTTACGTACCCATTCAACCAAAAATGAGCCTCATCGCTGAACACAATTTTTCGATAAAAAAGCGGATCCTCGGCCAGCTTTCCAAGAGCCCATTCACCAAAAATTCGGCGTTGTGGTAGGTCGGCTGGCTTTAGTTCTTGCACCAGCTGTATCTTAAAAGGCTTTACGCCCAAATCCTTCCGCAAAATTTTCCACGTAGTGCTGTAACAAAGGCCTAACTGCTGGGAACGGCGCCGAATCGACATTTCGCGGTCTTCTGTCACACTAGCTGATACGGCCGCAATATTTTCTTCACTACGCACAGTACGTAAACGTGTTGGTGGTTTAATGTCCAACAAAGTAAATTTGGTGCGAAATTTGGTCACAATCTTCCGAATAGACTGCTCAGAAGGTCGAGAATGCCGACCATAAAATGGAAGCAGCGCGCGATGAACATTTCGAACCGAGCACGAATTTTGATAGTAAAATTCAATAATTTGCAAGCGTTGTTCATTTGTAAGACGATCCATGGTTAAATTGCAAACCAAACTGAAGCTGTTTGACAGTGACACAAGGTACTAAACACACATCAGCTGTCAAAACCAGTGTTGCTAAAACCAAACCAGCTAAAAAATCACCCGTTAGTTGTAGCTCTTTTCAGGGAAATATTAATCAGAATATGTTTTATGAAAGGGGTATGACATTTGATAGTTTTCAAAAAGGCTTGGTAGCATGCGAATGTAAAATTCCAGAAGTAAAAAAATTTGATGTTGAAGACAGCCTTAATGAACTCTTTACATCTGCGACTGTGTTTATTTTAAAATTACAGGATAACAATAGTTTTTCAAGAAAAAATATTATAGATATTCAAGAAGACATACAAAAATATATATTTAATCCTTTTGTTGAACTGTTAAATCAGTTTCGAATGATCAGCTAGCAAACAAAAACATAGAAGTCCACAACGGATTTTTGAGTCTAATATCAAAGTGTCGTAACTTTTTTATTATTGCAATACTAAATATAAAATATTTAACTGGCTACAAAAAAATTTTTGTAGGGAGCCTACAAGAATTTTCAGTAAATAATGAAATCGATGCACTTTTTCAAAACGGAAACCTAATGTATGACGAGAAAAACACTAAGGGTGTTTTAATGCCATTAAAGATTCAATTCCAAAAATTTTTTAAGAGCGGTGACATTTTCAAAAAAACTATTCTTCACATGCAAACCTTAAGTAAAGAAAACAAAATTTCAAATTTCATTCAAGGTGACCTTTAGAAACAGAAAACTAATTTGTACCCGGAAAAATAATTATCCCATATTTTCTGTACACTGATGATTAAGAAATAAATAATCCATTAAGTTCTCATGCCGGAGTTCATTCAATATGTAATATTTACTATACTTTTCCCAGCCTCCCGTGGAAAGAATCAAAGTTAGACAATATTTTTTAAGCAGGAATCATTAAATCAAAGGATTTAAAGTCGTTTGAAAATGAAAAATGTTTTCAAAATTTGATACAAGAGCTTAAAAGTCTTGAAGTTGATGGGGTAGTTATTAACATTAACGGTCAAGATAAGAAAAAAGTTTATTTTGTTTTGGGGATTGTGTTAGGTGATAATTTGGACTTGAATACGATTTTAGATTTCAATAAATCATTTTCAGCTAATTCTTATTGTAGGTTTTGTAAAGTAATCAGTTGAACGAGACGATTTATTAAGACACCATTTTAACTATGAAAATGATGTTCTTCTAATTAATTCTGCTGAAACTGGCATACAAAAGTACTCCCAACTAAATGAAATACCATCGTTTCATGTTGTTGAAAATTATTGCGTTGATCTCATGCACGACTTATTTGAAGGTGTTTGTCAATATGACGTCTGCCATATTATAACATATTTTATCTATACAGCTTCTTATTTTACTTTGGAAACCTTTTATTTAAGAAAACAAACTTTTCAATACGGCCCAGTAGAGATTGATAACATGTCAGGTAAAATAGTTAAAAATTCATGATTTAAAAAACAAGCATTTAAAAATGACCGCAAGAGTAATGATGACTGTCATATTATTTATTCAGATAGTGATTGGAGATTTAGTTCCACATGATGACGAGGTATGGAAATTTCTTCTCAACTTAATTGAAATAATTGATATTCTGCTTTCTTTTGAAATTTGCGATGACAGCATCTTAATGTTGAGAGTTAAAATAAAAATTCACAACATGGATTATGTACGTCTTTTTAATGACACGCTGAAACCAAAACATCATAATTTAACTCATTATCCTACTGTTCTGAAACAATCAGGACCCATTCGGAACTTTTGGTGTTTTAAATTTGAAGCTAAGCACAAAGAATTTAAGCTTAATTCTCATGCCATTACGTCTCCTAAAAATATTTGTTTGACTTTAGCAAACAAATATCAGCTAAAAACAGCATTTAAACTATTTAATACCTTTGATCACATTCACAGCTACTTTTTCTTCTATGAAACAAATAAAACAGAGAGTAATTTTAGAAGCCTTGTATCAGAAATTTCAAAAGTACCTAACGAGGACATAGAGTTTTACTCTAAAGCTGAAATCCAAGGTTACCAAATAAATTTTTATATAGCCCAGTTCAATTCAGATGTAGAATTGTATGTTATAGTAGATATTATTCTTTTAAGAAAAGAAACCGTTTTATTGTTTTGCCAAAGGTTAAAAAAAAAACGCAATACAATCCGCATTTATTATCTTTTGAAATCGACGAAAACCAGTTAGGGGAATTTTAAATTTCATCTTTAAAATATCTTATTTGACCACCAATAACTTTAATTAAAACTGCTCAAGGTAAAACGGTTCTAAGAGTTAAAGAATATTTTGTTTCAAATTATCAGATGTGAAAATATAGCTAGAATTATAATGAGATAGTGTTGTACACTTACAAAATTTAAAAAAAATTGAAAAAATATAGCATTTAAATTACAGATGATTAAAAAATTTACTTATTAACTCAACTTTCAATGATACCTATTAAAAAATTTTGTTAAGCCATGAATTAGTTTCAATCTTCGCAAATGGCAACACCGCCATCGAAGCTCGATATTGCTGACGATGAAGCTTCCGATGAGGATGTGGTTAAGGATATTTCAAAAGAAGTGTCAGTATTATCACAAGTGGAATTGGAATCAATTTAAAAAAAAACTACCAGACAACAAATATCGTGAAAATAGTTTCAGATGATGAGCTCAAAAATGTATTACAAAATTGGGGCCACTTAGAACTGTTGGATCATTTTAAAAGTAAGTTAAAACTCTGTAAAGTTACTAATTTTGCCGAAAAAAATTAATTAAATTGTTAATCTCCTTCTTATTTAACAATATAAAGGGTGATTTTTTAGCTGGTTTGGTTTTGGCAACACTGGTTTTGACAGCTGACGTGTGTTTAGTACCTTGTGTCACTGTCAAACAGCTTCAGTTTGGTTTGCAATTTAACCATGGATCGTCTTACAAATGAACAACGCTTGCAAATTATTGAATTTTACTATCAAAATTCGTGCTCGGTTCGAAATGTTCAAAATGTTGGAAATTGTGTTCAGCGATGAGGCTCATTTTTGGTTGAATGGGTACGTAAATAAGCATAATTGCCGCATTTGGAGTGAAGATCAGCCAGAAGCATTGCAACAGCAACCAATGCATCCCAAAAAAGCCACTGTTTGGTGCGGTTTATGGGCCGGCGGCATTATTGGGCCATATTTCTTCAAAGATGATGCGAATCGCAGCGTTACTGTCAATGGTGAACGCTACCGAGCGATGATAACAAACTTTTTTTTGCCCGAAATGGAAGTTCTTGACTTGCATGATATGTGGTTTTAACAAGACGGTGCCACATGCCACACAGCACGCGAAACAATGGCGCAATTGTGAGGCGAGTTTGGTGAACAGTTAATTTCACGTTTCGGGCCGGTCAATTGGCCGCCTAGATCGTGCGATTTGACACCATTAGATTATTTTTTGTGGGGGTATGTCAAGGCTAATGTCTATAGGGACAAGCCCGCTTCGATTGACGCACTTGAAGCCAACATCCATGCATTCATTCGTGAGATACCGGCCGATATGTGTGAAAGAGTATGCCAAAATTGGACTCAGCGGATGGGCTACCTGAGACGCAGCCGCGGTCAACATTTGCATGAAATTATCTTTAAACATTAAATTGCAAGGTTCAAACTATCGATTCAAATAAATATTTCATTCATTTTTTCGAATTTTTTGTGTTTTTTTTTTAAAAGTTCTAAACCTCTTAAAAAATCACCCGTTACATATTATAATTTAATTACAATTTTAACTTGTACAATTTTAACTTTAACAAGATTAACTTGACCCCAATTACATAATAGCTAACGTCTTTAAGAGTGCTCCAGAGTGAACAAAACTAGTCAGTTAACAAAATTGCCATCTTTCATTTTGCATATATAAGACCGGTTTTATTTTGTTTTCATCAGATACTCTGTTTCATAAAACTATGTATTTTTTACTAATTGGTCACTTGTACGACTTCCAAATTTACATGAAATTTCTGCCAAAAAGTGCCTTTTAAGAGTTAAAAATTTTAATTTCAAATGATCTGTTTAATATAGAATAAAATCAAATGTAAGCAAAAATTAACCCGACCAATGTTTTATCACACGGCTTTGAATTAAAAGCTGACGCGGTGGGAAATGATTTCCTATCACTTCCCACAAAGGCACCAAATATATTTTTATTATTTTTTTTCAATTTGTCAATTACTCCAATTTCCATTTTCATACCTTTCCTACAATTGAATTTCCACCCAACTCCCTCAGCAGCGTGAGACCAGACGAAATATGATCAACAACTAAAGTTCAAGGTCTTGCCTCACGCACTGAGAATTCATTACATTTAGTGCCATTTTTTGGCTTTGCTTTAAGCAAACCTTTTGTCGAAGCAAGTATAATAGTTTAGTTGCATTTAGTCATCATCACCTGTTCATTGCGTTTTTACTCTACCAAATAAAAATTAGAAAATTAAAAATTGTTAGTTTTATTTTATCATTTATAATTCTACTATTTGTGCGAACAAATTGGTGACCATGACCGGACCATTACTAAAAAAGTTTAGTGGCCTGTAGATTAAATAAATCCAAACCAGAAGAAATATACTTAAAAGATAAATAATAAGTTTTGAAAAAGTGTGCGTGTTTATTTTGACTCAGAAATCGTTTGATATATAAAAAAAAAGTGAAAATGGTGTCTTCAATGGAACAACTAACTGACCATCAGGAGGAGGTAGGCTATCTACAAGCTTGCTCGCAAATACGGAAAAGATGGGCCTGGGAGAAAAACCCTGGAGTATCTCCAACATAGTTGGCCCAGTCTTAACGAATTATGGGAAATATTTCATAGCACGGACGTCGACATTAAGTCCAAGTATCCCATAGAAACTGATCATGAGTATCATATAATGGGATATTTCAACGAGATTAAAGGGGTGTATGAGACAATGAAGGAAGACATCATGAAGCGTTTTTTGGACGTACAAAAATCCAATAATGTGGATAGAACACAAGAAAACAGGCCGAAAGAGGCCACAGCAGTCAAGCCGCCATCAGAGTAGTCAAAGGAGCCCCTCGAAAAGCCCCCAGCAGGGCTCTCAAAAGTGTCCGCACCAGATACTGCCGAAGATAAAACAAGTAAAAGATTCCGCATTGATCCCTTTCCGGGAACCAGTAAATTGACAAGTGAAAGCAAGTTCCGTCTCCTTGGGATAATTTTCCAAGGATCTCTTAACAATTGTCCGGTGAATTTACGGGAAGCTATACTTCAGCAATTCCAGCAAAAAAGAAATACAATCATGCGCAACTGGGAAGAATTAAAAACCGCATATGAACGATTTGGGGACGATGCAACTGCAGCCGACATAGAGCTGTATTTTAAGCTCCAAGAAGAATTAGACGAGAGGATTGCATGGCTACCAAGCCGAGTGACACCAAATCAATCAAGTCAAACGAATCAAATCAGAGCAACTACAGTTAAGCTCCCAAAAATTGAGATACCAAAATTTGATGGAAGCTATCTCAATTGGCCTCAGTTCTTTGACCTGTATAAATAAATGGTACACAACCAACCAATCTCAGCAGCACAAAAATTATATTTCCTGAAAACCAATGTAACTGGCGAAGCACATACTTCAATTCAAAATTTTCATGCCACCGATAGCAATTATGAGCTGGCATGGAACACATTAGTGGACAGATTCAACAACAATAGGCTGTTGTTAACGGCACAGTTGAATAGACTTTTTCAAAATTCCATAGTCGTTGACAATGCTAAAAGTCTCAAAAGACTTCATGACACAACAAAGGAAATTATACAAGCTATCCAAAACCTTGGCTACGATACCAGCGGATGGGAAACAATTGTTGTACATCTGTTGCTAGACAGAATGGATAAGGACACCGGAATGATGTTCGAAGAATCACTACGATCACCAGTCCAACTTTAGCGCAGTTACTGGAATTCGTTGAAGCTAGATTCCAAGCCCTAGAAGCCGTTCATCGTGATGATAAGAAGAAAGTGGTAACTACCGCTTCCGAAAATTCAAGGGGAGTTTCTATTTGTAGTTTCTGTAAATCAAATAATCATAAGATTTATAATTGCAAAAAATGTATTTATCTTTCAGTGGAAGAACGCAATCAGAAGGAGCGAAAGCTTCAACTATGCACCAACTGTTTGCAAGGAGGACATCATTTTTCATCGTGTCAGCAGCTCGGAAAATGTAAATCGTGCAATGAGAGGCATAATACTTTGCTGCATTATCCGTCCAAAAAGGATTCACACATAAAACCATGCGGTAAGTGGTGTGATTCAGTCTAGTCGGAGCTTTTAGCTGTGAAAGACGTCCTTATCTCACTCGTGTGTTGTGTTGATAGTTCTATACAATCATTCCCAAACGTGTAAGATCCCCCAAGCCTGAGGACAATTTATTGTCCTCAGATAAAAAACTTTGTTCCAATATGGAAAACGTCAAAAACATTCCGCAAAATTGGAAGGGCCCCAAATTTTGGACCCCTTTACAATGTCAGCCTGAAGCTGAAGCTGATGATGACATTGAAGAAATGGACGATATTATCTCGCCAAGTAGTGTTAAAAAAACTTATGTGCCACCAATTAAACTTTTGCAAAAGTCAAGTGATTATGTTCACAAAATGATGAGCTCATTAGATATTAAAAATTATTGCATAAAAAATCTATCCATCGGTATCAAAATTCAATGTGATTTATTAGAATCGTATTTAAAAGTGTTGGCTAAATTAAAAGACGAAAATTGTCAATATTTTTCGCATGATCTCAAATGCGCCAAAGCTTTCAAAGTTATTCTCTACGAGTTGGGAGAAATTAATGTAAATGAACTTAAAACTGAACTCATTAAACTCGGTCTTATGTGTTTAGATGTTAAAGCCATAACAAAAAAATATGAATCTTATACAGACACTTTCTACATAATATCGCTTGAAAATGGTTCAATTAAGCTAAATGAATTGAAAAAAAACTATCGCTCTGTGTTTCATACCCAGATAAGTTGGAAATTTCAAAAAAAGCTTAAAGGTAAAGTCACGCAATGTCACAACTGTCAAATGTTTGGTCACGGCGAAAGAAACTGCCACGTAAAAACATATTGTGCCAACTGCGCTGGCTCACATAAGACTGCTGAATGTGTCAACCCCACAATGTCAAAATGTGCAAATTGTAATGCAAACCATAAAGCTTCTGACGTTACGTGCGGAAACAGAACACAATACCTGCAATTGAGAGATAAATTAGCGAAGAGAACCCATCCAAGAACTCTCTTAACTACACGATCATCGCGATTGCCAGCAGCAGCAACAGCAGCAGCAGCAACAACAGCATCATTCGGTGCTGGTCATCATATTTCAAATCAACAAATCACACTACATTCTATGGAAGATTTCCCGTCTCTCCCTCAACCACGACAGCATCACTGGTCATCAAACAATGTGCAGAGTAATGTAAACACACTCTCATCAAATATTTCAGGTAATCTTCCTCACTCTCCAAATTACAATAACGTGCATACAGATGCAAACTACAACAGTGGAACACTTTTTTCCTTCGAAGAGCTAAATTCGCTGCTTATTGAAATGGTTACTAAATTATCAACATGTAAAACTAAACTAGATCAATTCAACGTTATCGCACATTTAGCAACTAAGTTTTTGTACAATCATGATAAATAACGTAATAGATAGATATATAAAAATTATTACTTGGAATGCTAAAAGTATTTATAACAAACGTTTAGAATTTATTTATTTCTTAAGCAGGCACAAGATTGACGTTGCCTTAGTAACGGAAACTTGGCTTGATAATGATATTCACTTGACTTCACCTAATTATAAGTGCTATCGAGTTGATAGAACTGAAAGACAGGGTGGTGGAGTTGCAATTCTCATCCGAAAATCAATTCGACATTCGCTTTTGCCAGTAATTCAAACTAAACTAATAGAAAATATTGGTATTGAAGTCCAATTAATGAATCGTAGGACACTTAAAATATATTGCGTGTATTTTCCAGGTGGCTCATCATCGTTGCAAAAAAGATTATGCTTGAATCATGACTTGAGAAAACTTTTCGCTGTAAGTGGAGACTTTCTTATTGGTGGTGATTTCAATAGCAAACACAGAGAATGGGGTTGCATTAGGGCAAACTCCTTTGGAAATGTTTTATATGATCTGTCCAATACTTTACCAGTAAATGTGCTGTTTCCTCCTAGTCCTACTTATGTCCCCAATAGTTCTCGTGGAAGTCCCTCTGTTCTCGATATTTTTGTAACAAATGTGTCTAGTCAATTAACTTCACCAATTACTTTAAATGAGCTCAGCTCTGATCATTATCCTGTATTATGTAAACTTCTTTGGTCGGGAATAAAACAAGAACTACATTACCTAGATTTTAAAAATGCAAACTGGACACGTTTTAGGTCAATTTTAAAAAGTAAACTTCGAAATATTCCTACTGGTCTAGAAAGTGTAAGCAGCAATACTGAAGTTGATAATATTGTGCATAACTTTACTCAAGACATCATTGCCTCTGTTAATCGTTCTGTTCCAAAAGTAAATAAAAAACCATTTCAACAAAGTCTTTCGCCGCATATTTTGGAACTTATAAAAAATAGAAACATTCAAAGAAGAAACTGGCAAAGATATCGCCAACCTATTTTTCGTGATAACGTTACATATTTAAATCGCCAAATCTCTTATGAATTATTAAACAAAAGAAATCTTGTCTGGAATAATAAACTACGTTCCTTAGAGAAAAATGCAAAACCTTTCTGGAATATTGTAAAAATTGTAAAAAACAAACATCGACAGGTTCCTTTTCTAAAAAACGATGCAAGAATCTATTATACGGATTTGGAAAAAGCCAATGCTCTTGCTCTTAGCTTCTCCCAAAACCACTCTGTGGCACAATACCTAGGCGATGTTTCAACAGATCATCTGGTAGATACAACTGTTCAAAACTTAAACCAGATGATCTTTGACACACCACAAAATATTTATGCAACTCAAGAAGAAGTAGCTGCAGTTGTTCACACACTTAAATCAAGAAAATCTAGTGGGCTTGATCAAGTTAAAAATCTTTATTTAAAAATGTTGCCAAAAATCGGAATAATCTTCCTTACATTCGTCATAAATGCTTGCTTGAAAATGCAATATTTTCCTACTACTTGGAAAACAGGTAAAGTAATACCAATTCTCAAAGCCGGCAAAAACTCTGTTAGGACTGAAAGTTATAGACCAATCAGTTTACTCAGCAATATCAGCAAAATATATGAGAAAATAATTAAAAACAAAATTGTTAAAATAATAACTGATAACAACTTATATCCAAATGAACAATTTGGTTTCAGAAGATACCACAGTACATCTCATCAAGTGCTTCGTATAAGTAACTTAATTAAAAGCAATCGCTCCCAAGGTATGTCTACTGGAATGATATTGTTAGACATCGAAAAAGCGTTCGATTCAGTTTGGCACAATGGTATTATTTATAAAATGATTTCCCTCAATTTTCCACCTTATCTGTGTAAAATTGTTCAAAGTTTTCTTTCAAGTAGATGTTTTATGGTACATGTAAATAGTAGTGTTTCAGAAGTAATACATTTTGATTTTGGTGTCCCTCAAGGATCAGTCCTCGGACCGACCTTGTATAACCTGTATACCTCTGACTTTCCAAAATTACCATCCTGTGAAGCAGCAATTTTTGCTGACGACACTGCAATACTTTCTTCGCATACGTTTGGTCTCAACATTGAGACGAACTTAAATAATGCGATGAGAATATTTTACCAATATTACAATCGATGGAAAATTAAACTTAATGCTGACAAGTTACAAGCCATCTTCTTCACGAGAAAAAGAAAAACTTGTTATCTCCCAAGCAATAATTTGCAAATCTTAGGTAGAGCGGTTTCTTGGGACAATCAAGTGAAATATCTTGGTATTTTCCTTGATTCTAAATTAACATTCAATCACCATATTTCACAATCACTAAAAAAAGTCAAGATAGCAACCAAACTGCTGTTCCCTTTTATTAATAGGAAGTCTTTACTTTCAGTCGAGAATAAAACGATAATTTGTAAGGTTATATTTCAGGCAATTCTTTTGTACGGTTGTCCAGTATGGAAAAACGCAGCTAAAACTCATATAAAAAAACTACAAGTTGCTCAAAATAGAGTTTTAAAAATGATCTACCCTGGCATCATTCCACCTTAGATCTCCACGTAAAGGCGAATGTCGAATTGATCGAAGATAGAATAATTAAACTCACAACAAAATTCTTTGATCGACTTGATCTTGCTGAGAACAATTTGGTTAGTGAACTAAATAATCAAAATTAAAAAATTCTATTTTATTTTTCTTACCTGTGATACCTATGTATTAATGTAAACTTTATTAATTCATGTATTTATTTATTTAATTATTTCTTTATTTATTTCTTTGTTTATTTGATTATTTGTTTATTTATTTATTTATTTATTTATTTATTTATTTATTTATTTATTTATTTGTTTATTTATTTATTTATATGTTTATTTGTTTATTTATTTATTTATTTATTTAGTTACTTACTTATTTATTAATTTATTTATTTACTTGTTATTATTTTTGTTTAAATTATTTATTTATTTATTTTATTTTATTCCATTTATTCAATTATTTACATATTTATGTAATTTATTATATATTTATGCATACTTATTGTTAAGAAATTATCATTTATTCATTTATTGGTTCATCTATTAACCTGTTACACTTCATACCCTTACTAGTCATTAGCTTTAAGATTTTACTATATTCTTACATTAAATGGAGGTTTTTATTGTTTTTTCCTCCGGACAAAATTATATAAACCTTATTGATAAATTATAATACTTATATACATACTATTTTAGTTGAAAAATACATTGTATCAAATCACTATATTGTAAAATGTGCGGTAACAACCATTGTAAAATTTAAACAAAATCAATAAAATATCTATCTATCTAAGTGGTGTGATAATAAATAATATTGGTCGGGTGGGTGAGACTCAGTCAGGGTCATCAATTAGTAATTCATTAGGAGTTGTGTTCAAAGGTCGTGAGGTGTATCTTGCCACTGCAATAGTTGATATTTCATGTTCAAACGGTATGCGAATTCCTTGTCGAGCCATGTTTGATTTTATAACTTCCTCATTAGCCTGGGGACTAAAAAACAGAGAAGAGACATTCCCATCAGTGGTATTGAAGGAAAAGAAACCCAGTCAAGTTTTATTATTAATGTCTCCATAGAATCTAGAGCATCTGCTTATAAAACAACCTTCGAGGCCAGTAAAATGCCAAAAATAAGTGATTATCTAGCAACTGCACCTGTGGACATGCAAACATGGAAATTGCCTTCCAACATTATTCTTGCTGATCTTTACTCAATTGATTCTCGCCGCATAGGCTTATTAATCGGTGCAGAAATATTTTTCGAACTTTTCTTGCCAGGAGAGTTCAAAATTTCAGATAATCTTCCTTTATTACGAAATACTAAGTTAAGTTGGCTTTTAGCTGATAGCATTGTAGATCCTTCCTGTAGTTCATACTGGCATTCAGTCTCAAAACCTAGTCTGAGTTCTTTAGATAAACTAGTCCGATCCTTTTGGGAAAGTGAATCTTTTGAAGTTGAATCAAAAATTTATTCTGAAGAAGAATTCAAGTGTGAAGAATATTTTAACAAGCATGTAAAAACCACAAACCATGGTCAATATATAGTGCGTCTTTCTTTTAAACAGGAACCAAAAAAAATGTTGGTTAATTCAATGGCAATTGCAATTGCGTTTCTGTTCATTAGAAAGAAAACAGAATTAAAAACAAGTTAAGTTAACTTCATGGCTGAATACGAACGTCTTGGTCATATGACACCAATTGCTGAGGAAACAATACCAAAGCATCATTATGTCCTTCCACACCATTGTGTACCTAAGCCAGAGAGTTCATTAACAAAACTACGAGTCTTTTTCGATGCTTCGGCAAAAACATCGTCAGGTTTTTCTCTAATTGACACCCTCTTAGTCGGTCCGACAGTCCAATCAGACTTATTCTCAACTATTGCAAATTTCAGGCTTCACAAATATGTATTTACTGGTGATATAAGTAAAATGTGTAGACAAATTCTAGTTCACCCAATAGATACAGCATATCAGCTCATTTTGTGGAGGGCAGATACTATAAGCCCTTTAAAAACATATCAGTTGAATGCAGTTACATATGGAATGGCTCCAGCTTTATATTTATCCACAAGATGTCTAGTTAAATTATATATATATGTCCTAATGGATCTTAATAATTACAAAAAATATATATGTGGACGACTGCCTCACCGGGGCAAACACTCTTAGAGAAGCCAAGCAGCTTCTCGATGAAACTATAACATTATTAAGACAAGGAAATTTCGAGTTAACTAAATTTTGTTCAAATGATCCACGTATTCTTGAAAATATTCCTTTCGAAAAGCAAGAAAAAATGTTGACTATATATCAATCCGAATTAATAAAGACACTTGGTTTAGTTTGGGAGCCAACTCAAGACACCTTCAAATTTTGCTACGATTATAAAGCACCCTCTAATGTTCAAGCAACAAAACGAAGCGTTCTTGCTGATTTGGCTAAATTCTTTGATCCTTTGGGTCTTATAGGGCCAGTGATATTACTAGGAAAAATATTTCTTCAAGAACTTTGGAAAACCAAGATTTCTTGGGATGAAAAATTGCCAGGCATCTAAATGGCTTAAATCGCGTGTAGTTCCCTTGAAAGCAACAAGCATAGCCCAATTAGAACTTCAGGCGGCAGTGTTATTGGTAGATTTAGTTAAAAAAAATTCTCCCAATAGTTAGTAGGGCAATTTCATCTATTAATTATTACACTGATTCCATAACAGTCTTAACATGGATAAAAGCACCTTCTTATACCTGGGAGACATATATTGCAAATCGTGTAGGTAAAATTCAATCGAATTCAAACTTGAATAATTGGAATTATGTTAGAGGAGAGTTAAATCCTGCAGATCTCATATCGCGTAGATTAGGAATGCGTGATCTTATAAGATCAACCGTTTGGTTTGATGGTCTAGAGTTCTTAAGACAAAATTGTTGGTCTAACATTGAAGTAGATTATTTAATACCAGAACAAATCCCTAGGCGTAGAAAGCTTAGCTTAAAACGGTATTAAACATTTCCATCCAAGGTGATTTATTTACTTCGGTAAATCATAAAAATTCGTTTTATATGCTGCAAAAGAATTTTTGCATATTGTTCTCGATTCTTAATGAGTTTTAAATCCCTTTGTAAAGAAAACAAAAGCACTGGTTCCTTAACTATGGAAGATATCCAAAAGAGCACAATACTGCTGTGGAGAAGCATTCAAATAAGTGTTTTCCCTGAAGAATATAAGGACTTCAAGCGGGAAAACCTCCCCACAATAATTCCAAAATATTATCATTAAGTCCATATTTTGACAAAACAACAATGTTAATACATGTGGGAGGAAGACTTAAAAACGCTAAAATTCCTTCTCAAGCAAAACACCAAATATTACTTCCAAAAAATAATATAGTCACAGCTGATAAATCAGCAAAAACCTTGTTAATAAAATACTTAGGAGAAGCTTCTTTAACTTATGAAGAGCTTTCAACAGTCGTTGTTCAAATCGAATCAATCTTAAATTCGCGACCACTTACACCAATCTCCTCAGATCCTAATGACGTGCAGGCATTGACTCCAGGTCACTTTCTTATGGGGCTCTATTAACTGCACTACCTGAACCTAACGTTACTGATCATAAAATCTCAAGATTAGACAAATTTCGTCAGATTCAGCACATTCAACAGCATTTTTGGCAAAGATGGTCAAACGAATACCTCCATCTTCTTCAACAGAAGTTACGGTGGAAGGTGCAATCCCAAAATATAATCTATCTTCCAATGAAATGAAAGCTTGGGCGTGTAGTCGAAATCGTTTAAGGATCTGATGGGTTAGTGCGAGTGGTACATGTAAGAACGGAAACAG
The DNA here is from genome assembly GCA_946251815.1 of Dasysyrphus albostriatus. NCBI lineage: Eukaryota > Metazoa > Arthropoda > Insecta > Diptera > Syrphidae > Dasysyrphus > Dasysyrphus albostriatus. The sequence goes on along the minus strand of OX276335.1, from coordinate 128,632,009 downwards.
GAACATATCAACGAGCAATTCAAAATCTATGCCCTTTACCACTTGATCATGAAGAAGAACGTGAACAAAGTCCAGAACCCCCAGTAAAAAATGAACCTTCAATGAAATTAAGAAGCGGAAGATTCTTTGGTAATTCTATGACATCGTTATTATGTTTAATGCTGCTGTTGCTTCCTTTAGCAGCCTCCTTAGAAAGTGAACCAATAAGGATTACAAAATTTAACAATTCCACGGGCATTTATTTTGAGGACATAGATAGTGCTAGCACTGTTAACAGTTTTTGGAACATTTATATCTTTTATAATTTGTCATCGTATTGGTTAGAGCTAGAAGAAAAGAAAACATACCTGAAGAGAATGGATACAATCTGTTTAGATGATTTGAAAACTAACCCGTTTTGTTTGCCTACACTCACGAATCGAATAATGATCTCATTCATAGCTATCATACATCTTATAGCAATCGGATAAGAATTGCTACATCTCCTTTCGATTTTATCGGAAACGTAGCACATAGTTTATTTGGAGTATTGGATCAAGATGATGCTAAGGACATACATCATCAAATTTCATTAGTCAACCAAGATGAACAACATCTTGTACATCTCTTTAAAAAACAAAGCTCAATAGCAGACGCAACAGTAAATCTACTTAATCGAAGCAATCACCAAATAAGTCAGCAATATTAAGGTTTAAAAACTATCTTCGAAAAATCTTTAAACGTCATTGAAAAGCACCAAGAAATAATTTATGTTAATTAGCGGTTTTCTGCGTTAACATCGTATTTGATTCTATCAGTTACAAATCTGGAGATGGTGCATGACACATTACTTGACATTCTCCTTAGCCTCAACAATGAATGAATCCTCATTTTATTTCGTCTTAGTCTTAGAGATGCAAATAGCAGGATATTTGCTTTTGAGGACACAGTAACTGGTTTACTAGTTTGTGAAAGAATAACGAAGAGCATAACCATCATTGGCAATGGTTTGTTGGAGTTTCTAAAACCATGCACATTAAAACTTCCACATCTAGTTATAAATGGGCAAGTTCTGAGCAATACCACATTAAACAAATTCATTTATTCCCTTAATTATAATTTCAATCAAAACAAAACTATCAAATAAATTAGTCAGTCTCCCTACATCTTCGAGCAATGAGACGAATACAGAATATAAAGAACCAAATAAATGAAATAGCTAAGGATTTAGGCAAAGATACAGGGGTAAATGATATAAATATGCAAGACTATCATCACTATGGATTCAGCTTCATCTTATTCATTTCAATGACAGCATTCATCATATCTACCTTATTAAAAAAAAGAAGGCCCAAACCTCTTCCTAGGAGGAACGCTTTTACTAAAGGAAACGCTCCTTGTTTTGAAATAGAAACCCAATTTTAGAATTTCGAGAGATAAGATCCCTCAAAGGGGGGGAGTATGTTAATATAGAATAAAATCAAATGTAAGCAAAAATTAACCCGACCAATGTTTTATCATACGGCTTTGAATTAAAAGCTGATGCGGTGGGAAATGATTTCCTATCACTTCCCACAAAGGCACCAAATATATTTTTATTATTTTTTGTCAATTTAATTACTTGGATCTTCATTTTCATACCTTTCCTACAATTCAATTTCCATCCAACTCCCTCAGCAGCATGAGACCAGACGAAATATGATCTACACCTAAAGTTCAAGGTCTTGCCTCACGCACTGAGAATTCATTACATTTAGTGCGATTTTTTGGCTTTGCCTTAAGCAAACCTTTTGTCAAAGCAAGTATAATAGTTTAGTTGCATTTAGTCATCATCACCTGTTCATTGCGTTTTTACTCTACCAAATAAAAATTAGAAAACTAAAAATTGTTAGTTTTATTTTATCATTTATAACTCTACTATTTGTGCGAACATGATCCATTAATGATTATATGATAATTGGAAATTATGAAAAATAAGTTAAATTTATATCCACGAAACAAAACTGTCAAACTGCTTAAAAAAAAAGAAATTTAATGCTACATTCGCAAAATCAAGTTTTTCATTTGTTTATATTCACCTTAATCGTTTTAATGGAACGCTTCACTCCGGAACACTCTTAAGTGTGTTTCTTTTGAAAAATATGGTTTTTGAGCAGAAATTATTTAATCAAAAACTTGACACGATATTATTAGTGATATAAAAGAGCGCAACCTCAAAATCTTAGATGCGACGAACATTGTCAAAAGAGAGAAACAGAAAAAAGAGGGTGAAGCGATAGTGGTACAACGTGGTCTCCCACTATTTATACTTTCGTTCGATAAGACTGAAAAATTAGATGAAATTTATAAAATTAAAACAATTCTTAACATCGTAGTTAGGATCGAACCTCTAAGAAAGAGCACACGGTTAATCCCTCAGTGTAAACGCTGCCAAGAATTCAATCACACCCAAACCTATTGCAAAAAAGAGCCAAGGTGTGTAAAATGCGCTGGAAAACATCTAACTGTTGACTGCAACGGAAAAAGTGAAAGTCCACCGACGTTAATGAATTGTAATAGAAATCACCCAGCAAGTTATAGGGGCTGTGAAGTAGCTAAAGAATTACAAAAGCGACGATCAAAATCTGCCCAAACACAAAGAAACCCACCAAGGCAATTAGAAACCGCAATTCCCAAGAATACAAAATCTACGAAAGGTCCAAAACCGAGTATCGGTAAGGAAAAGAAAACAGTGTCAGTACCTTCGGAGAAAATATCGAAGCAAGAAAATGCAGAAACATATGCCCAAATAGCGGCAAAAAATATACCCGTAAATAACGACACCGAAACAGACCCGGTTTCGAAAGTCTTTTCAATAATTTTGTCAAAACTTGAAGAACAATGTGAAACAAATAAACTTATCTTTGAAGCTCGAAAATTGTTTTCGACCCAAACCTCTTTCAAAAAATATATGATGGATAAGCTTAAAATTCTAACGTGGAATGCCAACGGATTATGGCAAAAACTTGGAGAATTGGAGATGTATATGCGAGAAAATGATATTGACATATGTTTGATATCAGAAACGCATGCCAAAAATGAATCAAATCTTAAAATCCACGGGTTTCATGACTACCACGCCATTCATCCATCAAACAAAGCAAGAGGTGGATCATCATTGTATATAAAAGAGTGCATTGAACACTCGATAGGCCTCATAATAGAGGTGGAATCAATGCAATTGAGTAGTGTACAGGTTAAAACTAAAAATATTCCTCTCAATGTCTCTTCCATATATTACCCTGCACGTTGCAAAATTGATAAGAGTGAATTTACGACATTGATAAAGTCACTAAGTCCAAATTTAATTGTTGGTGGTGACTTTAATGCAAAGCATACCTTCTGGGCCTCACGATGCATATCTCAAAAGGGTCGCATGCTATATGAAGCAGGAATGGAAAATAATTGTGACTTTCATTCGACTGGCAAGCCAACTTCCTGGCCAACTGATCCGTCGAAAATACCTGACCTAATCGATTTACTCATGGTGAAAGAAATATCCTCTAACCGTATAGAAATTTCAGAGGGCTATGACCTCTTCTCAGATCATTCTGCTGAAAAACCACCCAGGTTAGCAAACAGTAAAACCAACTGGGATGGATTTAAAAAAGATATCGAGGACAACGTTGAGTTAAGAGTATCATTACAAACGTCTCTTGAGCTTGAAGACGCAGTAGATACCTTTTTTCGTATAATACAAAAAGCAGCTTTGGATAACACACCTTATCAAAGGCTAATGCCTCGCTTTAAAGATATAAAATATCCGCAAGAAATAAAAGATTTAGTGAAAGAGAAACGAAAAGCACGTAAAAAATGGCAGCAAACCCGTGCTCCTCAACACAAAGCTCATTTAAATCGCTTGAGTAATATGCTAAAAACGGCGATATCAGATTTCAAAAACCTTGAAGTTGAAAATTTCCTTGAAGGCTTGAAAGCGGGGAAAGAATCCAACTACTCACTTTAGAAAGCTATAAAAACAACGAAAAAACCAAAGCTTGCAGTGCCCCCGATCAAGAAAAGCCAAAATGAATGGGCTAAAAGTGACAAAGAAAATTCGCCGATTACTTAGAGGAAACATTTAAGCCGTTTGATTGGCAAGAACTCAACGAAAATATTAATATGAATTTTACCTCTAATGAAAGCTACATAACGAGAAATGCTACACTTGCCGAATTAAAAAGAGAAATAAAGAAGCTTAAGTCCAACAAAGCTCCAGGATATGACTTAATAACGGTAGAGATTTAAAAATGCTCCCTCGTAAAGGGTTTATTAACCTCCTTTACATAATAAATGCCGCTCTAAGGTAAGAATATGTTCCAAGGCAATGGAAAGTTGCCGAAGTCATAATGGTTTTGAAACCTGGCAAACCATCTCACGAAAAGAAGTCTTACAGGCCGATTTCGCTTCTTCCTATTATATCAAAAGTTTTTGAAAGAATACTACTCCTGCGCCTGCAACCGATAATAGAAGAGGAACAATTAATACCTGAACATCAATTCGGATTTAGAAGCAAGCATTCGACAATTGATCAAGTGCATAGAATTACTGACGTTATTGAGAGAGCTCTTGAAGAAAAGAAAATCTGTTCGACTGTCTTTTTGGACGTGTCGCAGGCGTTTGACAAGGTGTGGCACGAAGGCCTCAAATTCAAATTAAGACAAGTTCTGCCTGAAGGACTTTACAACATTCTAAACGGATATCTAAATGAAAGACTTTTTCGTGTAAGACACGGAAATGACTATTCTGATTTCAAAGAAATAGTGGCTGCGGTACCACAAGGAAGTGTATTAGGTCCAGTTCTGTACCTTTTATATACACGCGATATACCTCAAACTGAAGATAATATTGTAGCCACGTTTGCTGATGATACTGCAATACTAGCAGTAGGCAAAACGATTAACGAAACTACAATTAAATTACAAAATGCTCTTAATAATGTTAATGAGTGGACGAAAATATGTATATGGCGAATAGCGCTCAATGACCAAAAGTCAGTCCACATGGACTTTACGTATAAAAAAATAAATAGATTACCCGTCTTTCTTAATACCGCTCGTGTTCCATTTGCAAATGAGGCAAAGTATCTGGGAATGACTCTAGACGCGAAATTAAAATGGAAGCCGCACGTGAAAAAGAAATGCGAAGAACTAAAAAGTAAATTAAGAGATATGAACTGGTTACTCGGTGAATATTCAAAGCTTAGTATTGAAAATAAATTGATTTTATACCGACAGGTTCTTAAATCTGTTTGGACTTATGGTATATAACTTTGGGGTTGTACCTGCGATACAAACTTAAATAACTTACAAACGTTTGAAAATAAATTGCTTAGGTTATTTGTAAATGCTCCGTGGTATATAAGAAACGAAGATCTTCATAGGGATCTCGGGATTCCTACAGTGCGGGAGGAAATAAAAATTTTCGCGCGAAAACATAGAAATCGACTATTAGAACACGCTAATTCAACGATTATTGACATTCTTGACGAGTCGAATTTAGTACGCCGTCTGCGAAGAACAAAACCTTCCGACTTGGTGCGGTGAACAGAAAACCGCTCTAAAATCGCGGATTAAGCAGGAACTTTCACCGGAAAGTAAGCTGCAACACGTTACTTAACTTCGTTAAAAATAAATTGCTAGATAAGTTTCAACTTAGTTGCAATCGGGAAGTGGAGGTGGTTTAAGTGTAGTAAGAATGTCACACTTCTATGAGCACGCGTTTTTCGGTCCTCATAGAGCCTGAATAGCAGGTTTTGCACCTACCCACGGGAAAATAAAAAAAACAAAAAAAACTTGAGTTAAGTAATCTTTTGCACAACAAAAAAAAAGATAGTTCTATTAATATCAATATTATAAAGAGTTAAATGATTTGAAAGGTAAAACAAATGAAAGTTCTTATTTTAAAGATTTTCCACTTGATTGCATCCCATCGCTAAACTAAGTTAAAATTAAATTGAATTTTTGAAAAAAAAATTAAACTAAAATATTAAATTATAAGTTAATTCCGCCCCTGTTTTTATGCCATCTTTGCTTAAGATCAAGATATTCAATTAAACTCTTTCAGAAGAACACATAGATGAAGAGGTTTTGAGAAATATTGAGTGTCACCACCTAGAAAAAATTATGAAACCGTTTTCGTATGCAAAATTGATTTTGTTTGAAGCCAAATTAAGAAAGTGGCGAAACGCCATTGAAAAGCCCCTTTTAATGTATGCCAACGAAAGATTAATGTCGCATTCTAGCTCCCAAAGTTCATCTGATGCATCCTCTTACGTATCGACACAAAATTGTGAAAATTCTCCAACTATGCCTAAATCATATAAATCCCAAAATTCGTCAAACCCAATATCTTGGGGAGAAATTTTTAACAATAACCCAAAAATTTTGGGATTAGCTGAAAGTAACGAACAGTCGAATAAATTCAAGGACCACGAAAGGAAACAAATTTTGATGCAATAGCCCTTTATTTCGACCACAACAAAATTTATTTGGATTTACATTCAAGTAACTGAATTGAAACGGAGATTATAGAAATATTTCCGACTGAAAAACTGGTAAACATAATATAATACATGTGGGCAAAATAATAACAGTTCTTTAAACTCATTTCCTTTACATTAAAATTAAAGAAGGTATTAGGTTTTTTAAATTATTTACTGATCTAAATTATTCTTAAATTAGTACAAATAAAAAAACTGGGATGCATCATCTTAAACAAAGGCTCTGTTCCGTAGTATGAAATACAACCCCCGACCCTTTGGTCTCATCCCCTTAAAAAAGCTCTTGTAACAAAGCGTGAGTTGCATTCAGTGTTTAAATAAACTGTCTTCGATCAATTTGATCGAAAAGAACAACCTTCAGTTCATGTGACCATAAAATACTTCATTATTTCCTTTCTGACCAATTTAAATGTTCCCTGCCGTAACAGTCGGTTTGTTTGCTTTATGAAACACTTTTATTATTATGCACACAGGTGTACATATCATCAGCTTAGAGTGTAAAGCGGCTAACTCCACATTTTTTTAGACCATTATAGACCACTTCAAAAATTGCTACAAAATACAAACATCTATCAAATCTTTTCAATTTCACTGAATTAAGTAATAACGAATGCTAAAAAATACTAATTGTAATTTTTGTTTTATTTAAGTAATGCAAACACTTTTTTTTCAAATATTTTTATGCAAAAAATGCAAAATAGGAGTTAGCTGCTTTACACTCTAAGCTGACGGTATAGTATATTATTTGAAATTTCTAAACCTTTGTTGTAGGAACATTATCGAACAAGTAAATGGGGTAAAACTTACAACAAGTTTTGCAACATGAAATCCTATTAAAAACCAATTGCAAGTTATTGTCAGTTCGCTTTGAGGAACGTAGACGCAGATGAAAATGAAGACGAAACTCCGAGTTCTGAAAGGTGGAACGTTATTTTTGCACAGACATTCAATTTACTTTGGAGATATATCTACGGAGTAGTAACACTGTTTTTCATAGGTAGGCAGAAACTTTCATTAAGGAAAAAAGGAAATAGTTTTCTTAAATGATCATTGTAAAAATTTGTCTTGATTAATTTTGTTGGTTGCTTGGTTAAGTGCTATTGACTTAAACTTAACTGTCAAGTTTCTTTTATTTCATACTATTTCATTGAAAGATGAACTAAATATGTTGCCAAATATATCATCAAGGGTTTGGATATGAAATACAATTCAACACACAGGGAACCATATCGATTTCTTCAACAAAATAGGTGAGAATGTCCAACCATTCATCATTGTTCACGATCGGTGATTCAATACTGAACTTTACTGAAATTTGTCTCTATTTGATGAAGCTAAATTTTAGTTTAACAGTTGCATACGAGCAGTGTATATCTACTTAAATTTTTTGTATCTATTTTGATCTCGAGTACCCAACCGCTTGTTAGTCATTTTGGAGTTCTTTGAAAACGCAATTTCTACAAAGCAATAAAAGTTTCTGCTCAAACTTATAATTATAAATAAACATTGCCGGGGAGAGCAAAATAGGAGAAAGGCTTTAAAACAAGAACTACGCAGGGACTTCAATTCCCTTAAGCTTTAACATATCACCCAAACGTTTTCAACAAATGAGAAGCAGAAAACGTACATATTTTTATTTAGTAAAACGTTTCTTGAATAAGTGAAAACAATTAAAGCCTTATTTATTACAGTTTTACAGACAGTTTTTAAAAGTTCTTAGTAATTGGAAATATGCCTTATTTTATTTAATAAAATATTAAGCAAGACAAATTTTAGACAACCGAAGACATTGTCCAAGTTAGACAACTTTAGGACAACAGTAAAAAAAAGTGAACTAATACATTTTTGGAGTTGGATGGCCGTCTAAAGTTAAGCAAAGTTTATAAATACGACTGTTATTCTTGCTTACACGCCCTGTACAGGTACCAATCTTAAATTTTGTATTCACTTACAGGAAGCTTTAAAGGCCAAGTTGTAGCAATCAGAAATCCTTAAAATTTATCACTCAAATTGTTGTTTTCTAATTAAAGTTCGGTTTTTTAAAACATTTATTCAATACGATGGAAACTTTTTCATTTTAATGAATCAGTATACCTTAAAAAAATGTAGTTACAAAATGATTCTAACTCAAAATGCTTTGCTTCTTTTCTTCTTCTTCTTTTTTGGAAAAAAACAATAGTCGAAACAAGTTTTCAGAATGCGGTCACTTCCAAAATTATTAATAAAAAGTATTTTAAAGCATGATTTTTTTTATTGTAACGATTCTGTTATGAAAGAATACTAAAAATTAGGATTAGTGTTTTTTTATGTTTTGTTACAAAATGAACATAAGAAAATACTTTAAAATTGTCTAATTTTAGGTTTTCTTTCATCACAATAAAAAAACTCGTGTTTAAAATAAAATTTTTTAGTGTTAATAATTTTGGGAGTGACTGTATTACAAAAAACAAAAACGAACAAAAGTGTTAAAAATTGGAAAAAAATGTTAGATGGATTTTAGATAGCTATTGCTGACCCCTTACTTCATCTTACCTACACAAACTTTTTTAACTTAATTAATTAACTCATGAAATGAAAATTGAAACTTATGTACAAAATTTATAGTTTAAGCTCCAAAAGAAAATGCAGAAAGTCTCTATAGAGTATTAAAATATGATAATTTATCATGTGAGGAATTTGACAGGTGCTGTGAAGCATGTACAGACTATAGACTCTTGGACATAAAAAACTCTTCTTCCACCTCTGAAATTTGCACTAAATGACCTCATTATAAGGTCCCAACTGGCCATCATTTGGTAAGTCAATACATTTCACCACCTTCCAAAATAATAAAAACTTTTATAAATTTTAAACGAAATTGAAGCTACAGAACCACCTTAAAGTTTGTTCCTTGCTTAAATGTTATTAATGAATGCATTAATCTAATTATTATTATTTTTACTTTTCCAATTAATTGGTTAACGTAAGCATATACTTAAAAATATAATGTCACATATGTTATAATACCTATGTAACTATAAATATGTAATTATAGTTATATACACAAATAAAGTTTTTGTTAAAATTTCACAATTAATGCTTTACTAATTCGGTAATTTCTTGTGCTTGGCTTTTTTTCAGATTGTAAAGATGCGGCATTGCTTTGGGCTCTAAAGGATATTTTGTACCCTTCCAAAAAGTTGTCAAAAAGGACAAAGAGGGTCGGATACATGTTAAGAGATATACCATCAAGGACTCGCAGAACGCTTTTATTTGGATAGGCAGTACAATTCAAGCCGTAGAGGACCACATCGATTTCCTCAACAAAATGGGTGAGAATGTCGAACCATTCATCATTGTTCACGGTGATTCAATCCTGAGCTTTACTCAAATATTTCTCTTTTTTGATGGAGTTAAATTTAAGTTTAACAGTTTTATCCGAGCAGTAGATATCTGCTTTAAAATTTTTATTTATTTAATCTCGAGTATCCAAATGCATGTTCCTCATTTTGGGGTTTCATAGAAACGCAATTTTTTCAAAGTAATAGAAAAAAGTTTGTACAAGGACTCATGTTTTGCTGAATGAGATTTCACTTCATATAATTTCACATAATTTAACTTCTTGTAATTTGTTTCATTAAATATAAACTAAGTAACTTTAACACTTCAACTATGTACATTTTTCAAGCTATTCATTTGACTTATCTGAACAATAAAAGAGCAGGCATATATGTTAACGAATCTTTTATTTAACCTTTAAAATTTCAGAAAAGAGAAGATTAAAGATGAAAAAACGAATACAGGTTTGTATGAAATGAAAAAGAAAATTCACACTAATATTTCCTTCTTTTGTTTTTTGACAGAGTTCGTGCAACAAGCCCTAATAAGTTTAGAAGGCAAAATTTCCATGTCTTATTGCTTTTGTTAACTGATTTTTTTAATTTCTTACCAAGAAATTAAAAATCTCTTGACAAAGGAATAAGATTAAGAAGTTTTACTTTTTGAATTTATTAAAAACAGTATTAATTAATCGTTTTTTAATTTTAATAAGCGTATTCATTAAATTATTAAATGCTGGTCATTGTTCCTATTAAATCGTTCATTGATTCAATGAACGCGTTTATTATTTTTAAATAAACACGTTCATTGATTCAATGAACCCGTTTATTATTTTTAATAAACGCGTTTATACATTTTAATAAACATGTTCATTGATTTAATGAACTCGTTTATAAATTTTAATAAACGCGTTCATTGATTTAACTAACTCGTTTATTATTTGTAAGTAACGCATTCATTGATTTAATGAATGCGATCATAGATTAGAGAAATCTATTTTTATTTTTAATTAACGCGTTTATTAATTTTAATAAACACGTTAATTGATTCAATGAACCCATTATTTGATTTTAATAAACCTGTTCATTGATTCAATGATCACGGTTCTTTATGTTTGAAGCTGGTATTCGTGAAATTAATTAAAGCTGTTCATTGTTTTAATAAATAGTTACTAACTATGGTCCGAAATACTTTTTCGGAGTAAAATTAATAAACGGCCATTCGTGGAATTAGTAACCGCGTTTATTAAACAAATATTAATGATCTACACATTGTCCCAATGAATTTGTTAATGAATTCCACTTACCTTTTTGGTTCAGTGTAGATTTATATGGTTTGGCCAAAGGCCGTCTACCAGCATGAGCTAAGGAAAAAGGTGACATTATTTACCAGTTTCTTTTTTTATATGGACTTTGAGAAATAGGTAGAAATTGGCAGTTTTGGGAAGTACACGAATATACCTTTTACTCTTGTGGTCAAATTCAAAAGGATCTTTAATGATTTACTCAATTGATATCCTTAGCTATTTCGATAAGATTAATTCATTAATTAAGGATTAAGCTAAAAACGATATCATTCTTTATTAAAAATTTTACTTCAAAAAGAATTTTCAAGACAAAAAGTAACATTTTTCACGTAACACAAATAATTAGATCAAAATTCCTTTTTTTTCAATTACTGAAAAACTATAAAATGAAAATATTAGCTGTTGTCCTTTACCTCCTCATTTGAATTCTACATGTAAATTTGGTAAACATTTTTTTCGCCCAGTTCTTGTTTTTTCGTTCGATTCCATAGAACCTAGGGTCTTGAAAAAAAAACATTTAAATGTGACTGCCTGAACAGAATGGGTGATGGAGCTGGAATAGATGGCAAAAATGCTGCAGTAAAAGTTAGAAATTGTTCAACTCTTACAGATTCGACTGCAGCGTTTTTGGTTTCTATTCCAGCTCTGTCTTGAACTCTTTTCAGGCAGTTAGTTGTTGTTAAACCCCAACACTATTTTCTTGAAGCTTGGGAAAACAACAGGTTACATGTAAAATATGTATATCCGCCCCAACCTTGTTTTTTACTTTAAGTAGGGTTTTGTGTGTAAATTGAAATCCACACAAGCGCAGTACATGCTGCGAAGTATACATCAATTTACATTGAATAACTTTTGAATGTTAGTTTTTTTATAATTGAATGTCTTGGATATTCAATTCCCCTGAGGCTCGGAAAAATTTTATAGGCATAAATTGCTAAGCCTCAACTTAAATTTGTTGTCTTTCTTTTAGGGTTTGCAATAAATATAGCCTACGCACATTTAATTTGCTTTGTTTTTTCTATCTTTTTCCATCCAATTTCCTCGGGGCTTAGAGAAAATATATTTTCATTACAATTTGTAGGCCTCAACCTTGAAGATATATAGTACACAAGTTCCTAAGGGCTTGAAAAACACAACTAACATAAACATATATTAATTAAGAGAAAAAAACTGTAACATCATAATATATTGCATTTTGCTATTAAATTAATTTAACGAATCGGCTGTGGGGGAACTTCAGCTCCTATAGCCCACCCCTGGATCCACCACTGGTAGAGTGGTTGGACTTGTAGCTTTGTATATAAACTTTATAGTATTATCATGGAGCTGTTTTTAACTACACGGTGTTTCACCGATGGTGGCGCTAGTGAATACCCATGTTGAGAACAAAATCTACAACATGTTTCCTATCTTGACGGGAGAGTTGGAAACATTTTCTATTTTCAAGGTGTAGCTGCTCAACAGCCGCAAGTACTCGTACTACTTGTTGGTTAGCGGATATGAAATGTCTTTCTTTTTTGCTACGTATAAATTTTGTGAGGCAATGGTGGTGGGTTTTTTTTCTTCATATATGAATGAAGGTTTCAAGAAAAAGTCTTCTTTTTTTAATTTCTCTGTTTTCACGTTTTAGGGTAAAGAATATAGGTTAAGCTCATAAATATTAACCCTAGCAATCAAAACTGCAGACACCGCAATAATAGATGTCTGCATTTCCGACCAGTTAAACCGAAATACCTTCAACACGAGCGTACAAAATTGCAAACACCGCAATAACCATTGTCTGCATTTCCAAATTGATTTCCGTCACTGCAATCGTGCGATATCGGATTCCAGCGAATGACCTCGACATCGGTCAGTAACAGCGACATGCAGAGACCTGCGTCAGCGATTTAGGTTAAGAAAGGTAGAAGTGCGATAGGTAACACTAAGAACGATATTGTTATTTTAAGTCAGTCATCATTTTGTACTCAACGATTTAAGTTAATGATTCAATAAAATAAATAAAATAAAAAAAAAAATAAAGTTTTTTTTATGGAACTTCAATAAAAGAAAATTTAACTGGCGCCCAACGTGTTCAAGCTTAGTAAAAAGTGTTATAAGTCGACCTAAAGCAGTTTGCCATGCGTAAATTCACAAACGTAAGCCGACCTAAAGTAGTTCGCCCCGAGTGAATAAATAACTCCACAAAAACTCGACCTAAAGAAGCTCGCCGCGAGTGCTAAAATTGGTTTTATGGAACTTTAATCCTGCACTAAAACAAAAGTGTGCTTAAAGCAAAAAAGGAGAAAAAAGCCATCCCAACCAATAGTTATTCAAAACAACACCCACCAAGAAAATACTACAGTTAATCTAAAGAAAAACTGAACCACGAGGGAGTGTAGGACAGCTTCCCCAGTAACATTGTAAAAAGGACAAACAGCAACCTACCAGCGTAGAATGTTCCTGAAACTACTAACGTAAGACATAGAATTAAGATTTAAATACAAGTGAAAATATTCAGACCCTATATAAAATAAAACTCAAACAAATCTCAAAGTGAAATATTAATATAAAAAAAGCATAAAATAAATTATTTCTGGACGAAATTAAAAGTGAAATTAATTATCAAATATTTAGATTCTAAGCAACACGATACTAAAATATTCTAACTCAAATTTTTTTTTACTTTCAAAATTTCTAAAAAAAACAAAAAAATATTTCTGGACGAAATAAAATTTAACAAAATTAATAGAGAAAGTAAAATATCAAAAGTGAAATTAATTATCTAATATTTATATTCTGAGGAATACGCTACTAAAATATTTTAACTCAATTTTTTTTTTTTTAAACTTTCAAAATTCCTAAGACAAATAAGACAGAAATCCCACTACAGAAAACTTACCTTTAATTTCTGCAGCAACATTCAACCACCACACCACACCAAACCCAACCACCCGAAACCAAGTAATGGCTTCACCAGAACTTGAAACCCTCGTAGCAAGTATCGCACGCGATACTACAAAGGAGTAGAACAAACCATAGACGCAAACTTTGTCGAAAATCTAAACGAGCTCGACAAAATACCAGATGTAGTTCGAAGTCTTAGAGACTTTTCTGGAAATCCAGGTGAATATAGTTCATGGAGAAAGAGCGTTGAGAGAATCCTCAACCTCTACAATAGTCAAAAAGGTACTCCTAAATACTTCGGTATTTTAAACACTATTCGAAACAAGATAGTCAGCAACGCAGATGCGGTGCTAGAATCATATAACACCCCTTTGAATTGGGAGTGTAAATCTAAATGTTTGACCACCCATTACGCAGATAAACGTGATCTTGGTACACTAGAATACCAGATGACAACTTTGACTCAAGGTCACAATAATGTTGAAAAATATTACCAATCTGTATACCAACACTTGAGTTTGATTCTAAACAAAATTTCAAGCATGGAAATTGCACCAGATGCAATGCACATACTGATAGACACGTACAGAGAGAAGGCTTTAGATACCTTAATAAGAGGCCTTAGAGGCGACTTATCCTTATACTTCTGGGTAAAAGAGAACCCACTGACCTTCTACAAGCTCTGTACCTATGTCAAAAGCTTGAAAATCAAAGCTTCCGTTCACTACACGCTAACGTTAATAGCAATAGAAAACCAGCCCCACTACCAACAGCACTACCTCGTAGACCAATTCACCTCGCACAACAACCGCAACCCTTTTATCCACAATTAGCACATATCCCACAACATTATCCAAGCGTACCACCACGTTTCTACCAAACACCTCAGTATCCCCAGCATAATCCCTTTCAACAAAAAAGACAATTTTTTCCACCCCGACCACTTGGTCCGAAACCGTTTCTAAATAATAGATCTGAACCAATGGATATCGATCAAAGCATTCGTTCGAGAGGAATGAATTATATGAATAGACCAAAACCCCACAATCATTTATTTGGTAAGAGACCGTTAAATCAGAATGCCCCTTTTCCAGAGATGCAAGCAAATCCAATCAAGCTCAATGCAAAACAAATGAACAAATTGATTCTTTCTCAAATAACTCCCATCAGCACGCATATTCTTCCCAGTCTGACACCGATAATTATAACTCCTTAATAGATTCTATGAGCACGGTATGTGTCGGAGATGAGTCGTTAAACGATTACATTTCAAATCAAAATGATAACGACGACCCACTCAACGATTATGCAGATATTCATTTTTAAAAAAATTCAGTTCCAATGTCTTTAAAAGACGAAGTGGATAAACAAATCAACCAACTCCTACAAGACGGTATAATAAGACCTTCACGGTCGCCTTACAACGCACCAATTTGGGTCGTTCCCAAAAAAATCGATGCATCAGGCGAAAAAAAGTATCTTGATTACAGAAAACTTAATGCTGTAACCGTTTCGGATCGCTATCCGATCCCCGAAATCAACGAAGTGTTATCACAACTCGGTCAAAATAAGATATTCTCGGTAATCGACTTAAAGAGTGGATTTCACCAAATCAAACTGGACGAGAAGAACATTGAAAAGACAGCCTTCTCAGTTAACAATGGAAAGTACGAGTTCGTTCGACTTACATTTGGGTTAAAGAATGCACCATCCATATTTCAAAGGGCATTGGATGACTTTCTCCGAGAACATATAGGCAAAATTTGTTTTGTCTATATAGGCGATATCGTCGTCTTTAGCAAAGATGAACATTCTGACTTTCGTAATCTATCCACAATTTTTCAAACTCTCTAAAACACAAATCAGAAAGTTGAGATGGGTAAATGCGAGTTCCTTAAAGATACTGTGGAATTTTTGGGATTTATTATATCGTCCCAAGGAATAAGGACAAATCCGAATAAAGTAGAGGCAATTGCTAAATTCCCATGTCCAAAAACACTGAAAGAATTGCGTTCTTTCTTAGGCCTGTCTGGGTTTTACCGTTGGTTTATTAAGGACTTCGCAAAAATGGCAAAACCCTTAACAGTGCTCTTAAGGGGGGAAGATGGACGGACGTATAAGCAATCCTCAAGCAAAAAATTGATAAACTTAGATATTGAAGCCCTTGAAGCATTTCACAAAATTATAAATTCTTTAACTTCCGAAGACGTAATTCTCACTTTCCCTGATTTAAAAAAAATTCCATCCGACAACAGATGCTTCAGACTACTCCATTGGCGCAGTCTTAGAACAAGATAAGAAACCGATGACTTTTATATCACAAACACTCTCAAAATCTGAAGAACAACTTGCGACAAACGAAAAGGAGATGTTAGCCATTATATTTGCTCTCAATTCTCTAAGAAACTACCTTTACGGTTCATCAGTCGTGAAAATATTTACGGACTACCAACCTCTAACTTACGCGTTATGCAACAAAAACACCAATAACAAGTTAAAGCGTTGGAAAGCAATTTAAGAGGAGTACAACTATCAATTAAAGTACAAACCTGGAAAAACAAATATAATTGCAGATGCCTTATCAAGAGCACCCATAGATAGTATTGTCAATTCCCTAACCGTCACACAACACAGTGACGAAAGTTGTGGGCAAAATATTATTCAGATTGCAGAAGAACCAATAAACGTCTTTAAAAACCAAATAATCCTAATCGAGGGAACTACAGCCTCATATAATTTCAAAATTATATTTCCTACTTATCATCGTCATAAAATAATAGAAACGGAATTCAACAATGAAAAAATAATCGACATCTTCAAACGTTATCTTAACCCATCAGTTATAAATGGTCTACAAACAGAAGAAAGAATTCTAGGACGAATCAAAGAAATTTACCCTATCCACCTATTTACCCAAACAGTACAGAATTCGTTTCGCTAGGAAAAAAGTCATCGATTTATTCGATGAAGCTCAACAAGAATCCGAGATCATTAAAGAACATAACCTTGCCCACCGCAACAGCAAGGAAAATAAAATTCAAATTTTAAACAAATTCTATTTCCCACGGATGAGTCGCAAAGTTGAAAAAATCGTAAAAGATTGTAAGATATGTAAAGAACATAAGTACGATCGTCACCCCAGCACACCTATGATCCAACCAACTATAAATAAATAAATAAATTTGGTGGCACAACAGCTCGTGAAGAACCAAGGCCTAGTGACTTACAACTCTCAACCATCCCTGTGTGCGTATTTTTGGCAGGAATGGAGGGGACCTACAATTTTTTGCCGAGTCTGAACGGCTAGATGAGAAGCACTTATTCATGACAAGTATACTCTTGGAGGATTTGTCAGTTCCTCGCAAGAGGCAGTACCTCGCGAAAAAAACATTTCTGTTTTTTTTTTTTTAGGTGGCAGCGGCTGGGAATCGAACCCAGACCTTTGGCATGACAGTCCTACGCACTAACCATCATGTCACGAGGAACTACATGATCCAACCAACACCTATCCCTTTATACCCTGGACACATATTACACATAGATATATATTTTACGAACAAGGGAATAATTCTTACAGCCATAGATAAGTTTTCAAAATATGCTCTAGTAAGATTGCTCAAATTTAGATCTTCCGAAGACATAAAACAACCACTTAGGGAATTAATTCTCTCGTTTGGTGTTCCAGACACATTGGTTGTAGGCAACGAAAAGTCCCTCAATTCAAATTCAGTTCTATTTATGTTAGAAAACTTTTTTAACATAAAAGTATTCAAAACAACGCCATATACTAGTTCCGTAAATTTACAAATAGAACGTTTCCACTCGACATTATCCAAAGTGATGAGATGTTTAAAATTACAAAATGCCCAATACACATTCCCGGAACTTCTCGATAAGTCAATTTTCGAATATAACAATAAATTCTAACCACTCAACAACAGGAAAAAGGCCAATAGACATATTTTTTACCAGGCAGCTGTCAAACAATCCCGAACAGCCTGAAAAAGAAAGAGAATATACAGTTCAGAAAATCAAAGAAAAATAAATTGCAGATTTAGAATACCATAATAAGACAAGAAATCCTATTAAGAACTTTTCTGTTGGAGAAACTATTTATGTTAAAATAAACAAGAGATTAGGAAGCAAACTTTCTCCCAAATACAAGAAAGAAACAGTTAAGGAAAATAGGAACACTACTGTTATAACTACGTCAGGAAAAACGATACACAAAAGTCTAATCAAAAATTAATTTTCTCCCTTTAGGCTTTTTGTGCCCCTGTGCATTGCAAATGTTCAAATCTTGGATTATATACTAGTTCAAAGCTAATAAAAATTAGCACAGGAAGTGCAAAGATTCAAAATGGATCCTTCAAAATCATACACGTCATCGATATTGAAATGTGCGAAAAATTAATAGAACAATTAGAAAATGCCATTATTTCCAACGTTAAAACCCATCATCCTTTATATCCCATCCTTCCTTTTGAGATTCAACGAATAAAAATTAATTATTTAAGTAGACTTAGAATTAAAGATAAACCAAAGCGTTCATTAGACTTTTTAGGCTCAACGTGGAAATGGATCGCTGGAAGTCCAGACCACCACGACTACTAAATACCAACAAATAAAATGAATGATATGCTTACAAATAATAATAATCAAGTTGTTAAATAGATTAACGATAGATAAAATAGACGAAATTTCCAATTTAACAAATAATATACTAAAAACATTCAAAGAACAAAAAAATGTAGAAAACAACATTGTAATTAAAATCAAGTACAAATTAGAAGTAATAAAAGAGGAAATAATAAATATGCATACGCAATACACTGGGCTAAAGCCAATATTGTTAATTCATGTATTTTAAGTAACAACGAAATTATTATAACAGAAACTATTATCAAAAATAAAAATTTGCCATTTGTAAATGTTGATGAGGCTTTAGAATTTTCTAATGTAAAAATAAAAATATAATCTACATATTTACCTACAACCGAAAACAATATATGTAATGTCCTAGTAGTTTAAGCCATAAAAAGATACAGTACTATTAATAAAATACCATACGAAAATGTACTAGATTATAAAACAAATTTTTTTGGAAAAGTCAAAGAATGTAAAAAATTTAACCAAGTATCAATATGTAACAAAGATAATATTATCGATATAAGCACTTCTACATGCCTACCAAACTTATTTAAAAGCACCAAACCAAATTGCGTGAAGATAAACAACGACCACATTCCATCGGTAGAGGAGATATCACCAGGAATTCTATTCCTCAACCAATTCAAACCCCCCCGTTGTGATCAACAACGATACGCTGAACCTTCAAGGAACCTACATCATTCGCCATGTAAACGCCTCAATCCAAATAGACGGAAGAGAAATTATCAATAAAGAAATAATAAACTATCATCCTATGCCAGCAATTCTGCGACCATCATCAATGCTAGAAGAAAACGAAGAATTCCTGTCACTTGAGAGACTTAAGCATCTTCATTCCAATAGTTCGACTAAAATAGAACTACTGGAAAAAGAAAACATAATCCACCGAGCAAAAAGTACTGTACTAGCAATTTGCATTACATCCGCAACAATAATCTTTGCTATTAAAATCTTAAGTAAACTTAAGAACAAAATTGACATCAAGCGAGAAGAAGCCAAATCAGCATCAATGTCAGCTGAAAAGTCAAAACCCATGATAATTGGAATAGGAGATATCTCAAAGCATTTGAAGTCATCGAACGAAGGAGTTATGAGGATGGGAGAGTTAAGCTCACAACTATTAACACGAGCAATCAAAACTGCAGACACCGCAATAATAAATGTCTGCATTTCCAACCAGTTAAACCGAAATACCTTCAACACGAGCGTAAATAATTGCAAACACCTCAATAACAATTGTCTGCATTTCCATAGTGATTTCCTTCAGTGCAATCGTGCGATTTCGGATCCCAGCGGATGACCTCGACATCGGTCAGTAACAGCGACATGCAGAGACCTGCGTCAGCGATTTAGGTTAAGAAAGGTAGAAGTGCGATAGGTAACACTAAGAACGATATTGTTATTTTAAGTCAGTCATAATTTTGTACTCAACGATTTAAGTTAATGAATCAATAAAATAAATAAAATAAAATAAAAAAAAAAAGTTTTTTTATGGAACTTTAATAAAAGAAAATTTAACTTATATAAGTATTTTGTTTTATTAGGCCAAGATTACACATGTAAGTTTTACTTACCACTTACATAAGTCTTACAGAATAAACTTACAAGAATGATTACACTATAGATGATTTTACAGTAAAAAATGCTTTCGTAAGTTGGAAATAAGTTAAACTCACGTAAGTACCTACAGAATCGTTTATATTATCTTACGAACAAATTATTGCGAGCGAGTGAGCATACAGTTTATTGTGAAAATGTTTGCGCGTCAACAGCAAATAGCCGCTGCTATTATTCTTTTAACAATTTTAAAAAACAAAAAAAAAAGAGTGTCAAGAGAACATGTTGGGTTAGAAATTGGATAGAAAAAAGAAATACCCATGGAGCTTTCTTAAATTTGTTGCTTGAATTGAGAATACAAGATCCTCATCAATTATTTAATTTCATTCGTATGACAGCTACTGATTTCGAGTTCCTATTGGAAAAAATTGGTAACAAAATAAAGAAACAAGACACTCATTTTCGCAAATCGATCTCACCAGCAGAGATTTATAATAACTCTTCGCTTCCTAGCGTCAGGTAAGTGGAATAGATATTTATATTCAAATGTTTTTAGTGGTCTCATAATTGATTTTAAAAAAAAAAAAACTTTTCATTTCAGGTGATTCTTATAAATCTTTAATGTACCTTTTTAGAGTTGCCTCATGCACGATATCAAAAATTGTTCCAGAAGTTTGTGCTGCTATCTATGAAACGCTTAGGGATGAATATCTAAAGGTAAGCTAAATGAAAAAAAGCATGAAAGCACTTAAGTCGTTAAGGTTGTAGGTCTAAATACAGAACGGCATATATGGATAGGATATGTGTAGACTCACTTTTATCATGCTATTCACGGAAATTTCGTTTATTTAAGATCTCAAGTTTTATTTTTTGCGAATCCCAAACTTAAACCATCCATTTTTGTATAGCTCAAAAATATCACAAGAAAACGACTTCAATACAAAGTTAGTAATATTTATTTGAAAACTAAAAGGAACTTTTTACGAAATAAAATACTAAATAAATTAAGTATCGACATTCAGCTCATCCACTTCCTCCGTCTGTTTATTCGGAATCTTTTGTAGGTAGCGAAGAACATTGAACCACAACTGCTCTCCTGATGTACTTGCTATTTGCACAGGTGATAATGCACTTTCTTCAAATGGTGGTGTTGGTGACTGCGAACTTGATTCCTCAACATATATAGGAGTTGAAGATAGTGAAATCTGTTTATTTTCTTGTATATTTTCATTACTGTCATCTTCGTTCTCTTGGACCTCTAAAATGCTTCTTTGTATCATTAGTTTAAGGCGTTTATGGGTATTTTTATTTGACATTGTTCTCAAAATTGAAGCAATATAATCTCCGAAGATTTGGTCTTCGTCTCTGGGTGTGCTCAAAATTTCTTCGCATTTTTTCATTAAGTCAGCTTCTCTTTTCTTACTGGTTGTGCGATCCAGCTTTTTGGGAATGATCTTCGTTTGAGTAGAAGTGATAGTTTCAATTGCTTCTGTGTTATCAGTAGAGTCATCGATTTCAACCGCACTCTTTCCCTGAAAAAAATTAATTTAAAAAAACTGATTTTGTATAAATTTATTACAGCTTCCCGTTACACAGGAAGATTGGAGTAAAGTTGCTGAAACATATAACAATAGATGGAATTTCCCTCATTCCATTGGAGCAATAGACGGTAAACACGTCGTAATGAAAGCTCCAGCACATAGTGCTAGCACGTATTTCAACTACAAAGGCACACACAGTATCGTGCTAATGATTGTTGCGGATGCGGAATACAAAATTATATACATGAACTGTGGATGCATTGGACGCATATCTGACGCCGGTGTTTTTCGGAACACTGCACTATTTTCAGCATTAGAAAAATGGGAATTGAGGCTACCACCACCATCGCCTTTAACCGCTGGAAGACAGAAAGCTGTTCCCTTTGTTTTGGTTGCTGACGATGCCTTTGCACTGACAAATTATTTAATGAAGCCCTTTTCATATAAGATTCAACATATTGAAAAAAGAGTTTTTAATTACCGTCTGTCAAGAGCAAGGCGCATGGTAGAAAGCATATTTGGCATTTTGGCAAGCAGGTTTAGAGTGCTTAAGAAACCCATTGAACTTTCCCCTAAAAAAAACTGAACTTATTACGTCAACGATTTGTGTTCTTCATAATTTTTTGGTTTTAAGGAATAATTCTGCACGTTATTTGCCAGAATTTGCGTCACCAACTGCACAGCCTGAAGAGGAAATGCCAACAAACAACTTTATTCCATTGGAACATCGACACATCGGAAATGTACCTCAAACTTCAGTTTTAATTCGAGATGAATTGAAAGACTTTTTTGTATCTCCAGATGGGGAAGTGCCATGGCAATATGAGAAGGTTGTTTGAAAAAGTATGGATTCATCTTCATGAAACTCAAATGCATACAAATCTCAAATACTAAATAATTTTTACAAAAAATAATACATATTGTACGATAATAAAAATAGCTTACCAGTGTATCTGTTGTTTCACTTCCTTTTCCCAAATCCAGAAATTTAAGAGCATCGAAATAACACCAGTTGGGTTTGTAAACATCACCTAAACCACTTCCACTTTTTTTTGTTTTGATTTTTTTTATCTCTTGAAGAAATTGCCCCTTCAAATTATGCAGCTTTCGGCTTATTTCATCTGCAGTCGTGTTGAACACTGGAGCTATTGCATTCAATGCATGGCTTTTTTTATTTCTGTCTTTGTATTCACTAGAAGTGTAATCCCACAAAACACTATTTGCTTCATACAACTCAATGAGTTCAAAAGTTTCGGATTTTGTCCACAATCTAGGAGCCATCTTTCACGCATTTAATCAATCTCCGAACGAACTGACCACAAGAATTATTTACAATGAATTGAACACAATCTTTCTCCCGTAAGCTGAAAACTTATCAGTGCCAGTTGAGTAAGCTGTAAGAATTACGAAAGTGAGAAAAAACGTGTTTATACTTGTAAGTTTTTCTCTCAACTTACAGCTTACGTAAATTGATAAAATTTACTGTAAGTCACTTACAGAGCTGTTTACACTGGTAATTTTTCCAAAAGTTGCTTATGTAAGTAACTTCCGTAAGTAAAACTTATATGTGTAATCTTGGCCTTATGATATAAAACATTTGTATTTAAACAAAGCAATGGTAGACTTGGCGGTGGCTGTTTTTTGTCATTTTGTGTTGTCTTTTTTTTGTGCCCGTACTTTTGCAGGTAAATTTATTCATTTTTCTCGATTTTCTTATAATGGAAAAGCATGAATTTTTGTTTTGTAAGTTTCGAAAATTTGTGTGCGGTATACGAAAATATGTGCCTACGTAGGTTAGGAAATTTTAATGACGAAGGAAAAGTTTCTTAAAATGATAAATTTTTCTGTTTTGTATTTTGGGGATGAATAATTATTTTGTTTTTTTTATTTATTTATCTATTTTTTTTCTTAATCCAGTTAATACAAACAAAGACATAGTTTGTTTAGTTGAAAAAAAAATTAGTAGGCACCTAATTAACAATTGAGAAAATGAAAGAATTAAAATTTGTAAATAATTGTCATTCCGTAGCACTTACCTACATAATTTGCTAGAGGAGAATAATTATATTTTATAGGTACGTACGAATTTTAATTTTTTTTAAAGTATGTAGGCTTACAGTTTTTGAGTAAAAAAAAAGTTAAATGGTGAGAAAAAACGTCCGTGCTGTAAACGAAATTTATGTAAGTATCCGTTTTCAGTTTACAGTTTTCAAAAAAATTATTCTATGCAAAAGCAAATAATACAAATGCCAAGCGTTATTTTTTTCAGAAAAGAATATAAGTACATAGCATTGTTTTGCGCGAAAAATTCGTTACTAAGCAAAGTTTACGTCCCATGCGAAAAAAGTCTATGACATATTTTCGCATGTAAGAAAAATTGAGATGAAATACCTACAAATTATGTTTTTGTATATTTGGTTTTCAGTTTCATGGTTTTTCTATCTTAAAATAATTATTTTTCATTTTTAGGCCTATAATTCATCAATCAAGGGTACAGTTATAAGGCCAAGGCCAACATTGTTCGCCAAAGCGATTTGTATAATATTCAAAAATATTATACAAAATTATGCATGCATAAAACTTACTGACGATGGAAGTATAGCTTCCAAAATAGATTTAGGTAGATAAATTTAAGAGAGAGATAAAAATTCTAATTACTAATGAAATAAATCAGCCAAGTAGAAAACTTAGGTGCCAGTTATAGCTATTTGAAACTCATCATTGAAAATTTTAATGATTGATTTTGAGACATTTAGAAAGCAAAATCATTTATGTTTTTGATGAAGAAATAAAGCTCTTGACTAAATTAATATTCCTAGTAAAAAAAAATCATTTCAAATAGACCCAACTTTCCACATAAAATGAATTTTCTTTTTTCAATAATTGAACTACCTTATCAATGATCATTAGAATCTTAAGTCATTTTATGAGGATAATTGGGCCTATTCAAAATTTTTTTTTTGACAAAAAATATTAATTAAGTCTCGAGCCTAATGTATTCATCAAAATAATGACTGATTTTGCTCTGCATATGTCTCAAAATTAATCATTAAAGTTTTCAATGATGAGTTTCAATGATAGCTATAACTGGCACCTTAGCATTAAAGGATTGGACTTGTTGAATTATTGATTTAAAATTCAAGCCGGACGAAATGCTAATTTGTAGGACTAAAGGCCACTAAACACGATGCAAATCTCTTCTATCAAACCAAAATTATGCACAGAATAGGTGGAAAAATTTGATTTTTCTCTGCATGGGTACTGTAAACTATGCTTTTAAAGTCAAAAATTTTTTTACTCCCATAAGAAACACTTCCCATTACATAACTTCCTCAGTGTTAGTTGCAATTTGCCGATGAATTGCCATTAACGCCAATGTAAGTCTATCTTCATCGGTATAAAGTATAAATTCAGCCTTGCAACTCAAAATTGTCACGATCCAATTTTTGTTTTTTTTTTTAAATTGAAGATTTCTCGAATCTCATTTTAAGCTGACTTAGGAAATCATGAAGGTATATAGGTAATATGTAGTAAATATTTGTGAAACACGGATACACGGATACACGGACTCCGTATTTTTATTATTAGCTAATAAAAATCCGTGTATACGGATACCCGAATTCTTAATACACGGATTCTTAAAATACGGATTGGGACTATATTTTGGTTTTTTAGGTACAAATGGCAAGATTTGACTTTGACATAAAATTACATTGCGGTGATGGAAAACAAGCATAAAATAAATATATATATACAAAATATAAAAATATGTATATACTTTAAATTCGGCCTTCAAGCTTAAAGTTGTCCCGATGCAATTTTTCGCGATATTTTAAGTTAAGTTACGCATTCGAAACAAAAATGGCTTCAAGATTTTGATCAAACTCATCAATACAATGATAGGATAGGCGAAAAGGAAAGATTTGTTTTCAAGTTTTAAGTACGTCCTTTGGCGTCGATGTCGCTTCCGGTTACTTCGATGGAAGGTATGGCAGGGTTAGGTGTGACGGGGATGGGTCTGCGATTGGGACAAAAGTTCTGAAGGTAGGTCTGTAACTGGGACAAGAAATAACTTTTTTTTAACTTCCTTTAATTTTGTTTACAATATATCAAAGATATAAGTGTTTTAGATCACGTATATGCATTTTATAACTAGCTGGGGACGCTTTGATCAACTTTGATGCCTCAAGGACGTTTAGTTTAGACGAAAATCGCTTTTAAAGATAAAAACCGATTTTTCATAAAATGCGATGCATCAACTGAAAAGTGGCTTTCCTATTATATTAGTCGTTAAATATTTCTTTTAGTTCACAATCATTGATTGGCAATTTACGTTTTCATTTTCATTCATTATAATTTTCAATCATTTTGCAGTCCACATTTGGCGTTTTTATCTTCCGCTTTTGTTTGAAATTATTTTCAATCGTTTCACAAAATTGATTTGGCAATTTTTTGTTCAGTTTTTTTTTTTTTTGTTTGATTGTTTTTTACTGGTTCAAAAGTTTTTTCTCTCGAAATAACGTTTCGCTATCTTATTATATCGCAAAATATCACCAAGCTGTTTCATTATTTCGCTGATTATCGTTTTGCCGTTTGATTGGTTGACCCTTCATTATCATTGGCTTGGTTGCTTGCTCAATAAATTGTTTTTAATATTATTTTAACTCGTTGACTATTCTTGTTACCATTAGTGGTTTGGTTGTTTTTGTTTTGTTCTTTGATTGCTTTGCTCAGTTTTACTAACGGAATATTTCGACAAAACTTATGAGACTTTTTTGTCGAATATTATCAAAAATATAGGTACTAAGTATCTATGGATATTTTTTCGATCTTAAAACATAATATCTAGATAATCATGCGAAATTCGGCATTTTGCTTAGCTGTTTTAATTTGACATTCAATTATTTTGCGAGTTTTGTCCGTTAAATTACCTAAAAATTTTCCGCAAAATTTTAATGCCAAATAAAAAAACTTAACGACAAAATACTAAACAAGAAACAGCGAATCAGCAAAATGCTAACTAAAAAATGTCAAAACAAAAAAATGCTAAAGGAAAAATTGCCAATCTTCATAACGCCAATTATTAATCAAAATACTAAGTGAAAATTGCTAAATGAAAAATGTGAAGTGATGATTTGTCAAATCATTTAGAAAATAAATTGTTGCTCGCCAAGCGTAGAATGCGAAAAAACGAAATGCTTAATTAAAAATATTCGCAACACAAAATGTCGAAATGAACCCCTGCGAAGCGTCAATTCGCCAAACAATTCTAGCGAAACATACCCCGCTGGGACAACCAACCAACCAGCGCATCACCATCTCAGCTTAGGTGCTTACATTCATGCTGCTTACTTCAATGAGTTTTAATAATCATTTTTTAGTAGGTAGGTAGGTATTATGTTTGTTATAAATTTTTTTATTTCTATACAAATAATTCCTTAGATTCAATTTCAATTTAAAGTTGTAACCAATAAAATAATGGCTTAATTACTCAACATAATGTTCAACTGGGTAAAGAGAATATTTCCAAACCTTTCCATGTTTTTATGAAGCATTACGATAAATTGCATGATTATATACCTACACACCAATAAAATGGTATTTTGAAAAAAATATGTACCTTATGTCCTTTCGAGATTTAATAATCCTACACACCCATTAAATGTCCTGAAATACCTCCTGAACAAAAATTCATATCTTAAAAAAAAAAATATGTCTTCATCGCCTGTTAAAAAGATCAGGTAGAGGCATATAACCATAAACATACCTACCTACAAATATACGAAATTAATTTTTTTTATTTAATTTTGAATTAAAGAATGAAAATCCCATTACAAATTAATCAAGTACCTAATTTATTCATATCCTTAAGAAATTGTAATTATGTACCTATGCATTAAATTGAAAAAGATCAATCTCTTACAGAATACCGGACCACCTATTCATTCTACTACCTATTTCCTTTTCCAAATTGTAAATGGAAATATGTACCTATATAGGTATGCAATTTTCTTTGTTTGCTTTTACCAAATACATTTAATCTTCCAACCCCAAAATCAAAACGGAGAAGTTTTTTTAAATTACAAACTTTTACCGCATACCAACTACGATACTAAATACCTACAGGAATACCTAACTACATTTATTATTCTCAAAACAAAACGAAAAACCACTAGAACGAAAACGTCACTTAAAAATAAAAAAACCACCCACGCCAACATCTGTGTATCAACCAACAACACAGACAAAAACGGCGCAGAGTGGCGACCAGCCTATGTACCTACCTACAAAATCCATTAATATTTTTCATTTTCGGAGCGCTGAGGGGCGATCCTCCTAGATCCAATGCATTCTTACGACTGAACTTTTAACACGAAATCACAAAAGTAGATAAAGAAAACCTAAACAAGAACCATTAAAATGTTTCCCTCAACATTTAATGTTGAGAGCAAGCAAGGTGTTCCACCACCAGGGGCTGGTGAAACATCGATGTTGATGATATTAATATAAAGTTTATATAAGTTAACACCAAACATATTGATTCTCCTCACATCCGAATCCCATTGACATAAATAAGCCACATTCATCCATAGCCAATAAATAAACATAAATAGACGATCATGAAGAGATGTCCAAAATGCTACTCAGCGAATTGTTCCTCATCACCAGATAACAAATTGTTCCCCATCACCAGATAACATAAACAGAAAACATCTCATAGAGATCAACATCATCTTTAAACACAGCAGCTTACGTGACTTAAACTGCAAGTCCGCAAACATCCCCCACGTTGCGATCATCAATTTCATCATCTCGTAGCCACGCCATCAAATTATCAAATTGTTTGGTCAGCAGTTTATTAGTATTTAAGCTTTAGAAATTAAGAAAAATGTATCATTTTGTATCCGAGTTTTTAATAAGGCAGAACCTCTGCCAAAATAAATATTGTTTAAAAACAAATAAGTAAAAACTAATTTAATTGGCGCCCAAGCAGGGACCGGTTTAGTGCGTTGTTGTTTGAAATAAGTTATTACCAGTCGCCTCAAGAAGCCGCCGTGTTAACAAAAATCAGACGACAACAAGTGCTACGTTCTCAAAGAAAAATTATAACCAGTCGCCTTAAGTAGCCGCAGTGTTTAATAAGAACATTAAACGTACTAACCGGTGCCAAATAAGTGTAACGTTCTCGAAAAATTATAACCAGTCGCCTTAAGTAGCCGCCGTATTTAATTAGGAGAACATAGACAATAAGTGCAAGTGTAGAGAACGAGGCCCCTTAGTATCCAGATCTCCAAAGGAAAAAAGGACGATATAAGAACTATCACGCCGCTCTAGCAAGATGATGAATGTCATGTATTTTATGTCAGTTAGAATTTAGAATTATAAAGATTTAAAGAAAGAATGAAAAAAAAAAACAAACAAGTAATACCACAACATAAGCATAATTTTTTTTATATATTAAAAATATGGCACAAATAGTAATAGAATTAGTGAAACTAGATCCAAAAATCCCAAAATATACATTAGCTGAAAAAATGATTTTAAATAAACAAATTTTTAATAAAGAAGGGAAGAAACAATAATAAAGAAAAAAGAAAAGTAATTAATAAAAGTAAAAATAAAGGAAAAAAGAATAGTAATAAATTAAAGTAAGCAAATTTTATTTTATTAACTTGATAAAAATTCTGAAATAAAATTTTATATCTTACTAATTCAAGAAAATTCTACTATTCAAGAATTTTACCAAGCAGTATACACACACATATCATTAATTTTAAAAAAATATCCTGTATGGATATTTCCTCAGAATCAACAAGCCTTTTAACAGCAACTTATCGAGATAAAGGTCTCAATACTTTTATTCGTGGTCTCAAGGGTGATCTACCAAGACTCCTAGGAATCCGCGAGCCAGCAGATCTACCACAGGCATTACATTTATGTCTTAAACTGGAAAATCAAAATTTCCGGTCCTCATATGCAAATAACCAACAATTTACAAACAAGTTGAATTCTTCGATAAAACCTCAAATTCCACCATGTCCATTTAATTCTCAACCCCAAGTTCCAATGCAAAGTGAACCATTTATTCCACAGTAAGCCCGCTTTCCTTATAAAGATCAACAATTCCGGTCAACTTGGCCAACACAGAAAAACCAAACAAGTTTTCAAAGATTTAATCAGACTAATCAATATAATCCTTTTGCTCAGGGACCACCAAGGCCTCAACCTAGGCCAGTGCCAATGGAAACATCAACTATCCAATCGGCTCAAGTAAACTATCAAAATAAACCATCAGCTCCATTCAAATATGCATGAAAAAGACCACATGGTCCTTTTATTCAAAATCCAATCCCTTATAAATACCAAAGAAACTATCACTTACAAACCGAACAAGAAAATTTAAATAATTACTTCCTTGTCAATACAAGATAATGATTATGAAGAAAATTTAAACGATTATTTACAATCTCAAGAATGTTCTAATCCTTCATCAAATAATGAAATACCCGAATATACAGATTTGAATTTTTTAGGTTAACAGACTCTTCGTTACCCTACTTTCAATGTAGAACGAAGAGTGGAAAATTTTTTAACTTCCTAATAGACACCGGTTCAAGTAAAAATTATATCCAACCAGAACTCGTAGAAAACCCTCTAAAAAATAAGAATTGCTTTTATGCAAAATCAATTGCCGGAGACGTAGAAATAAGTCACCACACCTTTATTAATTTATTCGGAAATAACGATGTAAGGCTTAAATTTTTCCTTTTACCCACATTAAAATCCTTCCATGGAATCCTTGGATATGATAGTTTAAAAGATCTTTCAGCTGTGATTCACGCAAAAGAAAATTACCTGGAAATACAGAAAAATACAAAAATAAGAATAAAACAACTCAAATCAACTACAGTCAATTCTCTAGAACAGAAACTAGATCACATGTCAGCCTCGCAAAGAAATTCACTAATTTCCATTAGAAACAAATTTAAAAATCTGTTTTCAGAACCAGACGAACGTCTTACATAGGCGAAATTCGCACAAATACTGATACTCCAGTATATACAAAATCATACCCTTACCCTTCTTCACTTTGGGGTGAAATAGAATCTCAAGTTTCAAAACTCCTACAAGATGGAATAATTCGTCCATCTTGATCTCCTTACAATTCACCCGTATGGGTTGTACCAAAAAAATGAGATTCCGAAGGTAATAAACAATTTAGAATGGTTATAGACTATAGAAAACTAAACACAGTCACAATAGCCGATCGTTATCCGATACCGGACATTAACGAAGTTTTAGCATAATTTGGAAGAAGTAAGTTCTTCACAGTGCTTGATTTAAGAACTGGATTTCATCGAATACCACTAAAAAAATCAGACATTGAGAAAACAGCGTTTTCCATTAACAATGGAAAATTTGAGTTTACACGACTCCCTTTTGGATTGAAGAACGCCCCTTCAATTTTTCAACGTGCCCTTGATGATGTTCTCCGAATGCACATTGGAAAATCATGTTTTGTTTACATAGATGATATAATCATCTATAGCGACAACGAAGAGCAACATCTCAAACATATTTTAGAAATATTTCAAACTCTCAATGATACCAACATGAAGGTCCAATTGGACAAATGTAATTTCTTTAAACGCCAAGTTGAATTCCTTGGTTTCGTCGTTTCATCCGAAGGTATTCGGACAAACCCCCAAAAAGTAGAGGCAATTCTAAACTTCCCAACTCCTCAGACCCTTAAGCAACTTCGATCTTTTTTAGGCCTTTCCGGCTACTATAGACGTTTTATTGGAAACTATGTAAAAATTGCCAAACAGTTACCCTCCTATTTAAGAGGAGAAAAAGGAAGAATTTCTAAAACTAAATCTAATAAAAAAATCATTGTTTTAAATACTGAAGCTTTCAAAACACTTAAAAACACTTTAGTTTCGCAAGATTTAATACTATATTATCCAAACCTTAAGAAACCTTTCGAGCTCACAACAGATGCATAAAATGTAGCATTAGTCGCAGTGTTATCCCAAGACAATCGACCAATAACATTTATTTCTCGAACACTAAGCAAATCAGAAGAAGATTATGCAGCAAATGAAAGAGAATTACTTGCAATTATATGGGCTTTAAATGCTCTACGAAATTACCTATACGGTACAGCAAACGTGAAAATTAAACAGATCACCAACCATTGACATATGCATTAAGCTCTAAAAATCACAACGCTAAAATGAAACGCTGAAAAGTGATACTTGAAGAATATGATTATGAACTAGATTATATGCCTGGAAAGAGCAACGTTGTGGCTGATGTTTTTTCAAGAATATCCCAAGTTAATTCAATGACACCCACAGAACACAGTGATGAAAGTTCATCTCATGAACTTGTACCAACTGTAGAATGTCCCATAAATGTTTTTAAAAATCAACTACTGTTATCTCTAGGAAACGAAGATAGATATACTTTTGAAATACCATTCCCTATATATCATAGACATATAATTATTAGAAGAAAATTCACAACAGCAAATCTAACTTAATTATTAAAAAAATATTTAAATCCCAGTGTAGTTAACGGACTCTTCACTTCAGAATCAATAATGGCTCAAATACAAAATATTTATCCACATCATTTCAGATTCAGACTCAAGTTAAAGATATCACAAATAAAACAGAACAAGAAGAAGAAATAATTAATGAACACAAAAGGCCTCACAGAAACAGTCTTGAAAATAAAAATCAATTAATACAGCGAATATATTTCCCTAAAATGAAATCTGAAATAGATAAAATAGTTAAACAATGTTTAGTATGTAAGCAACATAAATATGATAGGCCCCCTAATAAAACAGAACTTCAGCAAACACCTATACCACAATATCCCGGTCATATTCTACATATTGACATTTATTCCACTGAGAAACAACTCGTCCTCACCGCTATAGATAAGTTCTCACAATACGCACAAGTTCGTATACTGAAATCAAAATCCATAGAAGATATAAGAGAACCCTTACGACAAATCCTTTTCGCTTTTGGCGTCCCAAAATTAATTGTCTTTGACAATGAAAAATCATTTAACTCAGCATCCAAATGCTTTTTACTTCAAGATCAATTAGGCATTGAAATCTATAAAACCCCTCCATATTCTAGCTCTGTAAATGGACAAGTGGAAAGATTCCACTCAACATTATTTGAAATTATGCGTTGTCTTAAAACCGACCAAACCCATCGAACATTCGAAGAACTCCTTGACCGCTCCGTATATGAATATAATTTTTCAATCCACTCTATAACAAAGAAACGACCAACTGAAGTCTTCTTTGGAAGACCTGTATCAACAGATCCGGAAGCATACGAAAAATCCAAACAATCAAACATTAAAAGACTAAAAGAAAAACAAGCCCAAGATTTAAATTATCATAACAAAAATCGAGATCGAATAAAAATTAGTAACCCAGAAGACATTATTTATGTCAAAATAAATAAGAGATTAGGATCAAAACTATCCCCAAGATTTAAAAAAGAAATAGTTAAAGAAAATAAAACAAGTGCAGTAGTTACAGAATCAGGCAAGATTATACATAAAAATAATATTAAGAGTTAAATATTCATCCTTCCAGGTTAATCTTGGCTCCAGGCCTTGCTAGTATCCAAATTCTGAATTACTCAAACTCCCAAGCGGTAGCATTTAACATAGGAACTGAAAAAATTCAAATAGGAACCTTTCGATTAATACATGATATTGATTTAGAATCATATGAAAATGTAATAAATAATCTAGAAACTAAAATAATTACAAGGGTAAATAATGATAACCCTATTTATCCCTTCCTCAACCACGAAATTTACGTATTTAGAAATCATATTAGAAGGTTAAAACCAAAAATTAGAGTAAGAAGATTTAATTGCAAAAACATGGAAATGGATCGCGGGAAATCCCGATCATGATGATCTTATTATATTAACTGACAAAATAAATGATATTTTAAGAAACAACAATAAACAAGTTGTAATTAATAAACTAGCTTTAGAAGGAATAAATAAAATTTCAAACATTACAAATCATGTTATTAAAATAATGAAAGAAGGTAAACTATTACCGATGAAATACCATTAAATATTAAGTTTGAACTGGAAATAATAAAAGAAGAAATTTATAAATATTGAATATGCCATGCATTGGTCCAAAGTCGGACTTATTAATTCATTTTTGTTAGACGAAAAAGAAATAAATATTGTTAATAATATTTTTGAAAAAAATAATATTCCAAATATAGAAGAAGCAATTGAGTTTTCAAGCTTATAAATAGCATCAAGTGATTCATCCATTATTTATATAATTGGAATCCTTATGTCAGAAAACACATTATGTAATATGCTCTTAATAAAACCAACTAAAATAAAAAGTATTATGAATAAAATAAATTTTAAGAAAATAATGAATTGCAATAACAAATTAAATGGAATAAAGAAAGAATGTAACAGTTTTAATAATATTAATATATGTAATAGCAATAATATAGTAAAATTAAGAGATAACGATTGCATAACTACACTACTAAGAAGTCAACAACCATCATGCGTGAAAACAACCAACCTCCACATCCCATCAGTTGAAGAAATTACACCTGGAATACTATTTTTAAATTAATACAATGGTTCTATTACAATAAATAACGCCACTAAAAACATTAATAATTACAAGAAATAGAGTTATTAAAAAAGCAAAATAAATTTGGCTATTTCACTGGATTCAGTCTATCAACTTTAATTATTTTCGCAATTATAATAATTTTCATTAAAATAAAATGTTTAACAACTCGAACTTCAATTTCAACCCCCATTTCAATACCTCTACCCAACATATCAAAGATAGAAGAAACTCCTATTTCAATACAAAATACAAAATTGTCAACAGAAGAAATTCCTGTATCTACAAAAATTAAAAGTAGTGTTACAAGTCAAATTCCATACTTTTAATGTTCAACGAGGACGTTGAAATTTAATGACGGAGGAGTTAAAACCAAACATATTGATTATCCTCACATCCGAATCCCATTGACATAAATAAGCCACATTAGACGATCATGAAGAGATGTCCAAAATGCTACTCAGCGAATTGTTCCTCATTACCAGATAACAAATTGTTCCCCATCACCAGATAACATAAACAGAAAACATCTCATAGAGATCAACATCATCTTTAGCCACAGCAGCCTACGTGACTTAAACTGCAAGTCAGCAAACATCCCCCATGATGCGATCTTCAATTTCATCATCTCGTAGCCACGCCATCAAATTGTTTGGTCAGCAGTTTATTAGTATTTAAGCTTTAGAAATTAAGAAAAATGTATCATTTTGTATCCGAATTTTTAATAAGGCAGAACCTCTGCCAAAATAATTTTTTTTACAAACAAATAAGTAAAAACTAATTTAATTTATACAAAGCTTGTAGTGCATGCAAAGCTTAAAATTAAAAACTTGCAATTTTGCATGCAGAGGGCGGAGCATCCACCCACTTTTAAGATCTTAATAAATTTAAAATTTTGTATTTAAAGAGATGCCATCTACCCATTTCCCCAGAAAAAAGAAATTTCTGAAAAGGAGTGAAATCTCATATGTATATATGATATATGTATCGGGGTTTTCAATAAGAGCGCTACAAAAGTTTTTTTTTTAATAAAACAAAAACGGTTTTGGATATCAATGAATTTTTTTATTCCTGTGAAAGTACGTTCGATGCCGAATCCGAATCATTTTCAAGTTGTTGCTCAGCCCAATTCACGAACATACGATGCTTCTGGTGGTCAAGCGGCTTCAGTTCTTGCGTCAATTAAATATTGTAAGGATGTAGGCCAAGATCTTTTCGCAAAATTCGCCACATCGACGTCACAGAGATGCCCAAGGCTTGAGAACGACGTGTGAGAGACACATTTGGGCTTTCTGCAACTGAAGCCTCAGCGGCAGCAATATTCTCGACACTACGGGCACTTCTTTGTCTCACTGGCACGGGAACATTTTGTACTGTGTCTGCGGATACAAATTTTTCCACTAGACGCTCAATTGTTGATCTGCTAGGACGATTATGACGACCATAAATTGGACGTAGCGCTCTTAACGTTGAGGCCACTGACTCCGAATTTCGGTAGTAAATTTTAATAATTTTGACTCGTTGTTGGCTCGCATATCTTTTCATTATGAAATGTCAAACCTTACTGAAGAGAAATGTCAAAAGAGCGGCAAGAAATATGGCGTCGTTTGGTGGCTCCGTCGCTCTTCTTTTGTAGCGTCCCTGTGGAAAAACCCTTTATAATGTATATGCCATAAAAATATGTTTTTTCGTTACTTGAAAAAGTTTATTAGTATGCTACATACAGCTTTAAAGGTGTTACTATTTATATCTGTCATGTCTACATAAAATGTTTGTACACAATGTATATTAAGACTATAGTACTTCCAACCATTTGATTCTAAATTTAAAAATCTCCAAGCTTTCCAAAATTAAGACAACCTTTTTGAATTCTAATTTAAATACTTAGTATTTAAGATAGATTTAAAATAAAAAAATTGCTAAAAAAAAGGGTTGAATCACCCTTGCACTAACGTCTCATTCGTGAACTCGGCGCAGGGCTGCATTTGTAACGTTTGGAATATGAGGCAGTGAGGCGATCTTTATTAATAATTTTCTTTGCACTTATTGTTAGAGTTGAATTTGTTTTGTTTTATGATGTGAACTTTTAGCTTCCAAAAGCACCATAGAAAATTTAAAACACGTTACCTTATATTACTTTCATACCTCTATTTAAATATATTGTTATATATGTAGTTAAACCACCTCTACCCATTACCTGATGTAAACACACCTCAAACAATCCTTATAACAATAAGTCTTTGCCCAGAAAATACCTTGCGTGCTGATTAAGTTTAAATGTTTCTCCAACCTTATCTTCTCTGAAGATAAAGCTGGAGATTAAGGGCATAGATTCTTATCATTACATTAACCTAGCAACCAAATGACGCCAAGAGATTATAAGCGCTTCTAAAGGTCAGTTGTGTATTACATTACCCATGTTTTATTGGAAAAGCCATTCATAGTATAGTAGGATTTTACACAAATAATAAAAACAATATCGGCAGTAGGCTCACTGCCGATAAAAATTAAAGTAGAATCCTACTACGGATAAACTTTTGACGTATGTTCGAGTATCGAACTTAACTGAATAGAATTTTGGTGTTTCGTTTTTGGTACGATTGATATTTTTATGTATCTTGAATTCTCGATGGCTATGTTCGTAGATTAGAGTTAGGTTGAGTGTTTAAATTGTTACTTTTGGCTTCGTCATGACGATGGTTTTGAAGTTGAAATCAGTGAGGATAGAATTTTACCCAAAAACTCATCGTCATGGCGTTGTTTATATTTTATGGCAATTCGCATTAATCGGCAACCAAAAAATTGCTCGCTGCTCGCTATTCCCAGCTTTATGAAAAGCACTTTAACGTTACTGATAATAAGTAAAACGTATGTAAGTAATCTTGGCTTAAGGCCCGTTTTTACAAACGTGGTTCAGGTTTTGATTTTCAGCTTTTGACAGATAAAAGGCCAGTTGTACAAATATGGTTCAAGTTTTGATCCGTGGTTCTACGATTAAAAATGCTGAACCAAGGATCAAATGTTGACCCACTTTTATACAACTGGAAACTAGCAAGCATATTTTGCTACTATCACATACTTGAAATGTCGTTGAACCTCAGGTAATCCGCTAAAATTGGTGAGCTAGAACTACCAATGGAACACTAGTTACAAACATTAAAGGAAGCAATACAATCACGTCCTTATTATAATAATTTTTAAATTATCACTAATAAAGTCACTTACTCCATGTGTAATAAGTCCGCTACTATACGAGGACTTTAAAGTAACCATTAAGTGTTTGCAAATGAAAAAAAATATCAGATTTTACCTTCGCACTCATTTAATTAAAAAAAAAGTTGACTTAAAAGACCGCGTGTAATAGCAGACTAAATTTCAACTTTTTACTCTGACCATAGTCTACCAACAGACCCCTACACCTTTGTTTCTATTATTATCTGCAAAATCAATTTTCGAATCTCAAAAAGGGAAACAAAGACGAAATGGACTGAAAAATTCGATTTAATTCATAAATTATATAAATATTAAGTTATATTTCATATTTTAATAGTTATTGTTAATAATTTTGCTTTATTTCCACTTTTAATTTCAATAAAATTCACTTTTGTGTTGTGATAGCCATTCAGGGGTACCATCTTACAAATACAAAAATATCGGCAGCTACGGATACGTTTTATTTGAAATTTCTCACTTTCCTATTTATGAAATCCCAAAAAACACAGGTATTGTATACTTTAGCTATGCAGAGCCTATTGTTCGATTATTAAGCAGTCTGTTCTTAAATGTACTTTATTGAAGACGCATCTAATTAAGTTGTAACAAACTGTAAATTGTATCTTAAGAACAATAAATTATAAAATAAACTAAAGAAATTCCTATAAAAGTGTTTTATTGTGTTTTCCCTAAAACACATTACTGGCGCAGTCAGAAAAAAAGTCTGGTGCGTGGAAATAAAAAAGCTATGTTTTTATAGTTTTTCGAAAAAATATGTCCGTTATCCTATAAAAATGTTGAAAATTTATTAAAATTACATGCATTTATAACAATTAAATGGATATAAATTAAAGACATATGGCATTATAAAATTTCATTATAAGTGTTGAAATTATAAAATTCATAAGAAATAAAATAAAGATTCCACCACCCTTTTAAGACGCTTCCCCAGTTCGGAAAGAAAAAAAAAGCCAACAAACGAAAATAAGCTAAAGATTTTCCTTAAAAAAAGAAAAAAAGTAACAGAACTTCTAAAAAAACAAAATCTTTAATCAGCTAAAATATATAAAAAAAAAAACATTGAGAAACAGAGACAGTAAAATCTTTTTTAAACTGTCTACTTTAAAAGTACCTACAAAAAAAAAACTCCAGAAGCATAAAGGCTGATCTCGGATGTCAACTGTATTTTTACAACCAAAGTTAACAAGTCAACATACAGAAGTAAATTCCAAACAGAGCTACCTAGAATTATTGTCACCGAGTGAGAATCTTAAGACCAAAAATGGATGGATTAAATCCAACAAAAAAGTTTAGATTAGCATTAGATCTTGTAACAAAACTTCCAGAATTTGACGGTGATAATAAAAAATTAATTGACTTTCTGGACAGAGTAGATTCTATTTCTTTTATGATTAATTCTTTTGAACCCACTGCAGTTCTCACAGGTTACATACAAGATAATATTGTGGGTAAGGCCTGATACCAACTACAAAAACATGGCAGACTCACAACATGGTTTGAAGTTAGGGATGTCTTAAAAAATAATTTTGGAAAACGTTTGTCAGTTGAAAAGCTTATTGATAACATTCGCACGGCAAGAGTTGTGACCAATATAGAAGAATATTATAATAAAATTAACAATTTTTTGAGTAGAATTATCGATGTGTCCATACTTGATAACAGCGCAAATAATATAAGTCAAATGATTGAGTCCAAAAACAGAATCACACTGGAAGCTTTTAAAAGTAATCTACCCGAACCCACCAGGTCCATAATACTGGGTCGGAACCCTAATTCTTTAAGTAAGGCCTTCAAAATTATACTTGAAATAAATCATCAACGAATGGGCCCTGACATACGCTTTAATGAATTAGGAAACAGTCAAAGTTATTCTAACCGCACATTCAATAGTCCTTCAAATAGGTTTTATACTAGGGGTCAAAATAGTCAAGACAATAGGTAGAATCAGTTAAGTGAATCAGGTCAAAATTTACCTAACAATAATACAGGACAATCATTTCAGAACAATAGTTATAATCCTAGTCCTAGTCGTCAATCACGTCAAAATTATAATCCTGATAATCAATTACCACTGAACTATAACTACAATCCTAATAGTCAACTACGTTAGAATTATAATAATAATAAAACCAATCACGCCAAAACTCCAATTATAATACCAGTGTCGTCAATCGAGTCAAAATAATAGCAACAATAGGAGCGGCCAAAACCGAAATAGCAACAATAGTTGGCAGTCTTGAAACACAATTAGATCTGGAGAGACTATGTATATTTCACTTAATGAAAGTAGTCAACAGCAAAATGGTCATACTGAAAATCATGAAAAGTTTTCATCTGCTCAAAGAAACGACTTCCCTATATAGTAATAAAAAACCCTATTAGGCCTCTTAAATTTATAATCGATTGTGGTGCGGAATATATGTACTATAATCAATGAAAAAATATGTAATAGAAAATGGAAAATACCCTCAAAAAATATAACCCATAAGGTTCCTGACCGAATCGTAGACACAGATTCTGAGTATCGCATTCGTATTTTCGATGAGTTTAATAAACCGGATTATTTGATCAACCTTATAGAATTTCGTTTTCATGATTATTTTGACGGACTTAAATGAAATAATATCCTTTTTGATCTCAATCCAGTTATTGACTACTAGACCGAGCTTTGAAAACAGACTCTGCTATCATTCCACTGTACTTTAACAGGGAAGAAGAAATTTACAGCAAACTTTGTTTCGAAGATGAATCTATAAAGATTTTTTGTTGTGAGGTTTCTGATTCTGAGATTGACTATACAATTTTCACTCACCATTTAAGTTCAAATGACGCTTCAAACCTCAAGTCACTTATTCGTTAAATATTTTTTACAAAGAA
Source organism: Dasysyrphus albostriatus (assembly GCA_946251815.1). Lineage (NCBI taxonomy): Eukaryota > Metazoa > Arthropoda > Insecta > Diptera > Syrphidae > Dasysyrphus > Dasysyrphus albostriatus. The sequence continues at coordinate 128,591,442 of OX276335.1, read as the reverse complement.
GAAAATGACCTTACTTTTTTGTGAAATTATTTAAACTCGAATTTTAATTTTAGGAATGGCGGAACTACAATCCGCGATTTCAATGGATTTATATAAATCCCAATAAACGAAATAATTAACAAAACAATTTAAGCAGACGATCTGCGTGCGCCGCGACAAAACAACGAAAGTGATGACGATGACGAACTGTCAACCGATGGGTGCGTTTAATAATTCGCACAACTGACAACACATAGAGTGCTGCCACCCAGTAGCTCAGCAATGGGGTGGGTTCAGTAATCAAAATGATTTTATTAATCGGATACGATTAATACTGGCACTCCCCGAGAGAGCATATCTGGGACTAGATGCTCCTTGCCCTTACGATGAATGATCTCGAAATAAAGTTATTGAAACCTAATAGCCCAACGTGCTAACCTACCCTGCGGATCCTTAAGAAAAACCTACTACAGTAACAGACAACCTTTTCTCCCTCATCAAAGTTCTGTGAAAGAACTGCACCGATACCAAAATCTGACGCGTATGTTTGCACGACAAAAGGTCGTTTAAAATCTGGGCAAGTGAGTATAGGTGCTGTCACCAAACACTCTTTTGCCTTTCTAAAACTATCTTCACATTCGTGGGTCCAAGTAAACTTTTTGTTCTTTTTTAATAAATCCGACAATGGCCTAAGTAATTCAGCAATATTTGGTACAAAGCGACGGTACCGCGAAACTGTTCCTATAAAACTCCTTATTTCTTTTACATTCCTCGGCGCTGGAATCCTAACCATGCTATCCACTTTCTCTGGATCTACATTTAAACCATTTCGATCCACTTTATACCCTAAAAACTTCAGCGATGGCATGCAAAAGTTGCATTGTTCCCTACTGACTTTCAAACCTGCTTCACTCAAACTTTTCATCACCTCATTTGGAATTTCTAGATGTTTGTCGAAATTGTTTGTAATGATGATGATGTCGTCGAAATAGACGAACACGAATGGCTCGAGGCCGGCACCCAATACTGTGTCGATAAACCTATGCCAAGTTGCAGGCGAGTTGTGAAGTCCGAAAGGCATTCTTCTAAATTGAAAAGGACCTCTCCCAGGAACCGTAAGAGCAGTGTTAGGATTAGATTCCTCCTCCATAGGAATCTGCCAATACGCTGACTTGATGTCTAACAAAGACAAGAACCTCGCACCCCGAAGCCTGTCTAAAATTGAATTAATATATGGCAGTGGATAAGCATCCCTATCTGTATTTTTATTTAGGTTCCTATAGTCCACACAGAACCTATAGGAGCCATCTCTCTTTTTGACTAATAGTATTGGAGATGACCACGCACTTGTCGATCTCTCAATAACTCCTGCTTCTTACATTTCGTTTAATTCCCTATCAATACACTCCTGCATTGCCGGAGAAACTGGATAATACCGTTGCTTTATTGGTTCCGCCGACGTCCTAATCTTGTGCTCAACCATAGTTGTGCACCCTAAGCCTTCAGGCATTTTTTTGAGCGCCGGTGCATACTTGCGTCTCTTTGACGTGCGGTGACGCTGCGTCACCCCTGCGGGCTTTTCTCGCAGGAATCAATTCGCAGTTCGCGTTTGGCTTGCAGCAATGGAGGTTTTTTAATAAGAAACGAGTAATTTTCGCGTACTTAGTACATACAAAATATGCTTTTAAAAAGAAACGACGGTATTGGGTACATCCTTTTGTTGATCAACGTCTAACAAAGGGAATATTTCATACATCATTTAGAAATATAAGAGAAAATCCAGAAAAGTTTTTTTAACTATTTTCGAATGAGTGTAAGACCTTTTGATGAGTTGGTAGTAAAAATTCCACCTAAAATCAAGTCTCAGAATACACATATGAGATTGTCCATACCTCCAATTGAAATGCTTGCTGTAACTCTAAGGTAAGTGATGTTTAAGTAAAGTTCAATACTGCGCCTTAGATTATAATTCCATTATGTAATTTAATTTGATAACTTAACTTTTTCCATACATATTTATTACACATAAGATGAAGAAAATGAGATTCTTTTTTTAAGGGTCCAAAGTGTCTTCGTCCGTGTACGTCTGGACACCCAAACTTGTCGATGACGATGACGCTGGGATATTGGATATTTTCAATATTTGTCGTGTTGGGTGTTTGAGGGATTTGAATAGGAGTTGGTGATCGACTGTGTATAGTTTGTATGGGATATTGATTGAGTTGTGACCGAGTGAAGTTGTTTGAAGATGTTTGATACAAAGCAGAAGGTCCTAGATTGGGTTGGTAATGTATTGTATTGGTATGAATTTGGTTGTGTCCTCATTCGCTTAATGATGTTAATAATTTGGCTTCGAAACTCCAGCTTCTGGTCTTCTGTAAAACCACTTATAGACGGTAAGATGCTTTCAAAAAAGGATCTGTCAGGATTTATTTCTGGAACAATCGGTGAGCTTGAAGGAATCGGAGAATTCATAAAATCATTCAAAGAAGATTCTATGTCACTTTTACGCTTTTATTTCTGGTTGTAGCGAGGTGGATTTCCTGATGTCCTCGATTGTAAAGTATCGTTTTGTGGCTCTGGTTGTTTTGCTGATGCTCTCACATCTAGTACTTCATTACTCAAACTTGATTGAGTTTCTGTTATGGCACCAGCAACTTGCAGAAATGATAACTGTTGTGCATACACATAACGTTTTCCAGAGTTAGCAGCCTGACCCGATTTTAATTTTCTTTTTTCACTTTTGGTATATGTATCTTTGATATTTTTCCACTTCTAATTAAATTTATTACCTAAAATAGGAATAGTAAAATCTAAGTAAAATCAAAACTTTTTAATATTTTTTCTACTTTATTATACTAGGTAGGTACATAATTCTATATTTTGAAAATTTCTAACTTGTTATACCTATGTATATAAACAAATTTGTATATGAGTTTTTAATTATTTTAGGTTTTTGGGCTGTGGATGTGATCAAATTGATCTGCACTTGATATACAGAATTGGACGCACAACAATAGGAACGATATTACGAAAAGTTTGCAGAGCAATTTGGGAATGTTTACTTGAATAATCTTTTCCAGAGTTCACAGAAGAACGTTGGAAAGAAATTGCGGAAAGCTTTCATAAAGATAGCCAGTTTCCCAATTGCCTTGGTGCTATTGACGGCAAGCACGTGCGACTACGGAAACCAAAGGTGAGCGGTCACTATTTTACAACTATAAGAATTTTTTTTCTATAGTATTGCTTGCGGTTGTAGATTCAAAATACAACTTTATTTACATCGACGTTGGAGCTTTTGGAAAGGAATCAGACAGCGCTGTATTTGAAAAGACTGATTTCCATGAGAAACTAACGAAAAATGAATTAATCATTCCCACGGGACAGCCTCTCCCAGGTACTGTAAGTCCAAGTATGCCCTACATGTTCATTGGTGATGAAGCATTTGCACTTTCAAAAAACATAATGAGGCTTTTTAGCGGTAAAGTTTTTTCGGACAAAAAACGGATATTTAACTACAGGTTGTCTCGTGCCAGGAGATATGTAGAGTGCGTGTTTGGAATACTTTCCAATAAATGGAAAATCTTTCACAAACCTATCAATGCAAATTTGAATTTATCAATACTTTTGGTTAAGACATTTTATGCACTCCATAATTATGTAAGGGCTAGGGGTGGGTTTAATATGGAGGATATACTGACAATAGAAGGATTTGTTGAACAACAAAATAACTCTTCAGGGCCCTCAAGAGCACCAAATAATTCGATTGCAGTAAGAAATCAGTTGGCAGATTATTTTATATCTGATGTTAGTAGTGTTCCTTGGCAAAACAACTGTATATGAACATTAATGAAACCTTTCTATCACAGAACTAGAATTTGAACTTAAATTACTTATTGTGCCTCTACCTACTATATTTATTAATATTGATTACAATTAAAATATAAACAGGTACTTACATATTTCGTTTTTGTCTTTATCATTATTCTTATCGAAACCATCAGAAAATAATCGGCGAACAGTTATCCACGCCGATCTTTTTTTGCCGGTCATGGTATTCTTCAGAAGCAACATTCCATATTTGTGGATACTTTTGTATTTCGTTGATAAATAACTCAATATCGAATTCTTCCATGGTTGATGAAACTTTTTTCGATTAATTTGCGGCGAAATGACGCATGTATGCACTGCTCAATAACAAACAATGTTCTGAATGACGCAATTGCGTCTGCGGTGAAGCAGCGGTCTCGCAGAAACCTGCGAGTGTTTTTACCCGCAAGAATGACGCACGATGCCGCACCGTCACCGCAAGTGTGTGTGCACCGCTTAATTTATTCGTGAGTACTGTATGACATAAAAGTATCACCGCAGCGCCACCGCACGTTACAATGACGCAAGTGTGCATCGGCGCAAAAAGATTCTTCAATCAAAGATTCTAACATTTAAATTTCCCTAACACTTAACTCTGATCGTTCTGTAATAGAGCAAATCAAGACCTTACTACCCTGTTCTGAAAAGTACCACATACGTGATCTAAGATCCGGGACAATACCCGATAGTGCCCAAAAATCTGCACCAAGAATCACTGTATGTGGCAGATATGGTATGACCAAACAGTCAATCAATACTGCCCTGTCTTCTACTATTATTGCAAGAGAGAGAACCCCTAAGACTTCGACACCTATTCCATCTGCTAGACGAACGCAGTGAACAGTGTCTGTCTTCAAAGGAAGACCCAAATTTTGGAGTATTTTCCAAGCATCCCTACCTATTATGGTCCTAGAAGCTCCTGAATCTAATAAACCTAAAAATCAAGTGCCATAAATACTAACACCTAAGAATGGTCTCTCATCACTACCGTTTGCCTCCAAAGTAGAACCTAAGTGAATTTGATTCACCAACTGGTTACCAGCAGGTAACCTCCTCAACATCTTCGGACATTCCGCCCTGCTGGCGCAAGTATCCGTTGTTCGTTTCCGGAACAGCGACGGCAGTTTTGTCTATTGACACCTAACTCACCACAGCCGAAACAACGCCTAGGAGCGGAACACCTATTTGCAAAATGGCCTGATCCATTGCAATTGTAACACCTTACCGAAGATTTTGGATGAGTCGATGATTGGGCCTGACTATTAGTTCCGTCGTTCTCAGCAACAACCGAAACTGTAATCTATGTATTTTTTATACGTAAGGTCCACGTGGACTGACTTTTGTTCATTGAGCGCTATTTGCCATGTTTTCGTCCACTCATTAACATTATTAAGAGCATTTTGTTATGTTTTTGTAGCTTCGCTAATCGTTTTGCCTACTGCTAGTATTGCAGTATCATCAGCAAACCTGGCTACAATAGTGTCATCTGTTTGAGGTATATCGCGTGTAAATAAAAGGTACAGAACTGGACCTAACACACTTCCTTGTGGTACCCCAGCCACTATTTCTTTGAAATCAGAATAGTCATTTCCGTGTCTTACATGAAAAAGTCTTTCATTTAGATATCCGTTTAGAATGTTGTAAAGTCCTTCAGGCAGAACTTGTCTTAATTTAAATTTGAGGCCTTCGTGCCACATCTTGTCAAACGCCTGCGACACGTCCAAAAAGACAGTCAAACAGATTTTCTTTTCTTCAAGAGCTCTCTCAATAACGTCAGTAATTCTATGCACTTGATAAATTGTCGAGTGCTTACTTCTTAATCCGAACTGATGTTAAGGAATTAATTGTTTCTCTTCTATTATCTGTTTTCTATTATTATATCCTGCAGTCGCAGGAGTAGTATTCTTCCAAAAACTTTTGATATTATTGGAAGAAGCGAAATCGGCCTGTAAGACTTCTTTTCGTGAGATGGTTTGCCAGGTTTCAAAACCATTATGACTTCCGCAACTTTCCATTGGCTCGGAACATATTCGAGCGGCATTTTTTATGTAAAGGAGGTTAATAAACCCTTTACGAGGGAGCATTTTTAAAATTTCTGCCGTTATTAAGTCATATTCTGGAGCTTTGTTGGACTTTAGCTTCTTTATTTCTGTTTTTAATTCGGCAAGTGTAGCATTTCTCGTTATGTAGCTTCCATTTGAGGAAAAATTCATATTAATATTTTCGTTGAGTTCTTGCCCATCGAACGGCTTAAATGTTTCCTCTAAGAAATCGGCGAATACCGTCGCTTTTTCTTTGCCACTTTTAGCCCATTCATTTTGGCTTTTCTTGATCGGGGGCACTGCAAGCTTTGGTTTTTTCGTTGTTTTTATAGCTTTCCAAAGTGAGTAGTTGAATTCTTTCCTCGCTGTCAAACCTTCAAGGTAATTTCCAACTTCAAGGTTTTTGAAATCTGATATCGCCGTTTTTAGCATATTACTCAAGCAATTAAAATGATGTTCGTGTTGAGGAACACGGGCTTGCTGCCATTTTGTACGTGCTTTTTGTTTCTCTTTCACTAAATCTTTTATTTCTTGCGGACATTGTATTTCTTTATAGCGAGGCATTAGCCTTTGATAAGATGTGTTATCCCAAGATGCTTTTTGTATTATATCAACAAAGGTATCTACTGCGTCTTCAAGCTCAAGGGGCGTTTGTAATGATACCCTTAACTCAACGTTGTCCTCGATATCTTTTTTAAATCAATCCCAGTTGGTTTTACTGTTTGTTAACCTGGGTGGTTTTTTCAATTTTAACAAGGCTTTCGCTCATAATGAGTACGACGGCAGAATGATCTAAGAGGTCATAGCCCTCTGAAATTTTTATACGGTTAGAGGGTATTCCTTTCACCATGAATAAATCGATTAGGTCAGGTATTTTACATGGATCAGTTGGTCAGTAAGTTGGCTTGCCAGTCGAATTAAAGTCACAATTATTTTCCATTCCTGCTTCATATAGCATGCGACCCTTTTGAGATATGCATCGTGAGGCCCAGAAGGTATGCTTTGCATTAAAGTCACCACCAACAATTAAATTTGGACTTAGTAACTTTATCAATGTCGTAAATTCACTCTTATCAATTTTGCAACGGCGGAGGGCAATATATGGAAGAAACATTGAGAGGAATATTTTTAGTTTTAATCTGTACACTACTCAATTGAATTGATTACGCCTATATTTTGAGGCGAGTGTTCAATGCATTCTTTTATATACAATGATGATCCACCTCTTGCTTTGTTTGACGGATGAATGGCGTGCTAATCATGGAACCCGTGGATTTTAAGATTTGATTCATTTTTGGCATGCGTTTCTGATATCAAACATATGTCAATATCATTTTCTCGCATATACATCTCCAATTCTCCAAGTTTTTGCCATAATCCGTTGGCATCCCACGAAAGAATTTTAAGCTTTTCCATCAGATATTTTTTGAAAGACGTTTGGGTCGAAAACAATTTTCGAGCTTACTTAACCTATCAAAGATAAGTTTATTTATTCCACATTGTTCTTCAAGTTTCGACAAAATTATTGAAAAGACTTTCGAAACCGGGTCTGTTTCGGAGTCGTTATTTACGGGTATATTTTTTGCCGCTATTTGGGCATATGTATCTGGCATTTCCTTGCTTCGATATTTTCTCTGAAGGTACTGACACTGTTTTCTTTTCTTTACGGATACTAGGTTTTGGACCTTACGTAGATTTGGCACTCTTGGGAATTGCGATTTCTAATTGCCTTGGTGGGTTTCTTTGTGTTTGGGCAGATTTTGATCGTCGCTTTTGTAATTCTTTAGCTACTTCACAGCCCTTATAGCTTGCTGGGTGATTTCCATTACAATTAATTAACGTCGGTGGACTTTCACTTTTTCCGTTGCAGTCAACAGTTAGATGTTTTTCAGCGCATTTTACACACCTTGGCTCTTTTTTGCAATAGGTTTGGGTGTGATTGAATTCTTGGCAGCGTTTACACTGAGGGATTAATCTTGTGCTCTTTCTTAGAGGTTCGATCCTAACTACGATGTTTAGAATTGCTTTAATTTTATAAATTTCATCTAATTTTTCAGTCTTATCGAACGAAAGTATAAATAGTGGGAGACCACGTTGTACCACTATCGCTTCACCCTCTTTTTTCTGTTTCTCTCTTTTGACAATGCTCGTAGCATCTAAGATTCTGAGGTTGCGTTCTTTTAGATCACTAATAATATCGACTTTAAAACATGATGCGTGTAGACCTCTTGCCACAACACGTATGGGTTTTTGCTTTTCAATATCTCATTTTCTTTTCGAAGAAGATCGACTTCTTTCTTTAGCTCTTGATAAAGTTCCATTACTTGATCAAGTTCTTGCCGAAGTTCGTTATTATCTTTTTCAAGATTTTTTGTTTTATCTGAGTCTATTTTGGCGCGTGCAGGCGTGACGGGTGAACTCTTTTGTCCGAGTTTTGATGGTTTTGCACTCGATTTAGATGGTGGTGATCGAGATACCCTTGCACTTTTTAGGAAGGGATTAAATGCAATAATTGGTTCTCCCCAGAATTCATAGAGGCGACCTCCAAAGAGGGTGGATTTTCCAGTGAACCTGGACTGCCACCTTGGGTATTATATGTTATTGTTTTGTTCATTGCATAGTTATGTATACATCAATCTCAGTATACAGAGTTTGGATTTTAGTCACTTCTTACGACTGGCATGCCTACCTCGAGTATATTCTTTCCCCTTACCCGCAGGGGGGATACATGAAATGCATTTGTTTTGTTCAATATAAAAATGTCTTGTCCAGATCGTTTCAAAAACAAATCGCGATACCCTCAGTTTTGTAAACTGTGGTTGTCACAACTCGAGACCCCTCTGCCCATTAACCGATAGCTTCGACGACTTTACTGCCCTAACACCAGCGTACTTTTTGATCGGCACTTCAAGTCATGTTGTTCCCGAAGCAGATCTAGCAGCAGAAAGAATAGGTTACCTTGATAGATGGAAACGTGTGCAAGCATCACTACAAACATTTTGGAAACAATGGAGCAGCGACTATCTAAACAGGCTTCAGCATCGTCCAAAATGGCTTAAAACAAAACAACAACCAAAAATAGGAGATTTAGTTCTTCTCAAGGATGAAAGGCTTCCACCCTCAAGATGGCTCATGGCTCGAATCACAGTAACCTATCCTGGAGAAGATGAACTCATCCAAGTAGTGAAAGTAAAAACCCAAAATGGGGAATTCAAAAGGCCCATAACCAAAATATGTCCACTTACATCGAACGACACAAATACCGAAGACACAATAATCTAAAAGGGAAACCCCAACACAACATGAAACGAAATATATATAGTTAAAACTCTAAAACAGCAATACGTTGAAGAAACTAACCCACTAACAATTATAATGAAAAATAAAACACAGTAAAGCGTAGTAAAATCATGAATTAAACAAAATAAAACTCACTCTTAAAAGAATATCCACACAATCACTCACTCATCATTCAAGTACTCACTCACTCATCAATAAATTATTTACTCACTCACTCAGCATTCAATCACTCACTCACTCACTCAATCACTCACTCACTCTATACTCACTCAGTTATCGTCCATCAGTCACTCATTCCTAACTCACACAAGCAGATACTCAATACAAATATACAGTCCACCTAAGAAGAAACCGACACAGTAAATCAAGATGAAAGAGGAAGAAACAAATGATTGAAAATTTACTAAAAGGAAAACAGAACACAATCTTAAATTAAAATGTTATGAAACATCATTAACAAGTTGCACAAGTCATAAGGAAAAGTAAATTAAAAGGAAAATACAACCCAACACATTTTAAATAACATTCTATCTGAGGAGCAAAATCCGAATTCAACAGCACCAATTAACTTAACAAACATCCAACACACACACAATCAATCCACCATTATTCAAAAACCAAATCTAAAACCCAACACAAAAAAAAAATATATAAATGAAAAGCTGAAATAAAAAAGAAACCATAAAGGGGGAAATACCTGTAAATAAAATAAGGAAATTTATATTAAAGATCTTAAAATAATTTATTAATATGAATTACGAACTTAAATAATCATGAATTAATAATTAAATAGTTAATTAAAACTTATCGCATAAAATGGAAATCAAAACACATCATTAGCATTCACCCATGGTGGCAACCATGCCCGTTCACATTCAATAAATTATCAATGCAGCCATCAGAAACAGAATCCATCACAAACACAAAAACACTTACACACAAAATTCATTAATTGAATCGAATTCAATTTAATTAATATCTTTATAATTCAATTAATACACAATTCACCAAAACAATCATTTTGTTTGTTCCTGTGCTGGAATACCACATGCGACAAACAAGGAAAAATATCAAACGAAATATTAAAAAAGAAAAAAAAAATAGCTTCAATGGCGCCCATGTATCTACTACGTACTTAGTACGTACAAATAATGGGTTTTAAAAAGCAGTCAAAAGCACCATGAAGCCAACACAAATCACATCACAAACATACACTGCACTCACGAAATAACTTAAATTTTATAAAAATTACCTTATCCAATATATTAAATTAAAACGATAACAATTATTAATTAATAAAAAGAAAACAAACCAACACGAACAACCATAGAAGAGGCCAATGACAAATATGAAATGTGAAGTTGGCTGAGGTTCAACAGAAGGAGACTGGAAAACAACTTTCTTTTCAGTCAGCTTTGCACAATGTTAGAATAATTGGGCCATGTTACACTGTTCGTGTTTCATGTAGGTTTTTTGTAAGCGGCGATAGTCAAATTAAAATGTATGCTTATTATAACTGAAGGCTTGTTTTTCTTTAAACTTTAATTAATATTCTTTTATAAGTATTAATAAAATCTCTCTTTGCATGTGAGACAAACCATAAATTTATAAAAAGATTTAACCAACTCTTTGTGATGCATCTGGACCAGCGCAGGCGTCTGATGACAACTCAAATCGTAAACTACGTTCACTGGCGGGGGAGAATGTTGGATGCTGTCGATACACATCAACCTACAAGTGATACACATCAACCTACAAGCTGCTGAACATGACCACCTGGTTGACTTTCGGAGCAGTCCCCTAAAATGTATACCATTTAATACTCACGATATTGATGAAAAACGAAGGTTATGTGAAGGGCAGTAATAAAACGTCACTGGAATTTTATCAGCACGCGATTTAGATGTGTTTTTATTTTGAGAGTTCTTTTAGAGAGTTTTACCAAAGTATTTTAAAAGAGTTGAGTGCGAATTTGCATTTTGTTTCAAGTAAGCTTTTAACGCCGAACATTTTTGTGGTCCTTCGAGCCGTTTTTTGTCTGCCTCTTATGTGCTGATGTTGATTTCTCATTAATCTGCTGATCCACCATCTCTAACGTTCTAAACTTTGTTTCCAAAAATTCAGAAAATTCTTTAAAGGTGGGAATCTCCTTTTTTGTTCCCAATGAAGTTTCCCATAAAGACTGGATTTTCGATGGCAATTTTTTCACAAGCAAAAAAATGATTATCGCATCCCAATGATTGACGGGCAAGTCTAAATTCTTTAAAGCATGTAAGATTTTTGTCGAATTATCCAACAGTTCACGAATCCCTTTGGCACTTTCTTCAGAAACGCTTGGTAAATCGTAAAACAACTTAAGCTCGTGGTTTACCAAAATCCGCTTAAAATCATAGCGAGACTTTAAAAGTTCCCAAGCTTGGTCATAACTAGCGTCATCTACATTTACGTGATCAAGTAAAGTGCCCGCACTTTCCTTACAGCATGACTTTAAGTAATGTAACTTTTCTATTTTAGTAAGAGACGAATTACTGTGTAAAAGTGAAACAAATTGGTCATGGAAGGAACGCCAATCCTGGTATTCACTTGTAAATGTTGGTGGATGAATTTTTGGAAGCCCTACATCGTGTGACTTCTGAGATGCACTTTGCCGTACAGGGACCACCGTTTCAATTGTTTGAATAGTTGAAGGAAATTTCTCTAGTCATCCAAAAGAGTAGATTTGTACAACGTGTAAATTTCCTTTGTTTTGTTGTGAACTTCCTCCAGAGATTTGAAAACATCTTCCTTTAGTTCGTCATCGCAAAGAATATCTTCATACTTCTTTTGAATAACTAACAAATTACTTTCTAACAAGTCGAGACGTGTGGTGACATAATTTCTTGTTCGACGACTTGGGCTCACAGTCTTCTTGAAATTTTCAAAATCTTTTGAAATTTGTTTGCAGGTATTTTTAAAAATCTTAGCTGCACTCAATCTCACTCAACTATTGCTTATTATTTGTATTATATAGTCTTAAGTAAGTAATTATAAGTAAAATGTACTCACTTTTCTTTCAGTGTAGACAGGCGGCGTGGCAGCAGCGCTCTTCAACTTCCTTTGATGACCTGTGGACTTCCTTCACTCACTTTGACGCTTTTTGTCTTATTTTTTTAATTTAATGTCTTTGTTTGTAAAAAGGAATGTTAATAATTGTTTTTAAATGTTTTCTTGTATGTTACTTTTAACAATAAATTTGTACTATGCGACAAAATGGTCGCCACACAGTTTTTCTTTTGCTTCACAATAATTGCACAGTTAATTTTGTTTTGTGGTTCACTCTTTTGCCTCGAAGGACCAAAAATGTTTGGCGTTAAAAGCTTACTTGAAACAAAATGCAAATTCGCACTCAACTCTTTTAAAATACTTTGGTAAAACTCTCTAAAAGAACTCTCAAAATAAAAACACATCTAAATCACTTGCTGATAAAATTCCAGTGACGTTTTATTACTGCCCTTCACATAACCTTCGTTTTTCATCAATATCGTAAGTATTAAATGGTATACATTTTAGGGGACTGCTCCGAAAGTCAACCGGGTGGTCATGTTCAGCAGCTTGTAGGTTGATGTTTATCGATTGTAGGTTGATGTGTATCGACAGCATCCAACAGTGGTAATTCCAACTTTTTTAAGAAACCCTAAACCGCAACAAATTAATTATAAAAGTTTTTTGCTTTCTAAACAAAGCTGCAAAATAATATCAATAATAAAAAAAAACAGAAAATGGTTGTTATATAAAAATTGAAAAGAAATTATATTATTAAAAAAACACGATTAAAAAACAATCAAATGGTAGCCTAAACAAAAGTATTATTTTAAAGTGTCAGCCTCGGTCTTGTATTTATCTTATTAACTCCGAAACTCCGAGATGTCAAAATAAGACTTTCCCTAATAACAAAATGGTCGGTCCAAAAGAGATGGCACTTTTTTTTTATTTTTTTTTTTTATTCATTTTTATTTCCAATTTTCTTAAAACTATCTTAAAGCTAGACAAAAATTCATAAAAACTAGCCTAATTATCAATGTCTTAATACTAAATCCAGGTCGGTTTTATTTGTACCGAGAAGAATTTACAAAAAAGAACGGTATCTCTGTCTTTATTTTTTTTGGTTTAATATAAAACTTACAAACTACATAAAACTAAATTAAAGCTAATTAAAACTAATTATAACTACTTAAAGGTACTTAAAACTATTTCCAACTAGTTATAAACTATTTACAACCTACTTATCAGCTACTTACAGACTACTTACAAACTAGAACAGCCACAGCAAGCATTTCCCGGTTTTATATTTTCTTGTATTTTTGTGAATTTTATAATTTTTTTGTGTTTTTCTTTTTTTTTTTCTTTTTTTCTTTTTGTGCCACCCTGACTGTCCCTACTTAAAACTAACTACCTTAACCTATGTAAGTCGGCCATACAAGAAAAAATAGCAAGGTCAACTATTAAATATCTGAAGAAACTTCATCTTCGTTTTTCAACCACCAGAACTGGTTCTCCTGCTTTACCCTATCTCTTCGGTCCCGTTCGGACACAGTCCTACTGAACCGAAGGTGATCAGCTCCGTCTTGTGCGAGGATGTCCCGACTGTACAGGAGCCACCGATCTACAGTTCTCCGGCAGACGTGGTAGATTAGCGGAACCGCCGCTCTATCCTGGATCAGGCGTCAACGCAACTCATCATAACCCAACTCATAACAACCCAGCTCATCACGAACCAACCCATCACAACCCATCCCATCACAGGGTACAGCTCATCACATGGACAACTCATCATGGCGTATGATTGTTCATTAAATTGTATGAAGAGTTCATTCTATTTTGTATTCAAACATGTTGTTTTAAAAGGAACCTCCCCTTTTCATACCTGTATGTTTTATTATAAAACAAATTTACTATCATTCTCTTCGCACCAGCGATGAGGACAACAAGTAAGGGGGTTACTCGCGCTTCTTTTTTTAAATGAAATGTCACAAAACGTATGTTACCTACTTACATACGTTTTGTGACATTGTTTTAAGTAAAGTTATTTTTATAGACAGATACAAATATTTAATTAGCTAGGTTGAAAAAGTTATTTTATAATATCTTAATGTTTACTTTAGGATATTGAAGGATGTTAGTAGATATATAGGTGTATATCTATTTAAAGTGGTTGCCGTTGATGCTGTGCGGTTCATGCGATGATGCGATAGTGGGGTGGGTGTTGATTTGGGTTAGTTCTGCATCGTGGTTGGTTCAATTTAAATTTGTTTTTTTGTTTTTCTTTAAAATTATGTATCTATGTACTTAGATAGTACTTTACTGTGGTTAAGCGCGCTGTTCGCAGCCCTTGACTCGACGCACCTACGTAGGCTAGGCAGGTCGTCAATGATTATATTGCTTGGTTTAGTTGAGTAGTGGAGTGGGAAAAACGATTTTAAACAGCCTGGTATAATCGGCTTCAAATATTTCTAATGAAATAAAAATAAAGAAAATATTATATACTTACATATGTATGTATGTTGGTATGTAGGTACTAGCAGAAGGATATGGGCCCAACATTTTAAACTTCTTTTTATTACGGAAAAAGGAACTAATAGCTATTTTAACTAAAATGTTCAAATATATTGTTTTGGGTTTGATGGAGTACCTACCTATAGGCTTGACAATAAAACATTGCATAACATAATTTCTTTTAGAAGAAAGGTGAGGCAACACATGTGCGTTTTTAGTTTTTCAAAATTGAAAAAATTTTCATCAACTTTTGAATTTAGAATGCCGAAAAACTATTCATCATCGAAATTATGTTTATAAGTTTTTGACCATCCTCAATTATTTGCTGGCCTGTCATGTTAGTTTTATTTTAAGGCGTTAACCTTGAAGATTCAATAGGTAGATCGGGAGCAAATTCGAATAAAAACATAGTTTGATGAAATAAAATAGTAAAAATAATAATATACTGGCAAAGTTTAAGGGCATTAAATTAACATATTATTCACCAAAAAAACCCTTTGCACCTTTCTAGGTTTTGGGAGAAGCAAAAAATTGGAGTCATGAAAAAAATGCCGGTATGTATTGTTATGGATAGATAAGCAGCCACTCCACTCTTATTTTTCCCTTACAAAAATTAAATTCGGGAGGTTTATCTATAACTAAGTACTTACTTATTCTCATGATTCAACAAATTTGAGGCTTCAAGGCTTGAAAGAAATGAGATATTGAAGGCATAAAAATGCCGGCATGTTTCTCCTTTCTCTTTGCATCCAGCACCATACTTATATTTTCTTAGGTAGGTAGGTACTTCTTTTTTGTCACCTGAATTTGTAGCTAATTAAATGTTATTTTTTTGTTCCCTTTGGATAGCGGAAGAAAATATGAAAATCATATGCCTATGCATAAAATGTATGCCTTTATTGCTTATTCGTTGCTTAAATTAAATGTAAAAGCCAATTGTATTCCATAGTCTACAAATAATATGTGTACTGTGATTGTATTCTAGGTATGAGCATTCAAAGCGAATACTAAAGAAATAAGTTGGGATAGGTACGAGATAGCTTACGTAAGTATAGATGCTATTTAGAAATATTTTTAGGTTTGTTGGTAGGTATACCTAACTTATATAATGATACATTAATAATAACTATAGGTTTAAGCTTCATGCACAGGGAAATATAGTCATTCTCTTTCAAAAACTTAATAGGTCTTTGTCATTCCAACAGAGTAATAGACAACAACTTCTCTACAAAGCTATATGTACATCTTTATAATAATGATAGATATATACGTTTTTAGTTCGTTGTTTTCTTCTAACACACTTAAATTCGGTTATAATTCATTTCGGAAGAGAGATACCATGATTAATATTTAAGCTATATGCGTTCGAACATTTTCTCTCTCAAAATTCTTTTTGACGCGCCATTTTGTTTCTCAGTGAACCTGTTTGGGTGTCAGTGGTGGCTCTTAAAGAACATATGGCTACTAAAATTTTATGTGAAACTAATACCTTTTAGTACCAGTACCTTTTTGTTTACGACTTCATTGTTCTGATCGGACACAACATTCTTAGTCCCAACCAAAATAATTTTGTGTCGAGAGCGGTGAGCGAAACTTTAAAAGAGGCATAAGAGGAGGAGTGTTTTGGAATGTTCTTATTTGTTTCCATTGTTAATTTCTGTTTGTATTTGTATTATGCAGGAAGCGAGAAAAGAAAGTGAGAAAATATTTGTCATATCTTCTTTGAATTCAAGGTTATTTGTTGTTTTATTTAGTAAATATTTTTTGAAGAAAGAAAAGAAGGAGAAGAAAAAACAAATTGAACAAGGCGGCAAAAAGAGATAGATTAGGTACCTAGGTGAACCACTTGCGTTGGAACTTAGCAATGAGCCGAACATTTTTTTGCACAGATGTAGGTAGGTACGCCAATGAGAAAAAAGGCAAAGGTATAAATAAAGGTATCTTTTTAGCGGCATTTTACACTGCTCAAATGTATGGGAGAGTGTATTAGTAAAATTCGTTTATCTGATTGGAGAAAAATCAAAACACTTTTGATTTTCTTCTCCTATGCATGAAATGCATTTAAACAGAGTTTACCTGTAAGCTGCATCATTCAGGGTAGGTTTTGTTTTTGTGATTGACTTGAAATTTCTTTGCTAGATTTCGAAAAATAGGCATACCTAGGTACCTTTTATTTGGTAAATGTGGGGTAAAATCTGATTTCTATTTTCTAGACGGAGAGGCTCAGAGAAATTTCTTCTCATAAAATGTATAGATTTTCAATTTTTAAGAATGGCAATCAAAATTAAAAAAATTTCAAAATTATTTTTTTCAACTTATTGTTGTTTTAAACTCAAAAATGAGAAAATCGACGTTTCAAAAATAATTCACCATAAATCAGGGGCTTGTTCAAAAAAGTTTATATTTAAATTTTTTTGAATACCATCGTATTTTGAGTGCTGGGAGTTTTTGAAAATGCACAATATGATTAGCGGCTTTTTCGTGGTTTTATTTTTATCTTTTAAAGAAGTTGGTCAAATAATCTTTAATTTTTGAATCAGATAGAATTAGTAAATTTTTAAATCAGGTATAAATTTCAATTAATTTGAATAATATCCAAAGGAGATATTGAAACATGAACATATTTCTCTATATCGTTTTTGAGAGTTTTTTCTTACTAATTTTTTTAGTGAGGAAACTAAAATCTTATTTGATTTGTATTTTTGAAATGAATGTGACTTGAAAAAAAATTGAATCCCCAAGGTCCGTTGAACGGATATAACGGTGAGTTAAAAGTGGTTATAGAGATAGTTTCATAGGTTTTTACTCTATACATCTATAACTTTTTTTGTTAGTCTTTTTTCTGATAGTAAATTTAACTACCGTTATTTTGGTATCTCAATTATTATGCTACGACTTATACAAGCGTCACAATTTATTAATCAAATATGTCAAACAAATTAAAAAAAAAATAACAAATTTCCAAATTGGACCATCGTTGACCACCAGCCACCAGCGTGAATGATCCCGTTATCTACATCGATATTATTGTAATCAAAATTATAAAAATCGTTTTTAAGAAATTATAGCTCCCATTCTACTGGTCTGATCTTCAAGGTTCTTCAAAGTTCTTTAAAGAAATATGACACAACAGGCTACATTGAGTAAAAAATTAAATTGAAGAGGGCCAAACATTTTCATAGTAAAGGGGTGAAAAAAGCCCCCTTCAATTCAATTTATTTCATTCTAAATTCAAAAATTGATGAAAAATTCAAAATAGCTTTTTATGGCCTTTAGTCCTACAAATCGGCGTTACGTCCGGCTTACTCACTTGGACTCATCAGTGACGTAGTGAGGGGCTTGTCATACGCAATTTCTTGATGAAAAATGTTACAGTTTTCAAAAACTAAAAACGCACATTTATTGCTTTATTTCTTTTCTTAAATTTCATTTTACAATGTTTTATCATCAATTCAACAAAAAGGGTGCAATAAGTTTTTTAATTAATTTCTTGCTAATAAAATGATAATGATAATTTAAGAAAATGATCGGCATGGCATCATTTATTAATCAATAACTGAAGAAATAATGCATGGATCTTTAAAGTTAAGGTCTTAAGAAACTCTCATTAAGACATTTGCTAGATTTACATATTCCATCAGACCCACCACTAAATAAAATCTATCAAAGTGATTAAAACAAAAAAAAAACCCTTATCCCAATCCCAGAGCTACCCTAAGAGTCCAGAATCTCCGCGGTCAGACGTTAGGTATAGATAGTTACCAGCGAAAATAAAAAAAAGATGTTTCTTGGTCCGGTTCCAAACCAGACCTACCACAAAGAAAAATCCATTAAGTGAGGCACCTACCTACCTTGATATTTAAAAAAAAGGTGTTTCTTTGTCTTAGTTCCAGACGCACTTCAGAAACTCCTCCGTCAAACCTTAGTACATCAGACCCACCACCTAAAAAAATCGATGAAAGTTATTAAAAAAGAAAATTCATTTGTCCCAGTTCCAGACCCAACTCCAGAATCTAGTCGGCCTGACACTAGGTTCCTACCTATTTTCCATGCCATAGAAAAACAAGTTTTTTAGTTTTTTTTTGTCGGCAATCATAGAATGATCAAAGTTTTGCGACAATACCTACCTATCATTCTGCTACTATACCTACCTATAATAGCCTTACATTATTATATCTATACCTCTTCATTTTAATTCATTATATTTGATGAATTGACGAATAGAATTGAAGTTAATGGCTTCTATTAAAGAAAATGTAGGTAGATGTTTCCTTTATTCATATATGCATTATTTTTATATCTATACTATTGTATTCAATTCCTGCCATTGAATTTACCTACCCATCTGCTACCTAAACAACACAAATATATCTTCACATTCAAATGCTAGATACACAAAACTAATTTGACTTCCTCTTCACTTTTCACTCCCATCGCAACAACCATGTTGAAATGATTTATTCCTTTCTTTTTTTATTTCATTATACCTACTCTCTCATAACACCAAAAACATTGGTTCCATCCCACTGAATTAATATACTCCATTGATTTTGCACAAGCTTAACCAACCAAATTCGATTCCAAAAAAATTCATTCTGAAAATGAATCTTCATGACTGGGATGAATTGTCCTGTGATGAGTTGAGCCATGATGAGTTGGGTCATGATGAGTTGGGAATGTGATGAGTTGCGATTGTGATGACCTGCGTTGTTATGAGTTGCGTCGTGATGGGTTGGAATGTGATGAGCTGTACCCAACCCCCTGGATCAACCCTCGACTGTCTAGGTGGAGGAATGTATCGGGCGGAATAAAGCCGCTTAGACGCACACTCTCGTAGTATTCGTTGTTGGGGTAATAAGCCCCGAAAATTAAGCTGTTAGACGAGGACATCGCTCTTGCAATGTGACCTCGAATAAGCTTCAGCAAGAAATTATCTATCCTGTTTATGTTGGCCCCGTTGTATAGAGCCAGGTTGGAATAGTAATGTTTGTACTCCGACTCTGGTGTTCTGTGCAATCCAAGGCAGCGTCGAAGACACTGCCTCTCAAACACCCGAATCTTTTCCATTTGAGATGGGGCAACGTTGAACCAAACCGGGCATCCATAGGCAATCATCGGCCGGATTAGGGCCATGTAGCAAATCACCTTCACCCTGCTGTCAAGCCGGCTGCTATAAAACAACCGTTTCGTCAGGGCAAAGGCTCCCCTAGCCCTGGTTAGAGCAGCATTTATATGTCTGTCGAAATACAAATACTGATCCATCCAGATGCCAAGGTACTTTACTACACTTTTACTCGCCAGTGGATGTCCATTTGGCCCTACGATCACCAGCTTGCGCCAGTTCTTTCTCGTATCCCTTGTGGCTCTAAGCAACGGAGTCCTAAACAAGATAGTTTCTGATTTCTGAAAGTTGATTTTCAACTTCCAGTCATCGCAATATTGCTGAATCTTCTCGAGCGCTGCAAAAGAATCCTGCTGACCTCGACTTTTGGAGCTGTTCTGTACGCAATTAGATCGTCGGCATACGCAATTGCCTGAGTTAGACTACTTATCAGATCGCTGGTGTAAATGCTGAATAGAATCGGTGAGCTGACGGCTCCCTGCTGAAGACCATTTTTAATATTAAAGGTTGTGGCAGAAGTTACATTGCCACTCTTGACAACAAACTTTCTGCCATTAAGCATATCATAAAGCATATATAATAGTGGTTTACTAATGCCAAGTCTGGTCAGCTTTAGATAAAGACCCTCTTACCATACGGTGTCGAAGGCCTTCTTCAAATCAACCAGACAGGCACCCGTACACTGCTTCATAGATTTGTTCCATTGGACATCAGAAACGAGTTTTGACGCAGCATGAATGGTGTCATGTCCCGCCTTAAAACCGAACTGATTGTCCGGTATGATATTATTGTCCTCTGCCCACTTAGACAGAGCTCTATTGATAACTTTTTCGAATACCTTGCTGATGCTCGGAAGAAGACTTATCGACCGGAGATTTGCAGGATTGGAGTTGTCCTTTCCCTTTTTCGGGAGAGGATGCACCACAGCTGTCTTCCACCGCACTGGATAATATGCATTATTCAGAGGTTTGTTAAACAGAGAGGTATAAATGTCTACTGCTTCTTGAGGTAAATGTCAAAGTATAACGCTGAATATGCAATTGACTCCTGCTGACTTCTTCTTCTTTAATGAATCGAAGATGAGCTGGAGCTCCACCTTCGTAATTAACAGGGAACTGGGCCCATTTCGCTCGGTGATTATGGCGTTTGCCAAATGATCTTCATTGAACCCGGTGAAACCAAGGTGCTCTGATTGCCAGTGCGTGATGTCATTCCGAAGGTAGAAGTGATGGAGCAAGGCTCTGTTTTCCAGGTCATGATTGGGGCGAATGCACGCATTCACCTTGTACACTTGCTGGAAAACAGCCCCCACAGCCTCCACTTTCTCCTGCGGATCTTCGACAATAAAGAGGTCATCGTCCAAGACGGCGTCCTCTGGATCAATTCCTGCTGTCAGAAGTACGTCTCTGTTGTCTGTCATTCTCTGAAGCTTAAGACACGGAAGATCGTTCTGATCATTCCTTCTAAATATCATGTTAATTTGGGGAAACATGCTCGGGTCGCTAGAGTTAACGGCCCGAATTTTTCTGTCCCAATACAAATTAATTGACAACCGATAGTTCTCTTTAATTAGTTGGTTGATGTTCTTGATCGACGACTTCAGTGTCCTAATCTTCAGATGTTGAGGGTCAGTAAACCGTCGGTACAAGAGTTTGAGTCTTGTTAGCAGTCCACTTTTTTGTCTGTGTAATGCGTCAATGGTCACATTTCGGTACATGTCTGTTGCGTCCCGTTGTTTGTATTTCAGTATTGTTCTGTTCATTGTTCGTTTAATTGTCTCATCCATTTATTCTAGGTATTGGTCTATTTCGTTATTTGTCAAATTCCTGTCATTTGGTGGGGATATGTTATTCGAACTGATTTCGCTAGATAAAGCGTTGGTAAAGCGTGGCCAGCGCACCTTACTGTAATTGTAAGTATGCACAGGTACATACTCATCCAACTCCACGAGCTAGTTCGGAAGCTGAATTACGGCGGCGAGTCCACAGTGATGACTGTCGTACTCGATCGTTCATAAACAGTTTTTTGGTCTTTGACACACAGTGTCAGTAATTGTCAGTCTTGCGTCTATTAGCAATAGATCCAGGTAGGCACCGCTTCTTGGAAACGATGGCCGATCCGTAGCCAGCAGGTCGACACCATATTCAGTGTTGTATTGACTCGTCCAATTGAAAAGATGAATACCTCTTTGATTTTGAATTTGATTTCCCCAATCTTGGTGTTTGGCATTCAAATCACCGGCCATGAGAAAGTAATTTTCTTCCAAGCTCAAGTGTAGACATTCGAAAAGTTTTTCAAGCTCTGTCATAAAATCAGTTGGCTGAGGTGATGCCGGTGCATAAGCCGCGATCACATACATTCGCTTCCCCTGTTGGAGAGGAATGCATATGATGCACGCCTCCAACAGCCGAAATCTGCGCAGGTCACTATTATATATAACTTTATGATTTATATCTTTTCGTATGAAGATTGCGAGGCCCTTGAGTGGAGTTGGGTCGATCTCTTCTAACGATATTTTATTGTTGTAAGTCAATTTATGTTTCTGGTTCAGCTTAATTTTGCTGGCCATAAACACATCTGGACTTTGGTCTTTCAACAATTGGAAAAGATAAGCTCTACGTTCGGTCCTAATCAGTGAGTTTACATTCACAGCAAGGATTCTAAGAGGCCTCTCCGACAGAGCGCCTTTAAGCTCTAATTTGCGTTAGGCTAGGCAAAACAGAGTAGAGATAGTCTACCCTAGTCGCCTGCTTCTTTATCCGATTGTGAAGCCCTGTCAGCTGGCCTTGAATTGCCAGCAACATGCTTCTAATTTCGGCCTGAGCGTCCGGAGCTTTTGGCACGAGGGCCGGTTGAGCTAACTTAGCTGCAGGCTGTACCGTTTTTCCCTTTCCTGCCGCCATTTGGGCGTAGGAAATTTGGGGATTGACGGGCGTTGTTGTAGGAGCACGCGTTGATGGGCGTATCTCTACCGCTGTCTGCTTAGCCGCTTTGTTAATTCGAATTTGCTGAAAAGCTGAGCAACCCCGATAATTAGCAGGGTGCCCCTCCTTTCCGCAAAGTGCACATTTAAGCTGGGTCATGTTTTCGACCCGTTCCTCGCCGAGTTTACACTCTCCCTTTATGTGGTCCTCACCGCACTTAACGCAGCGTGACTGCATTTCGCAGTTTGCTGCAGCGTGGCCAAACTTTTGGCAGCGAATGTATTGAAGCATGTCGCCGCGCCTCTTTAATTTATCCCAAGTAACAACCTGGTAGTTGAGGACGGAGATACTTCTCAACCAATCCAGTTTGCTGCTGGGCGATAGCTGTACCAGAAAGAACAGCAAAGACCGCTTCTCCCGTCTGGCTCTGACTGTAGCGAACGGCTTGACTCCCATAAAGTCGAGATCGTCGCTCGCTTTTTGACGGAGCTCATTTAAGAGGACCTGTGGTTCCGTGCAGGAATCTATGCCCTTCAAGAGGACCGTTTGATATTTATCCACTTTGGGGGTAAAACTGAAGAACTCAGTCGTGGATTTCTTTAATAATTCCTTAATAATTTTGTGCTGCTCCACTGTAGAGCTGTGGAAAGCATGTCTATCTTTACTTAATCGCTTAATAAAAAAGTTTTGGCCTATTGCCGACTTACATAGGTCAATGGTTTCCTGAAGTTCCATTTTGTAAGTTTTAATAGGTGGCACCTTTTCTTTTTTATTTTGGGGAGGCTATGGCTGCTGCTGCTCGTTCCGCTGCTGTTGACTCCACTCCTGTGGTTTTTGTTGTTGCTGCTGCTTTTGTTTTTGTGTGCGTTGCACTTTCGGTTGCTGCTGTGGTTGCTCGGTTGGCAGCTGTTGTTGTTGCTGCTCCTGTTGGCTCTGCTGTAGCAGTAGCTGTTGCTGTTGTTGCTGCTGGGCTTGCCTTTGCTCTGGCTGCGCCATCCCTTGTTGTGGCGCTGTTTTTTGTGGCGCTGCTTTAAGTGGCGTCTGTAGCGCTTTTTATTCTCGCGCTCCTGCCTCTCACGTTCTCTTCGGGCTTCTTGTTTCGATTTTAGGGCTTCAATCAGAGGGGTAACTATGGAGTTCAGTCTTTCCATCTCCTCCCGAATGGCATTTTTTTTTTCGCTGATGGCTTTCTCATCCAGCGCGACTATTGCAACTTGCGCCTCATTTTCCCCTTCGGAGGACGCCTCTGGTGAGGTTAAGTCCACCAGCAAGTTGCTGTAGGATTCCCCTGTTGTGAATAATCCCTCGCCACCTTCTGGCATGTATTCAACGTCGTCATCGGATGGTGAGGAATCCAATTGTTGTTGAATTTTTGCTGCTGCTGACGTCTTCGCTGTGCGCACCGTCTCCTTTACCCCGGCTGGCAGCTGGGCTGAGGTGGTAGTGGAGCGGCGCTTGACAGTGTTCGGCGCACATCTAATCCTCTTTCTCCTCTTATTCTTAACATCGGCTGTTGGTGCCGTTGTTGCTACGGCACTAGACGATGGTATGGCTGTTGGTGCCATCACTTGCTTGCTTGTTGATGTTGTTGCTACGGCACTGACCGTAGCTTAGGCTGGTGGTACCATAGCTCGCTTCATTGTTGTTGCTGGGGCACCTTTCGATGTCCCCGCGGTGTTGTTGGTTTTCATTTGCTGCTTTTCCCAATCGATAAAGTTTTCTACTTCACGATTGTGAAAAAAAAGCAGCCAAATAATTTTTGCCCGACTAGGACTCGAACCTGTGATCCTCAGGTTGTCGGTCGGCCACCTCTTTTTTTTTTTTTTTTTTTTTGTAAATTCCTTTTTTATTTTTCAATTATCTTAGAACTATCTTAAAGCTAGACAAATTCATAAAAACTAGCCTACTTAAGTAGTAAATTCTTAAGATTTATATGAAATAAAAACACTTCCCTAAAACAATTAACACAAAAAAAAAAAAAAACAATGAAGTGTAGGTACTTCCAAAACTTTTTTTTCCACCCAGGAAACACAAAGGGAGTCCCACGTTCGGACGCCAAATGTTGTGAAATTATTTGAACGCGAATTTTAATTTTAGGAATGGCGGAACTACAATCCGCAATTTCAATGGATTTATATAAATCCCAATAAACGAAATAATCAACAACACAATTTAAGCAGATGATCTGCGTGCGCCGCGACAAAACAACGAAAGCGATGACGATGACGAACTGTCAACCGATGAGTCTGTTTAATAATTTGCACAACTGACAACACATAGAGTGCAGCCACCCAGTAGCTCAGCAATGGGGTGGGTTCAGTAATCAAAATGATTTTATTAATCGGATACGATACTTTGAGCCGAAATGAAAATGGGCCGTTAACGAGGCAAAACCGTGTCCCACAATTAATTGGGATAAAGTCGAAATAAAAGCAAACTAACTTATCGGAAATGACAAAACAAAATCAAACTATAAACCAAGAAAAAAAACACAAACACTCTACTTATCTTTTTAATATGTCTGGGGATCTCCAATCCGCCTCTTCCCTGCTTTCAACTTTTCTTCAACTAAAAATTACTTTTTCTCAATTTTCTATTTTCTTTTAAATTTTCCTCGAATTCTCAAAGTATAACTTTTCGCTTCAATAATTCTCAAAAGAGTGAACTTTCCATGCTTAACCTATTGTCTACCTCGGCCATTCCAGACTCTCACACATTCATACAGCCAGCCAATCGTTTTCGAGATCTTCAGTCACCGGATCACGGCTTTCTGGAAAGCTACGTGCTCTCCTAGAAAAACTCTGTTCCCCCGTTGTCGTATCTCATCGAAACTTTACTCTCACACACACATTCAATGATTCAGCAAATGGCCGAGCTCAGAACCATTTCAACTTAATATTTCGAGAAGACTTAAAAGGACTAAAATGGAGAAAAAGTTTCTTCTAGGCATTCTTCTAACCACTCTAAAACAATCGCGCGTGATTCGAAACGTGAAGCAACCTTTCCAAAACTAATCCCTCGAGGTGAGAGAGGAATACATTTCTTTAAATCCTGAGATGTCAATTCCGATAAATTTATTACACTATTTAACAATATAAAGGTTTTAGAATTTAAGAAGACGTTAACAACTAATTTTTCTGACAAAAATATTAAGCTAAGTTAAGTTAAGTTACGTTAAGGATAATGTTGATTATCTCATTTGTCTGGATTTAAGTAGGAGTCCACCTGACTCGTTTACTTCTTCAGCTCATCCGCTGGCACTTCGAGAAAGACCGCCCGTCTTTTTCATACGTAACCTTGGTTTCGGAACCCACTGTTCCACTCGGTAATTCGGAAACCTGTTTTTGTTACTTTTCCAAAATACTTTAAGAGTAGGCTTCTGGCTGATGGATGCCAGGTATCTACTGACTCTTCAAGCATTTTGGAGCCGCAAAGAAAATGGACAGGCTAAAAATGGATAACGATTAAGAATAGGCAGGGGAAACTTGTTGTGGTAAATTTTACCGGAACAACTTTTACCAAGGCATGAAATTAAAACCAAAACTGAAATACCGATTTGCAGCATACTGTACCGTTATCCCGAAATAGACTCCGATGATGTGGATAATAAGATCTGTGAAATGCTTAACCAGAAAATAATTACACCAAGCAATAGTCCATACAATTCTCCAATTTGGGTCATGCCTACAAAAGACGATCGTGATGGCCACAAACAATGGAGAATTGTAATTATTTATTGGAAGCTTAATGAACAGACTATCGATGATGGCTTTCCAATGATTAACACGGATGAAATTTTTGACAAGCTTGGAAAGTGTAGTTATGTTTCTGTTATCAATCTTGTAAAAGGTTTTCACCAGACGAAGTACATGCACGTGGCAGAACAAAAATAGCATTTTCGACCAAAATGGGTCATTATAAATTCTTGAGGATGCCTTTTGTCTTAGAAAATGCCACGAAAACTTTCCAGCACTTGAAGAATAACATCCTCAGGGATTTTATTAACAAAATTTGCGTGATTTATTTGGATGACATCCTTATTTTTTCAACAAGTTTCGAGGAGCACTTACAATCACTCAAGAAAAGACTTAAACCTAAAAATACAAATTAATAAATGCCGTTTTGCTGAGGTTTCAA
This sequence comes from Dasysyrphus albostriatus, assembly GCA_946251815.1. NCBI lineage: Eukaryota > Metazoa > Arthropoda > Insecta > Diptera > Syrphidae > Dasysyrphus > Dasysyrphus albostriatus. The sequence continues at coordinate 128,564,536 of OX276335.1, read as the reverse complement.
CATCCTACTTAGGTCACATAATAGTTGCCAACGGCATTAAAGCGGACCCAGTTAAAATCAAATCTATTTGAAAATGAATGAAAATTCCCACTAACTTCAAAGGTATTAAGCAATTTTTAGTTGTGACAGGCTATTACCGAAAATTTATAAAAGATTACGCTAAAGCGGCCCACCCTATCATAAAATATTTTTTTAAAAAATGAGAAGTAAAACGTGTCAGATCCACAATATATTGAATCATTTGAAAATTTAAAAACATTGTTAACTTCTGATCCAATTTAAGAAGTCCTGACTTCCATTTACCGTTCGTACTCATCACTGATGCTTCAAACTATGCCCTTGGAGCAGCACTGAGCCAAAACAGTCACCCAATGAGTTATGCTTCTCGAATCTTAAATAAACACGAGCTCAACTACTCCTTTATTGAGAAAGAAGTCCTGGCAGTAGTGTGGTCAACCAAGGACTTCCGGCCATATCTATACGGTAGGCGGCTTACAGTCAGAACAGACCATAAACCTCTTTTTTGGTTAAGTGGCATCAAGGAACCCAATATGAATCTTCAGCGGTAGAAGATTATGCTGAACGAGTATGATTTCACTATTGAGTACCTTAAATGGAAAGAAAATTGTGAAGCGGATGGGCTGAGCAGGTTTATTGACCAAATTCAAAATCGTGATTAAAAAAATTACGAACATGTTGAAACAGGACACGATTTAGATTCTACGATTCTAGATCAGAACGCTGAAGTTTATTTTGCAGAGTTGTTCAACCATGAAATAACCTTTTACGTAGATCAAAGCGAAAGAAACAAAGGAGTTGGAACCGCGGATGCAACTGCTGAGAATAATAATGACATTATTTCTACAGTTGCAATTATCCACAGTGCTGCGGAAGATCAGTGGTTTCATATTTTCATGACAGAAAAACCTATTAATATGTTCAAAAACCAAGTTTATTTGTCTTATGGAACCAGAGAAAAATGTGTATTAAAAATTGTACTCAAGAAAATTCAAAACCACGTTCACATCGATAAAAATTAAAACAATTTACTAAATATTATGATAAAATTTCGCATAGGTACATGTCTCATATGCCTTTTTTGCAAAAACCTAGAGTTATTTTTAAATTTTCAAAGCTTTTTTGTCCAATATCTTTCATTAAATAAATATTTAAAAATCTTACGATCTACTAAAAAACTTCAAGATATCACAGATAACAACGAGGTATACTTACCCTTATTAAAAATGAGCACCTTACGAAAAATCATAGAGGTATTAACGAAGTCTCTTGTGAGTTGAAAACAAGAATTTACTACCCGAAACTACAAATAGAAATACAAAAACTTTTAAATAATTGCCAGATTAGCAACATTGCAAAACACGATCGTCATCCGCTTCGTATTCCACTGCAGGTAACCGAAACACCACAACATATAAACGACATAATTCACGTAGATATCTGGTTTCCTGAAAGGGGCAAAATGTATTTCACTACGATCGATAAGTTTTCTAAATATGCAACAATTCATCCCCTCGCAGACCGGAACTGGATTGCAATTTTAGTAGCAATCAGGCAAAGAATACAGTTCTTAGGGAAACCGGGGAAAATAGTTTCTGACAGTGAAACCTGCATTTTACATTCCACAATGGAACAATTTTTAAAAGACAACGACAATAGTTTTCACAAGTCAATCAAAACGGGCAATGTCGATATTGAGCGACTTCGTGGGACACTCAATTAACACCTTAGGTTACTCAATGCGAATAGAGATACTTTAGAGTTGAACGAAAAATTATTTAAGATAATAAATATTTACAACAACACCATTCATTCCATCGCAAAATTTAGACCCATCGATTTTATTTGTAAAAATATTCCTAAAGAAAATATTGAGAATTTGGCAAGGGTTTTTAGACACGATAATGAAGTTCGTATCACGAAAATAAATAGGCTCACCGGCAACAACAACTCAACACAGCAAACAATGGAATGCGAGGATTACCTTTGTTTATATAAATATTAAGCTCGAGCTTGTCATTTTCTTAGTGAATTGGTCTGGTGAAGTTCAGTATGAAGTGCTTCTATCGTTTTTTTTTTTTAAGTGTTAAAGTGTAAAAAATATAAAATAATAAAATGGACTTTTCATCAGATGATTCTGATGCTGAACCCAGTTTTCTGTGGAAAATTATAGAGCAAACCTTAAAAGACCGAATGCAGCTATAAATAAAGCTTACGACCAAGATGCAAAAAGAAGGAGATGTGAGCCCAGTTGTCTCATAGAAGAAGAAACATTTGTAGAGGAAAAAGTTGAATATTAAAATAGTGTTTTAATCATATTTGGACAAGGCTTCAAAATAATAGAAAAAGTAAATGTTTTCATGTTTTTATTTATAACATCCCATTTACCACATATATGGTATAACAAACTAAATAAGTGTACAATGGTACAATAAGCTTTATTTTAAGCAACCTGAATGAGGAGCAGGGCTACCACTTAACTGGAATTTCAGCAGGTCTACTACATTTTTCCGGATATCAATCTACTTCCGTAAAATTAAATTACGCCTTTTGATAGTAATATTTATATAAATAGCTGTTTTGAAGAAAAACGAATGTTTTATTTAATTTATTTATCAGTTTTGTTCGAATAATATACCTATTAAGCTTAAAACAAATATTCAGTGCACTGCATTTTTTCGCAAATCTGCTGCTAAAAATTTATTATTGAATGCCAACCCTGATCTTCAATATAAAATTCTTAAGAGAGGGATAAGAGAAAAATTTAATATCTAAAACTAATCTCTTAAAAAATAAGAACTTTTATTATAAAAATACTGTATAATAGGTAAATTAATTTTTAATCTCCTTTAGGGTCACTCGAGGCTCAAGAAACTCACCTCTATGTTAAATATCCCTTATACATGCCTCCATAATTATGTAGATATCTAGAGAAGACAGACAAACAAATAATAAAAGTTTGTTATTATTGAGATTGAATGCCGAAAGGTTTCCAAGATATTTATAAGATAATAACAATAATAACAAAAGTATATTTAACGATGTTTGCTCAACAAAGTTTGAATTCGGAATACAAAATATTTAAAATGAAAATTGATAAGTGATTAGAAACTAAAAAAACGATTGCTTGATTTTCAAAGCCCTCTCTCAATTGTAGGTTATTTCAATCCAATTGCCATCTTAACTAAATTTAAGTTTTCTTCGTAATTCCAAGAAGTGTGTAGGATCCATCGCCTTTGTAAAATGTCAGCCAGTTGTTCTTTAGTTCAAATAACTTCAATTTTTATTATATCTTTTGCAATATTGTCTTTTACAAAATGGTATTTTATATCGATGTGCTTGGCTCGCTTGATTTCCAAATTATGAACCATTCCAATGCATCCTTCGTTGTCTTCAAATATTGTTATGGGTTCATCTTTTATTTCTTTTAAATCCAGCATTATTCCTCTCAACTATATAGCTTCTGCAGCAGCTGAGCTTAAAGCTATAAACCCAGCTTCACTCGATGAAGTAGCAATGGTGGTTTGTTTCTTATTGCACCAGAATACAGTATTTCCATAAACTTGAAAAATATAGCGACTCACTGACTTTCTGTCTACTAGGTCAGTTACCCAATCAGCATCGGCATATCCTAGAACAGGCTGATCTTGATTGCAATCAAAGTTTAATTTCAAAAACTTTGCTCCTTTTAAGTAGCGCATAATTATCCATAAAACCAACTGCATAACAGATGTCAGGTCTTGACACAGCATAATATACATGATGCTTCCAAGAAATTCACGATATGGCTTTTGTAGTTCTTGACCAGTGTAACCTTCGAGTTGTAATCCTTTCTCCATAGGACTGTTCACATTATTACAGTTTATCATCCCAAATTTGTGAAGAGAGTGTTTTTTTCAGTTTTTGATACTTCCAGCAATCAATAAGTCATTTACGTAAATTACAACAATCAATACGCCTTCTTCTTGGTTAATTTTTGTGTATAAGCACTTAAGCAGTAATCATGACTTGATGTGACAAATCCAAGTAAAATCAATTGTTCGTTTAGCTTTTGGTTCCAGCAACGAGGTGAGTGTTTTAAACCATAAATAGATTTTAGAAGCTTACATGCTTTCCCCTCTCTGACTTGTAAATCTTCTGGTACAGCCATATACACTTCTTCATTAAGATCACCATGCAGAAATGCAGTTTTTATATCTAACTGATGAAAGTGATATTTTCGGTAAACACCAACCACTAACGAAAACCCGTATGCTGGTCAACTTCGCAACTGGTGCATACGTCTCTGTGTAGTCTATACCGAACTTCTAAAGAAAACCTCTTACAACCAATCGAGCCTTGTTTTTGTTTGCTTTTGACCCCAAAACATATTCAAACAACTTACTTGGAAATCGGCACTCCCTTTTACCGAGCCTCACAGCCTCTGTTTGGTGATTGTTTATTGATTTTGAAGGGAGCGCATTATTAGTTGCGTCTAATTCATTCTCCAAATCAACAATTTCGACAACATCCTTGATTATTTGATCAGACTCCACTTTGCTTTGCAAAATTAGTGGTTCCATGATATTAGCCCCAGCAACACCTTCAGATTCACTTTTTCCTTCTTGCTCGTGGCTCCATAGTATTATAACTTTTGATGTTTTTAAACGAGAAATTTGTTTCTTCAAATCTTACGTCACTGCAGGTACTTATCTTACGTGACTCCATATCCCAGAGTCGATATCCATTAGGGGCATATCTTACCATCACCGATTTTCTGCTTTTAGGATCAAGTTTCTTTCGACATTGATTTGAAACCCAGGCATAGGCTTTACAACCGAATACCCTTAATTTGTCCTAATCAGACTCAAATCCAAACCATAATTCGGCTGGTGTTATTGAATTTTCCAAGGAACTAGTTGGGCTCCTATTGATCGTATATAAGGCAGCAAGTGCAGCTTCGTTCCATATCTTCTTTGGAATACTCGATTCAATTAACAGGACTCTTATTGTTTCGGTAAGAGCTCTGTTAAACCTCTCGGCAACACCTTTTTTTAAAGGTGAATAGGCAATTTTCGACTCAACTTGAATGCCTTTTTGCTTGTTCATTTGAGAGGTACTCCCGTCCTTGATCTCTTGTTAGTTTTGAAATTGCAGTACCATGCATAGCACCGGACAGGGCTTCATACTCTCTGAATGCTCGAAAAATTTCAAACTTCTTCTTGATTAAGTAAATCATTGCGAAATAACTAAAATTATTAATGAAGGAAACAAAGTATTTTGATCTATCCCACGTAATTGGATTTAATGGACCACAGACATCTGAATAGATTTTTTCAAGAACTCGCTTAGCTCTGTTGCGTGTTCTATTGAAAGGTTCTCGTACTTGTTTGCCCTCAACACACACGTGAAAAAATTAGCCCCCTGCGGGTAAGGGGAAAGAATATACCCAAGGTAGGCATGTCTGTCGTAAAAGGCGACTAAAATCCAAACTCCGTATACTAAGATTGATGTATACATAACTATGTAATGAACAAAATAATAAGTTATAGTACCCCAGGTGGCAGTCCAGGTTCACTCTCGATCACCACCATCTAAATCGAGTGCAAAACCATCGAAATTCAGGCAAAAAAGTTCACCCGTCACGCCTGCACGCGCCAAAATAGACTCAGATAAAACAAAAAATCTTGAAAAAGATAATAACGAACTTCGACAAAAACTTGATCAAGTAATGGAACTTTATCAAGAGCTAAAGAAAGAAGTCGATCTTCTTCGAAAAGAAAATGAGATATTGAAAAGCGAAAATCCTCCAATAAACTCAAAGTTTAGCTTGCCACAAGTCAATAATTGTAGATATGAAACGGACGAAGAAGAAGTAGCACGTGAAACGGAGAAGTCCTCAAAGAAAAGATTGAGTAAAAAGCGTAAAGCTGGCTCTTCGCCTGAAGCAGCCTCTTCTTTTGAAATAAGAGTTTCACCAAAACATGCGACAGTAAAAGAAAAACATGTTAAGGAACGGCCCCCACCACCGATAAATGTTATCGGTATTTCGGAGTATAACAAGTTGCAAACCATATTAAAGGCATTATTGCCATCGGCTTTTAAAATTATTTCACTTAACAACAACAAATGGAAAGTTTGTGTGAAAGACCCTGAAAGTTATCGCCTTCTGTCACGAAAACTAAACGAAGAAAAAGTAGAATGGTATACCTAGGAAAATAAGTCGGAAAGACCCATACGTGTTGTGGCATGAGGTCTACACGCATCATGTTTTAAAGACGATATTATTAGTGATCTAAAAGAACGCAACCTCAAAATCTTAGATGCTACGAGCATTGTCAAAAGAGAGAAACAGAAAAAAGAGGGTGAAGCGATAGTGGTACAACGTGGTCTCCCACTATTTATACTTTCGTTCGATAAGACTGAAAAATTAGATGAAATTTATAAAATTAAAACAATTCTAAACATCGTAGTTAGGATCAAACCTCTAAGAAAGAGCACAAGGTTAATCCCTCAGTGTAAACGCTGCCAAGAATTCAATCACACCCAAACCTATTGCAAAAAAGAGCCAAGGTGTGTAAAATGCGCTGGAAAACATCTAACTGTTGACTGCAACGGAAAAAGTGAAAGTCCACCGACGTGCATTATTTATAATGGAAATCACCCAGCAAGTTATAGGGGCTGTGAAGTAGCTAAAGAATTACAAAAGCGACGATCAAAATCTTCCCAAACACAAAGAAACCCACCAAGGTAATTAGAAACCGCAATTCCCAAGAGTGCCAAATCTACGAAAGGTCCAAAACCTAGTATCCGTAAGGAAAAGAAAACAGTGTCAGTACCTTCGGAGAAAATATCGAAGCAAGGAAATGCAGAAACATATACCCAAATAGCGGCAAAAAATATACCCGTAATTAAAGACACTGAAACAGACCCGGTTTCGAAAGTCTTTTCAATAATTTTGTCAAAACTTGAAGAACAATGTGAAACAAATAAACTTATCTTTGATAGATTAAGTGAGCTGAAAAATTGTTTTCGACCCAAACGTCTTTCAAAAAATATCTGATGGAAAAGCTTAAAATTCTTACGGTAGGATGCCAACGGATTATGGCAAAAACTTGGAGAATTGGTGATGTATATGCGAAAAAATGATATTGACATATGTTTGATATCAGAAACGCATTCCAAAAATGAATCAAATCTTAAAATCCAGGGGCCATTCATCCGTCAAACAAAGCAAGAGGTGGATCATCACTGCATATAAAAGAATGCATTGAATGCATCGATAGGCCTTAAAATAGAGGTGGAATCAATGCAATTGAGTAGTGTACAGGTTAAAACTAAAAATATTCCTCTCAATGTCTCTTCCATATATTGCCCTCCGCGTTGCAAAATTGATAAGAGTGAATTTACGACATTGATAAAGTTACTAAGTCCAAATTTAATTGTTGGTGGTGACTTTAATGCAAAGCATACCTTCTGGGCCTCACGATGCATATCTCAAAAGGGTCGCATGCTATATGAAGAAGGAATGGAAAATAATTGTGACTTTCATTCGACTGGCAAGCCAACTTACTGGCCAACTGATCCGTCGAAAATTCCTGACCTAATCGATTTATTCATGGTGAAAGGAATACCCTCTAACCGTATAGAAATTTCAGAGGGCTATGACCTCTTCTCAGATCATTCTGCCGTCGTACTCATTATGAGCAAAAGCCTTGTTAAAATTGAAAAACCACCCAGGTTAACAAACAGTAAACCAACTGGGATTGATTTAAAGAAGATATCGAGGACAACGTTGAGTTAAGGATATCATTACAAACGCCTCTTGAGCTTGAAGACGCAGTAGATACCTTTGTTCATATAATACAAAAAGCAGCTTGGGATAACACACCTTATCAAAGGCCTCGCTATAAAGATATACAATATCCGCAAGAAATAAAAGATTTAGTGAAAGAGAAACGAAAAGCACGTAAAAAATGGCAGCAAACCCGTGTTCCTCAACATACAGCTCATTTAAATCGCTTGAGTAATATGCTAAAAACGGCGATTACTTTGAAGGCTTGACAGCGGGGAATGAATCCAACTACTCACTTTGGAAAGCTATACGAACGACGAAAAAACCAAAGCTTCCAGTGCCCCCGATTAAGAAAAGCCAAAATGAATGGGCTAAAAGTGACAAAGAAAAAACGACGGTATGCGCCGATTACTTAGAGGAAACATTTAAGTCGTTCGATGGGCAAGAACTCAACGAAAATATTAATATGAATTTTACCTCTAATGAAAGCTACATAACGAGAAATGCTACACTTGCCGAATTAAAAACAGAAATAAAGAAGCTTAAGTCCAACAAAGCTTCAGGATATGACTTAATAACGGCAGAAATCTTAAAAATGCTCCCTCGTAAAGGGTTTATTAACCTCCTTTACATAAAAAATGCCGCTCTAAGGCCTAAAGCCAATGGAAAGTTGCGGAAATCATAATGGTATTGAAACCTGGTAAACCATCTCACGAAAAGAAGTCTTACAGGCCGATTTCGCTTCTTCCTATTATATCAAAAGTTTTTGAAAGAATACTACTCCTGCGCCTGCAACCGATAATAGAAGAGAAACAATTAATACAAGTTTGACAAGGTGTGGCACGAAGCAAATTCAAATTAAGACAAGTTCTGCCTGAAGGACTTTACAACATTCTAAACGGATATCTAAATGAAAGACTTTTTCGTGTAAGACACGGAAATGACTATTCTGATTTCAAAGAAATAGTGGCTGGGGTACCACAAGGAAGTGTATTAGGTCCAGTTCTGTACCTTTTGTTTACACGCGATATACCTCAAACAGATGACACTATTGTAGCCAGGTTTGCTGATGATACTGCAATACTAGCAGTAGGCAAAACGATTAGCGAAACTACAATTAAACTACAAAATGCTCTTAATAATGTTAATGAGTGGACGAAAATATGGATATGGCGAATAGCGCTCAATGAACAAAAGTCAGTCCACGTGGACTTACGTATAAAAAAATAAATAGATTACCCGTCTTTCTTAATACCGCTCGTGTTCCATTTGCAAATGAGGAAAAGTATCTGGGAATGACTCTAGATGCGAAATTAAAATGGAAGCCGCACGTGAAAAAGAAATGCGAAGATCTAAAAAGTAAATTAAGAGATATGAACAGGTTACTCGGTAAATATTCAAAGCTTAGTATTGAAAATAAATTGATTTTATACCGACAGGTTCTTAAACCTGTTTGGACTTATGGTATACAACTTTGGGGTTTTACCTGCGATACAAACTTAAATAACTTACAAACGTTTGAAAATAAATTGCTTAGGTCATTTGTAAATGCTCCGTGGTATATAAGAAACGAAGATCTTCATATGGATCTCGGGATTCCTACGGCGCGGGAGGAAATAAAAAGTTTCGTGCGAAAACATAGAAATCGACTATTAGAACACGCTAATTCAACGATTATTGACATTCTTGACGAGTCGAATTTAGTACGCCGTTTGCAAAGAAAAAAACCTTCCGACTTGGTGCGGTGAACAGAAAACCACTTTAAAATCGCGGATTAAGCAGGAGCTTTCACCGGAAAGTAACTTGCAACACGTTATTTTTAACTTCGTTAAAAATAAATTGCAAGATAAGTTTCAACTTAGTTACAATCGGGAAGTGGAGGTGGTTTTAGTGTAGCAAGAATCTCACACTTCTATGAGCACGCATTTTTCGGTCCTCATAGAGCCTGAATAGCAGGTTTTGCACCTACCCACGGGAAAATAAAAAAAACAAATGAAATCAATCTTGGTCTTCTGATTTTTTTTTTGTTGGGAATCAAGTTGTTTTTGACTAGAACATCCATTCTTTGCTGACGAATATGTCCTAGACGTTGATGCTACAGCATACTTTCATCCTTTTCACATATGCTTGATGTTGGTTTTTTAACAAACACTTCAAGTTCATACAAACTTCCACGTACGTTTGCAGTTGCTATCAAAACCTTGCCTTTCAAAATCAATGTTTTGTTCCCACAAAATTTTCCTTCAGCTCCAGCTTTTGTTAATTTATTGAAATAAAGCAAATTATGTCTTAATTCTGGAATGAATAACACATCCCTTATTTTAAGTTCAATTCCAGTATTGCTTAGTCCATTGATAAAGCCAGTTTGTTTTGCTAACAGGAACTGTTTCTTTGGCAACATTTATTTCGACAGGATATTTCAAATCATTCAACTGTGGAAAGTACCATTTCTCATTGGAGAAATGATCACTGGCTCCTGAATCCAGTTTGAAAATTATCTTTAAGCTTTTATTTTCTTTGATACAGTCACTCCCAACTAACAATTCAACTTGTATAAGGTTCTATACAAGCTATTTTCTAACTGCTATAGAAATAGTTTATATATATATATAATATAATAATATATATATAATAATAGCCTTATCCAAGTCATTTACCGAAGCTAATTAAGCACTTTTTTTTTTTTTTTTTGTAATCAATTTTTCATTTTCATTTTTTTTTAATTATCTTAAGGCTAGACAAAAATTCTAAAAACCAGCGTACTTATCAATATCTTAAAAACTAACTTACTGGCCCCAATCGTGTGCTCTAAGTTAAACACGAATAACTTAATGCTAATGCCTTTCGGCCTAAGAACTATCTAAATACTAAAGTTCTATATCGGTTCTTACTTTTTCCCGAGAAGAATTTACAAAAAAAAACTCGGTATCATTGTCTTTATTTTCTTTGGTTTTATATAAAACTTACAAACTACATAAAACTAAATTAAAACTAGTTAAAACAAATTAAAACTAATTAAAACTACTTAAAGCTACTTAAAACTATTAGTAACTAATTAAAACTAATTACAACCTACCTATAAGCTACTTACAGACTACTTACAAACTAGAACACCCACAGCAAGCATTTTCCAGTTTTATAAGTTTTTTGTTGATATAATAAATTTTTTTTTGTGTTTTTGTATGCTTAAAATTTTGGCCCTACGATCACCAGCTTGCGCCAGTCCTACCTCGTATCCCTTATGGCTCTAAGCAACGGAGTCCTAAACAAGATAGTTTCTGATTTCTGAAAGTTGATTTTAAACTTCCAGTCATCGCAATATTGCTGAACCTTCTTGAAGTCCCGCTGCAAGAGAATCATGATAACCTCGACTTTTGGAGCTGTTCTGTACGCAATTAGATCGTCAGCATACGCAATTGCCAGAGTTAGACTACTTATCGGATCGGTGGTGTAAATGCTGAATCGAATCAGTGAGTTGACCGTTCCCTGCTGAAGACCATTTTTAATACTAAAGGTTGTGCCAGGAGTTACATTGCCACTCTTGACAAAACTTTCTACCATTGAGCATATCATAAAGCATATATAAAACTGGTTTACTAATAAGTCTGGTCAGCTTTAGATAAAGGCCCTCTAACCATTTTTTTTTTTTTTTTTTTTTTTTGAAATTTATTTTTATTTTCCATTTTCTTAAGACTATCTTAAAGCTAGACAAAAATTCATAAAAACTAGCCTACTTATCGATATCTTAAAAATAACTTACTGGCCCTAGTCGGGCGCTCTAAGTTAAACTATAATAACTTAATGCTAATGCCTTTCGGCCTAAGAACTATCTTAATACTAAATCCAGGTCGGTTTTATTTGTTACCGAGAAGAATTTACAAAAAACTCGGTATCATTGTCTTTATTTTTTTTATGGTTTTATATAAAACTTACAAACTACATAAAACTAAATTAAAGCTAATTAAAACTAATTAAATAAAACTACTTAAAGCTACTTAAAACTATTAACAACTAATTATAAACTAGTTGCAACCTACTTATAAGCTACTTACAGACTACTTACAAACTAGAACAGCCAAAGCAAGCATTTTCCGGTTTTATAATTTTGTTTTGTATTTTTGTTGCTTTTATATATTTTTTTTTTTTTTTGGTGCCACCCTGACTGTTCCTACTTAAAACTAATTATCTAAACCCATGTAAGTCGGCCATACAAAAGAAAACAGCAAGGTCAACTATTAAATGTCTGAAGGAACTTCATCTTCGTTTTTCAACCACCAGAACTGGTTCTCCTCGTTTTTTTTTGGACACAGTCCTACTGAACCGAAGGTGCTCAGCTCCGTCTTGTGCGAGGACGTCTCGACTGTAAAGGAGCCGCCGATCTACAGTTCTACGGCCGACGTGGTAGATTAGCGGAACCGCCGCTCTATCCTGGATCAGCCCTCGACTGTCTAGGTGGAGGAAGGCATCGGGCGGAATAAAGCCGCTTAGACGCACACTCTCGTAGTATTCGTTGTTGGGGTAGTAAGCCCCGAAAATTAAGCTGTTAGACGAGAACATCGCTCTTGCAATGTGACCTCGAATAAGCTTCAGCAAGAAATTATTTATCCTGTTTATGTTGGCCCCGTTGTATAGAGCCAGGTTGGAATAGTAGTGTTTATACTCCGACTCTGGTGTTCTGTGCAATCCAAGGCAGCGTCGAAGACACTGCCTCTCAAACACCCGAATCTTTTCCATTTGAGATGGGGCAACGTTGAACCAAACCGGGCATCCATAGGCAATCATCGGCCGGATAAGGGCCATGTAGTAAATCACCTTCACCCTGCTGTCAAGCCGGCTGCTATAAAACAACCGTTTCGTCAGGGCAAAAGCTCCCCTAGCCCTGGCAAGAGCAGCATTTATATGTCTGTCGAAATACAAATACTGATCCATCCAGATGCTACACTTTTACTCGCCAGTGGATGTCCATTTGGCCCTACGATCACCAGCTTGCGCCAGTTCTTTCTCGTATCCCTTGTGGCTCCACGCAACGGAGTCCTAAACAAGATAGTTTCTGATTTGTGAAAGTTGATTTTCAACTTCCAGTCATCGCAATATCGCTGAATCTTCTCGAAGTCACGCTGCAAAAGAATCCTGATGACCTCGACTTTTGGAGCTGTTCTGTACGCAATTAGATCGTCGGCATACGCAATTGCCTGATTTAGACTACTTATCAGATCGCTGGTGTAAATGCTGAATAGAATCGGCGAGTTGACCGCTCCCTGCTGAAGACCATTTTTAATATTAAAGGTTGTGGCAGAAGTTACATTGCCACTCTTGACAACAAACTTTCTGCCATTGAGCATATCATAAAGCATATATAATAGTGGTTTACTAATGCCAAGTCTGGTCAGCTTTAGATAAAGACCCTCTAACCATACGGCGTCGAAGGCCTCCTCCAAATCAACCAGACAGGCACCCGTACACTGCTTCTTAGATTTGTTCCATTGGACATCAGAAACGAGTTTCGACGCGGCATGATTGGTGTCATGTCCCGCCTTAAAACCGAACTGATTGTCCGGTATGATATTATTGTCCTCTGCCCACTTAGACAGAGCTCTATTGATAACTTTTTCGAATACCTTGCTGATACTCGGAAGAAGACTTATCGACCGGAGATTCGCCAGATTGGAGTTGTCCTTTCCCTTTTTCGGGAGAGGATGCACCACAGCTGTCTTCCACCGCACTGGATAATATGCATTATTCAGAGCGTTGTTAAACAGAGTGGTATAAATGTCTACTGCTTCTTGAGGTAAATGTCGAAGTACAACGTTGGATATGCCATCGACTCCTGCTGACTTCTTCTTCTTTAATGAATCGAAGATGAGCTGGAGCTCCACCTTCGTAATTAACAGGGAACTGGGCCCATTTCGCTCGGTGATTATGGCGTTTGCCAAATGATCTTCATTGAACCCGGTGAAACCAAGGTTCTCTGATCACCATTGCGTGATGTCATTCCGAAGGTAGAAGTGATGGAGCAAGGCTCTGTTTTCCAGGTCATGATTGGGGCGAATGCACGCATTCACCTTGTACACTTGCTGGAAAGCAGCCCCCACAGCCTCCACTTTCTCCTGCGGATCTTCGACAATAAAGAGGTCATCGTCCAAGACGGCGTCCTCTGGATTAATTCCTGCTGTCAGAAGTGCGTCTCTGTTGTCTGTCGTTCTCTGAAGCTTGAGACACGGAAGATCGTTCTGATCATTCCTTCTAAATATCTTGTTAATTTGGGGAAACATGCTCGGGTCGCTAGCATTAACGGCCCGAATTTTGTTGTCCCAATACAAATTAATTGACAACCGATAGTTCTCTTTAATTAGTTGGTTGATGTTTTTGATCGACGACTTCAGTGTCCTAATCTCCAGATGGTGAGGTTCAGTAAACCGTCGGTACAAGAGTTTTAGTCTTGTCAGCAGTCCACTTTTTTGTCTGTGTAGTGCGTCAATGGTTGCGTTTCGATACATGTCGGTTGCGTCCCGTTGCTTGTATTTCGGTATTGTTCTGTTCATTGTTCGTGTGATTGTCTCGTCCATTTGTTCTAGGTATTGGTCTATTTCGTTATTTGTCAAATTCCTGTCATTTGGTGGGGATATGTTATTCGAACTGATTTCGCTCAATAAGGCGTTGGTAAAGCGTGGCCAGCGCACCTTACTGTAATTGTTAGTATGCACAGGTACATACTCATCCAACTCCACGAGCTCGTTCGGAAGCTGTATTACGGCGGCGAGTCCGCAGTGATCACTGTCGTACTCGATCGTTCGTAAGCAGTTTCTTGGTCTTTGACCCACAGTGTCAGTAATTGTCAGTCTTGCGTCTATTAGCAATAGATCCAGATAGGCAACGCTTCTTGGAAACGATGGCCGATCCGTAGCCAACAGGTCGACACCATACTCAGTGTTGTTTCGACTCATCCAATTGAAAAGATGAATACCTCTTTGATTTTGAATTTGATTTCCCCAATCTTGGTGTTTGGCATTCAAATCACCGGCCATGAGAAAGTAATTTTCTTCCAAGCTCAAGCGTAGACACTCAAAAAGTTTTTCAAGCTCTGTCATAAAATCAGTTGGCTGAGGTGATGCCAGTGCATAAGCCGCGATCACATACATTCTCTTCCCCTGTTGGAGAGGAATGCATACGATGCACGCCTCTAACAGTCGAAATCTGCGCAGATCACTATTGTATATAACTTTATGATTAATGCCTTTTCGTATGAAGATTGCGACGCCCCCCCCTTGAGTGGAGTTGGGTCGATCTCTTCTAATGATATTGTAATTGTTGTTAGTCAACTTATGTTTCTGGTTCAGCTTAGTTTCGCTGGCCATAAACACATCTGGGCTTTGGTCTTTCAACAATTGGAAAAGATTAGCTCTACGTTCAGTCCTAATCAGTGAATTTACATTCACAGTAAGGATCCTAAGAGGCCTCTCCGACAGCGCGACTTTAACCTCTAATTTGCGTTAAGCTAGGCAAAACAGAGTAGAGATAGTCTACCCTAGTCACCTGCTCCTTTATCTGGTTGTGAAGTCCTGTTAACTGGCCTTGAATCGCCAGCAACATGCTTCTAATCTCGGCCTGGGCGTCCGGAGCCTTTGGCACGAGGGCCGGTTGGGCTACCTTAGCTGCAGGCTGTACCGTTTTTCCCCTCCCTGCCGCCATTTGGGCATAGGAAATTTGGGGATTAACGAGCGTTGCTGTAGGAGCACGCGTTGATGTGCGTATCTCTTCCGCTGTCTGCTTAGCCGCTTTGTTAATTCTTATCTGCTGAAAAGCTGAGCAACCCCGATAATTAGCAGGGTGCCCCTCCTTTCCGCAAAGTGCACATTCAAGCTGGGTCATATCATCGACCCGTTCCGTACCGAGCTTACACTCTCCCTTAATGTGGTTCTCACCACACTTAACGCAGCGTGACTGCATTTCGCAGTTTGCTGCAGCGTGGCCAAACCTTTGGCAGCGCATGCATTGAAGCATGTCACCGCGTCTCTTTGATTTATCCCATGTTACAACCTGGTAGTTGAGGACGGAGATACTCCTCAGACTATCCAGTTTGCTGCTGGGCGAGAGTTGAACCAGGAAGAATGGTAGAGACCGCTTCTCCCGCCTGGCTCTGACTGTAGCGAACGGCTTGACCCCGATAAAGTCGAGATCGTCGCTCGCTTTTTAACGGAGCTCACTTAGGAGCACCTGTGGTTCCGTGCAGGAATCTATGCCCTTCAGAAGGACCGTCTGAGCCTTGTCTACCTTCGGGGTAAAGCTGAAGAATTCAGTAGTTGATGCTTTCAACAAATCTTTAATTATTTTGTGATCTTTCACCGTATAACAGTGAATAGCGTGTCTATCACTACTTAAACGTTTTATAATAAAATTATTGCCTATGGCCGACTTACATATTTCTATTGTGTCCTTAAGGTCCATCTTATAGGTGTTAATCGGTGGCACCCTTTCTTTCTTGTTTAGCGACGGCTGTGGCTGCTGCTGGTGTTCTCCCTGCTGCTTTTGTTTTTGTTTCTGCTCCTGATGTTGTTTTTGTTGTTGTTGTTGTTGTTGTTGTTGTTGTTGTTGTTGTTGTTGTTGTTGTTGTTGTTGTTGTTGTTGTTGTTGTTGTTGTTGTTGTTGTTGTTGTTGTTGTTGTTGTTGTTGTTGTTGTTGTTGTTGTTGTTGTTGTTGTTGTTGTTGTTGTTGTTGTTGTTGTTGTTGTTGTTGTTGTTGTTGTTGTTGTTGTTGTTGTTGTTGTTGTTGTTGTTGTTGTTGTTGTTGTTGTTGTTGTTGTTGTTGTTGTTGTTGTTGTTGTTGTTGTTGTTGTTGTTGTTGTTGTTGTTGTTGTTGTTGTTGTTGTTGTTGTTGTTGTTGTTGTTGTTGTTGTTGTTGTTGTTGTTGTTGTTGTTGTTGTTGTTGTTGTTGTTGTTGTTGTTGTTGTTGTTGTTGTTGTTGTTGTTGTTGTTGTTGTTGTTGTTGTTGTTGTTGTTGTTGTTGTTGTTGTTGTTGTTGTTGTTGTTGTTGTTGTTGTTGTTGTTGTTGTTGTTGTTGTTGTTGTTGTTGTTGTTGTTGTTGTTGTTGTTGTTGTTGTTGTTGTTGTTGTTGTTGTTGTTGTTGTTGTTGTTGTTGTTGTTGTTGTTGTTGTTGTTGTTGTTGTTGTTGTTGTTGTTGTTGTTGTTGTTGTTGTTGTTGTTGTTGTTGTTGTTGTTGTTGTTGTTGTTGTTGTTGTTGTTGTTGTTGTTGTTGTTGTTGTTGTTGTTGTTGTTGTTGTTGTTGTTGTTGTTGTTGTTGTTGTTGTTGTTGTTGTTGTTGTTGTTGTTGTTGTTGTTGTTGTTGTTGTTGTTGTTGTTGTTGTTGTTGTTGTTGTTGTTGTTGTTGTTGTTGTTGTTGTTGTTGTTGTTGTTGTTGTTGTTGTTGTTGTTGTTGTTGTTGTTGTTGTTGTTGTTGTTGTTGTTGTTGTTGTTGTTGTTGTTGTTGTTGTTGTTGTTGTTGTTGTTGTTGTTGTTGTTGTTGTTGTTGTTGTTGTTGTTGTTGTTGTTGTTGTTGTTGTTGTTGTTGTTGTTGTTGTTGTTGTTGTTGTTGTTGTTGTTGTTGTTGTTGTTGTTGTTGTTGTTGTTGTTGTTGTTGTTGTTGTTGTTGTTGTTGTTGTTGTTGTTGTTGTTGTTGTTGTTGTTGTTGTTGTTGTTGTTGTTGTTGTTGTTGTTGTTGTTGTTGTTGTTGTTGTTGTTGTTGTTGTTGTTGTTGTTGTTGTTGTTGTTGTTGTTGTTGTTGTTGTTGTTGTTGTTGTTGTTGTTGTTGTTGTTGTTGTTGTTGTTGTTGTTGTTGTTGTTGTTGTTGTTGTTGTTGTTGTTGTTGTTGTTGTTGTTGTTGTTGTTGTTGTTGTTGTTGTTGTTGTTGTTGTTGTTGTTGTTGTTGTTGTTGTTGTTGTTGTTGTTGTTGTTGTTGTTGTTGTTGTTGTTGTTGTTGTTGTTGTTGTTGTTGTTGTTGTTGTTGTTGTTGTTGTTGTTGTTGTTGTTGTTGTTGTTGTTGTTGTTGTTGTTGTTGTTGTTGTTGTTGTTGTTGTTGTTGTTGTTGTTGTTGTTGTTGTTGTTGTTGTTGTTGTTGTTGTTGTTGTTGTTGTTGTTGTTGTTGTTGTTGTTGTTGTTGTTGTTGTTGTTGTTGTTGTTGTTGTTGTTGTTGTTGTTGTTGTTGTTGTTGTTGTTGTTGTTGTTGTTGTTGTTGTTGTTGTTGTTGTTGTTGTTGTTGTTGTTGTTGTTGTTGTTGTTGTTGTTGTTGTTGTTGTTGTTGTTGTTGTTGTTGTTGTTGTTGTTGTTGTTGTTGTTGTTGTTGTTGTTGTTGTTGTTGTTGTTGTTGTTGTTGTTGTTGTTGTTGTTGTTGTTGTTGTTGTTGTTGTTGTTGTTGTTGTTGTTGTTGTTGTTGTTGTTGTTGTTGTTGTTGTTGTTGTTGTTGTTGTTGTTGTTGTTGTTGTTGTTGTTGTTGTTGTTGTTGTTGTTGTTGTTGTTGTTGTTGTTGTTGTTGTTGTTGTTGTTGTTGTTGTTGTTGTTGTTGTTGTTGTTGTTGTTGTTGTTGTTGTTGTTGTTGTTGTTGTTGTTGTTGTTGTTGTTGTTGTTGTTGTTGTTGTTGTTGTTGTTGTTGTTGTTGTTGTTGTTGTTGTTGTTGTTGTTGTTGTTGTTGTTGTTGTTGTTGTTGTTGTTGTTGTTGTTGTTGTTGTTGTTGTTGTTGTTGTTGTTGTTGTTGTTGTTGTTGTTGTTGTTGTTGTTGTTGTTGTTGTTGTTGTTGTTGTTGTTGTTGTTGTTGTTGTTGTTGTTGTTGTTGTTGTTGTTGTTGTTGTTGTTGTTGTTGTTGTTGTTGTTGTTGTTGTTGTTGTTGTTGTTGTTGTTGTTGTTGTTGTTGTTGTTGTTGTTGTTGTTGTTGTTGTTGTTGTTGTTGTTGTTGTTGTTGTTGTTGTTGTTGTTGTTGTTGTTGTTGTTGTTGTTGTTGTTGTTGTTGTTGTTGTTGTTGTTGTTGTTGTTGTTGTTGTTGTTGTTGTTGTTGTTGTTGTTGTTGTTGTTGTTGTTGTTGTTGTTGTTGTTGTTGTTGTTGTTGTTGTTGTTGTTGTTGTTGTTGTTGTTGTTGTTGTTGTTGTTGTTGTTGTTGTTGTTGTTGTTGTTGTTGTTGTTGTTGTTGTTGTTGTTGTTGTTGTTGTTGTTGTTGTTGTTGTTGTTGTTGTTGTTGTTGTTGTTGTTGTTGTTGTTGTTGTTGTTGTTGTTGTTGTTGTTGTTGTTGTTGTTGTTGTTGTTGTTGTTGTTGTTGTTGTTGTTGTTGTTGTTGTTGTTGTTGTTGTTGTTGTTGTTGTTGTTGTTGTTGTTGTTGTTGTTGTTGTTGTTGTTGTTGTTGTTGTTGTTGTTGTTGTTGTTGTTGTTGTTGTTGTTGTTGTTGTTGTTGTTGTTGTTGTTGTTGTTGTTGTTGTTGTTGTTGTTGTTGTTGTTGTTGTTGTTGTTGTTGTTGTTGTTGTTGTTGTTGTTGTTGTTGTTGTTGTTGTTGTTGTTGTTGTTGTTGTTGTTGTTGTTGTTGTTGTTGTTGTTGTTGTTGTTGTTGTTGTTGTTGTTGTTGTTGTTGTTGTTGTTGTTGTTGTTGTTGTTGTTGTTGTTGTTGTTGTGGTTGTTGTTGTTGTTGTTGCTGCTGCTTTCTTTGTTGTTTTGACAGCTGAGCATTGTGCTGTTGTTGTTTTTGTTTTTGTAGTGGTTGTTGCTGCTTTTTCACTTGTAGTTGTTGTTGTTGTTGTTGTTGTTGTTGTTGTTGTTGTTGGTTTTGTTGTTGGTTTAGTTGTTGTCATTGCTGTGGCTGCTCTTGTTGTTGCCTAACAGACTGCGTTTGTTGTTGTTGCGCGACTTTTTGTTGCTGCTTCTCTTCAATTTCTTTTCGCACCTTCTCACGGCACGCTTCCTGTTTCTTTTTCAGGGCCAGAACAAGGGGTTCGAGTTTAGCTCTGAGGCGTGAAATTTCTACCTCAAGTGCCCCAATAGTATTTTGGAGAACCTGCTCCTCTTTTTCGTTGTCGTCTTCTTCTGACGACGCCTCTGTGGTTGAGAGATCAACAAACACATTGCTGTCTCCGGTGTACTGTCCCTCCCCATCTTCGGACATATATTGGATGCCGTCATCATCAGATGGTGAGGTATTCAATTGATGTTGAATTTCTGCTGCCGTTATCTTCGTCTCTGTGGACTCTATCCCTTCCACTCCAGCTGGCAGCTTAGCTGAAGTAGCTGTGGAGCGACGCTTCACAAGATTTGGTACACAGCGAATCCGCTTTCTCCTTTTCTTTGGTACATCGCCTGATGTTGCCGTTGTCAAATTTGCCGTTGCTGGGGCACCTTTCGATGACTCCGCAATGTTTTCTTCCTCCATGAGCTTGTTTTCCCACGCAATAAAGTTAGCAACTTCTCGATTGTGAAAAAAAGCTTCAATAAATTTATTGCCCGGCTGGGACTTGAACCCGATACCCTCCGCACCTCGGTTCGCCACCACAACCTCTGTTTTTTTTTTTTTTTTTTTTTTTTTTTTTTTTTTAAATTCATTTTTATTTTTCAATTTTCTTAAAACTATCTTAAAGCTAGACAAAAATTCATAAAAACTAGCCTACTTATCAATATCTTAAAACTAACTTACTGGCCCCAGTCGGGCGCTCTAAGTTAAACTAGAATAACTTAATGCGAATGCCTTTCGGCCTAAGAACTATCTTAATACTAAATCCAGGTCAGTTTTATTTCATACCGAGAAGAATTTCACAAAAAAACTCGGTATCTATGTCTTTATTTTTTGGTTTTACATAAAACTTACAAACTACATAAAACTAAATTAAAGCTAATTAAAACTACTTAAAACTACTTACAACTAATTTTAAACTAATTACAACCTACTTATAAGCTACTTACAAACTAGAACAGCCACAGCAAGCATTTTCTGGTTTTTATAATTTTTTTTGTATTTTTGTTGATTTTATATTTTTTTTTTTTTTTTTTTTTTTTTTTTTGTGCCACCCTGACTGTCCCTACTTAAAACTAACTACCTTAACCTATGTAAGTCGGCCATACAAGAAAAAATAGCAAGGTCAACTATTAAATGTCTGAAGGAACTTCATCTTCGTTTTTCAACCACCAGAACTGGTTCTCCTGCCTTACCCTATCTCTTCGGTCCCGTTCGGACACACTCCTACTGAACCGAAGGTGCTCAACTCCGTCTTGTGCGAGGGCGTCCCGACTGTAAAGGAGCCGCCGATATACAGTTCTACGGCCGACGTGGTAGATTAGCGGAACCGCCGCTCTATCCTGGATCAGCCCTCGACTGTTTAGGTGGAGGAATGCATCGGGCGGAATAAAGCCGCTTAGACGCACACTCTCGTAGTATTCGTTGTTGGGGTAATAAGCCCCGAAAATTAAGCTGTTAGACGAGGACATCGCTCTTGCAATGTGACCTCGAATAAGCTTCAGCAAGAAATTATCTATCCTGTTTATGTTGGCCCCGTTGTATAGAGCCAGGTTGGAATAGTAGTGTTTGTACTCCGACTCTGGTGTTCTGTGCAATCCAAGGCAGCGTCGAAGACACTGCCTCTCAAACACCCGAATCTTTTCCATTTGAGATGGGGCAACGTTGAACCAAACCGGGCATCCATAGGCAATCATCGGCCGGATAAGGGCCATGTAGCAAATCACCTTCACCCTGCTATCAAGCCGGCTGCTATAAAACAACCGTTTCGTCAGGGCAAAAGCTCCCCTAGCCCTGGCCAGAGCAGCATTTATATGTCTGTCGAAATACAAATACTGATCCATCCAGATGCCAAGGTACTTTACTACACTTTTACTTGCCAGTGGATGTCCATCTGGCCCTACGATCACCAGCTTGCGCCAGTTCTTTCTCGTATCCCTTGTGGCTCTAAGCAACGGAGTCCTAAACAAGATAGTTTCTGATTTCTGGAAGTTGATTTTCAACTTCCAGTCATCGCAATATCGCTGAATCTTCTCGAAGTCACGCTGCAAAAGAATCCTGATGACCTCGACTTTTGGAGCTGTTCTGTACGCAATTAGATCGTCGGCATACGCAATTGCCTGAGTTAGACTACTTATCAGATCGCTGGTGTAAATGCTGAATAGAATCGGCGAGTTGACCGCTCCCTGCTGAAGACCATTTTTAATATTAAAGGTTGTGGCAGAAGTTACATTGCCACTCTTGACAACAAACTTTCTGCCATTGAGCATATCATAAAGCATATATAATAGTGGTTTACTAATGCGTGGTCTGGTCAGCTTTAGATAAAGACCCTCTAACCATACGGTGTCGAAGGCCTTCTCCAAATCAACCAGACAGGCACCCGTACACTGCTTCTTAGATTTGTTCCATTGGACATCAGAAACGAGTTTCGACGCGGCATGAATAGTGTCATGTCCCGCCTTAAATCCGAACTGATTGTCCGGTATGATATTATTGTCCTCTGCCCACTTAGACAGAGCTCTATTGATAACTTTTTCGAATACCTTGCTGATACTTGGAAGAAGACTTATCGACCGGAGATTCGCCGGATTGGAGTTGTCCTTTCCCTTTTTCGGGAGAGGATGCACCACAGCTGTCTTCCACCGCACTGGATAATATGCATTATTCAGAGCGTTGTTAAACAGAGTGGTATAAATGTCTACTGCTTCTTGAGGTAAATGTCGAAGTACAACGTTGGATATGCCATCGACTCCTGCTGACTTCTTCTTCTTTAATGAATCGAAGATGAGCTGGAGCTCCACCTTCGTAATTAACAGGGAACTGGACCCATTTCGCTCGGCGATTATGGCGTTTGCCAAATGATCTTCATTGAACCCGGTGAAACCAAGGTTCTCTGATCGCCATTGCGTGATGTCATTCCGAAGGTAGAAGTGATGGAGCAAGGCTCTGTTTTCCAGGTCGTGATTCGGGCGAATGCACGCATTCACCTTGTACACTTGCTGGGAAGCAGCCCCCACAGCCTCCACTTTCTCCTGCGGATCTTCGACAATAAAGAGGTCATCGTCCAAGACGGCGTCCTCTGGATTAATTCCTGCGGTCAGAAGTACGTCTCTGTTGTCTGTCGTTCTCTGAAGCTTGAGACACGGAAGATCGTTCTGATCATTTCTTCTAAATATCTTGTTAATTTGGGGAAACATGCTCGGGTCGCTAGCATTAACGGCCCGAATTTTGTTGTCCCAATACAAATTAATTGACAACCGATAGTTCTCTTTAATTAGTTGGTTGATGTTTTAGATCGACGACTTCAGTGTCCTTATCTCCAGATGGTCAGTAAACCGTCGGTACAAGAGTTTTAGTCTTGTCAGCCGTCCACTTTTTTGTCTGTGTAGTGCGTCAATGGTTGCGTTTCGATACATGTCGGTTGCGTCCCGTTGCTTGTATTTCGGTATTGTTCTGTTCATTGTTCGTTTGATTGTCTCATCCATTTGTTCTAGGTATTGGTCTATTTCGTTATTTGTCAAATTCCTGTCATTTGGTGGTGATATGTTATTCGAACTGATTTCGCTCAATAAGGCGTTGGTAAAGCGTGGCCAGCGCACCTTACTGTAATTGTAAGTATGCACAGGTACATACTCATCCAACTCCACGAGCTCGTTCGGAATCTGTATTACGGCGGCGAGTCCGCAGTGATCACTGTCGTACTCGATCGTTCGTAAGCAGTTTCTTGGTCTTTGACCCACAGTGTCAGTAATTGTCAGTCTTGCGTCTATTAGCAATAGATCCAGATAGGCACCGCTTCTTGGAAACGATGGCCGATCGGTAGCCAGCAGGTCGACACCGTACTCAGTGTTGTATCGACTCATCCAATTGAAAAGATGAATACCTCTTTGATTTTGAATTTGATTTCCCCAATCTTGGTGTTTGGCATTCAAATCACCGGCCATGAGAAAGTAATTTTCTTCCAATCTCAAGCGTAGACATTCGAAAAGTTTTTCAAGCTCTGTCATAAAATCAGTTGGCTGAGGTGATGCCGGTGCATAAGCCGCGATCACATACATTCGCTTCCCCTGTTGGAGAGGAATGCATACGATGCACGCCTCTAACAGCCGAAATCTGCGCAGATCACTATTATATATAACTTTATGATTAATGCCTTTTCGTATGAAGATTGCGACGCCCCCCCCTTGAGTGGAGTTGGGTCGATCTCTTCTGACGATATTGTAATTGTTGTTAGTCAACTTATGTTTCTGGTTCAGCTTAGTTTCGCTGGCCATAAACACATCTGGACTTTGGTCTTTCAACAATTGGAAAAGATTAGCTCTACGTTCGGTCCTAATCAGTGAATTTACATTCACAGCAAGGATCCTAAGAGGCCTCTCCAACAGCGCGCCTTTAACCTCTAATTTGCGTTAAGCTAGGCAAAACAGAGTAGAGATAGTCTACCCTAGTCGCCTGCTCCTTTATCTGGTTGTGAAGTCCTGTTAACTGGCCTTGAATTGCCAGCAACATGCTTCTTATTTCGGCCTGAGCGTCCGGCGCCTTTGGCACGAGGGCCGGTTGGGCTGCCTTAGCTGCAGGCTGTACCGTTTTTCCCCTTCCTGCCGCCATTTGGGCGTAGGAAATTTGGGGATTAACGGGCGTTGCTGTAGGAGCACGCGTTGATGGGCGTATCTCTACCGCTGTCTGCTTAGCCGCTTTGTTGTTTCTTATTTGCTGAAAAGCTGAGCAACCCCGATAATTAGCAGGGTGCCCCCTTAATGTGGTCCTCACCACACTTAACGCAGCGTGACTGCATTTCGCAGTTTGCTGCAGCGTGGCCAAACCTTTGGCAGCGCTTGCATTGAAGCATGTCGCCGCCTCTCTTTAATTTATCCCAAGTTACAACCTGGTAGTTGAGAACGGAGATACTTCTCAACCAATCCAGTTTGCTGCTGGGCGATAGCTGGACTAGGAAGAACGGCAAAGACCGCTTCTCCCGTCTGGCTCTGACTGTAGCGAACGGCTTGACCCCGATAAAGTCGAGATCGTCGCTCGCTTTTTGACGGAGCTCATTTAAGAGCACCTGTGGTTCCGTGCAGGAATCTATGCCCTTCAAGAGGACCGTTTGGTATTTATCCACTTTGGGGGTAAAACTGAAGAACTCAGTAGTGGATTTCTTTAGTAATTCTTTTATTATTTGTGCTGCTCCACTGTGGAGCAGTGGATAGCATGTCTATCTTTGCTTAATCTTTTAATACAAAAGTTTTGGCCTATGGCCGACTTACACAGGTCTATGGTTTCCTGTAGCTCCATTTTAAAGGTGTTAATTGGTGGCACCTTTTCTTTTTTGTTTTGGGGCGGCTGTGGCTGCTGCTGGTGTACTCCCTGCTGCTGCTGCTGCTGCTGCTGACTCCGCTCCTGTGGTTTTTGTTGTTGCTGCTGCTGTTGTTGTTGCTGTTAAATTTGCTTTTTCGGCCGTTGCTCCTTCGGCTGCTGTTGTTGTTGTTCACTTGGCAGCTGTTGTTGTTGCTGTTGTTGACTAGGATCCTGCTGCTTCTTTTTCGGTTGCAGCTCTTGCTGTGGCGCTACTACTTTTTTTGGCGCCTGCACCACTTTTTTCTGCTCGCGCTCCTGTTTCTCCCTTTCGCGTCGAGCTTCTTGCTTTTGTTTGAGCGCTTCTATCAATGGGGTCACGATGGCATTGAGACGTTCCATCTCCCCCCGTATGACATCTATTTTTTGGCTGATGGCCTGCTCGTCCAATTCTTGCGCCTCGTTTTCCTCTTCGGAGGACGCCTCTGGCGATGTGAGGTCAACAAGCAGATTGCTGTTGCTGTCCCCCGTTGTATACAATCCCTCGCCACCCTCTGACATATATTCGATGTCATCGTCGGATGGCGAGGTATCCAGTTGCTCTTGTATTTTCGCTGCTGCTGTGGTTTTGGCTGTGCGCGCCGTCTCCTTCACCCCAGCTGGCAGCTGGGCTGAGGTGATGGTGGAGCGGCGCTTCACGAGGTTCGGCGCACAGCTAATCCTCTTCCTCCTCTTGTTTTTAGTGTCGGCTGTTGTTGCCGTTGGTGGGTGTGCCGTTCTTGCTACGGCACTTGTTGATGGCGTGGCTGGTGGTGCCATCATCGCTTGCTTGGTTGTTGTTGTTGCTGCTACGGGTTTTGCTGGTGGTGCCATAGCTGGCTTTATTGTTGTTGCTGGGACATCTTTCGATGTCCCCGCCGTGTTATTAGCTGCCAATAGCTGCTCCTCCCACTCAATGAAGTTTTCGACTTCGCGATTGTGGAAAAAAGCAGCTAAATAATTATCGTTGCCCGACTGGGATTCGAACCCACTACCTTTGGGTTGTCGGTGTGCCACCTCTTCCTTTGTGCTATTGGCACTATTAAAAATAGCTTCACTGAATTTAAACTTCAACAAGTCACTACGAAATATTTAATTAAAATAAACTGGGGAAGCCGAAAACGTCTAATCACTTCCACAGTACGAGATCGACTGACCACAACCTCTGTGCTATTGGCACTGTTAATAAATGCTTGGCTTAACTTATACTTCCGCACACACGATATTTTAATTTGGATACACTGGGAAAGTCGCCTAACATTTGCTCACCTCCGCAGTTCAAGATCGACGGTCGGCAGCTCTCATGCTGGGCCATTGATTGATATATTTTGGTTGGGTTATTTTGTAATAAGTCTTCTTTCAATTATTTAGTTCTTTTCTTTAGCGAAATTTTAATTAATTAATTATTAATTAATGAAGGGTGTGCAAATTAAAATTTTTGGTGTGCAAATTCAATTTCAAAATAAGCAATTATTTTAGCCCCTGTGCATTTCGAAATTTTACTTGGTTACCAAGATATGACCATTTGAAAGTTTCATACAAAGTGCAATTTGTTTATATTTAAAAAAAAAAAAAATAGGGGGGTGTGCAATTAAATTTTTTTACATATTTGAAATGTGCAATTAGAAATACATCGCGTGGAATTTTTTTTTTGTGAAAATCGAAAGTCGGCCCGCTGACGGCGTGGTGGTAAGCAGCACACCTCCCCCTCTTTCTAAGCCAGTTGTTTGAGAACAACGATCTTTACGAAAAAGAGCATAATGATTGTTGTTGCAGATTTCAGCATTAAGATGGTCAATGCATAACCAAGTTTCGGTTAGTGCAATGAAATCATACTGAATAGATGACAGGGACAAGAACATTTGTTGAATTTTTGTGCGCATTCCTCCAACGTTTTGGTAATAGCCGAACAGCTGATTGTAATTACAGGAACGCTGATAAGAGTGCGAAGGAGAGCAATTTAGTTTAGAAGATGTTGTAGATTTTGATTGTCAATTGACATTGAGTGGCGGCTGTTGTAGAGGCTGTTGAGTTGATGGAGGGGGCGGTGGTGGTAGTGGTGGTGGTGGTGGTTTTTTTTTTTTTTTTTTTATAATTCATTTTTATTTTCCATTTTCTTAAAACTATCTTAAAGCTAGACAAAAATTCATAAAAACTAGCCTACTTATCGATATCTTAAAACTAACTTACTGGCCCCAGTCGGGCGCTCTAAGTTAAACTATAATAACTTAATGCTAATGCCTTTCGGCCTAAGAACTATCTTAATACTAAATCCAGGTCGGTTTTATTTTTACCGAGAAGAATTTACAAAAAAAAAAAACTCGGTATCATTGTCTTTATTTTTTTTTTGTTTATATAAAACTTACAAGCTACATAAAACTAAATTAAAGCTAATTAAAACTAATTAAAACTACTTAAAGCTACTTAAAACTATTTACAACCTACTTATAAGCTACTTACAGACTACTTACAAACTAGAACAGCCACAGCAAGCATTTTCCGGTTTTATAATTTTTTGTATTTTTGTGGATTTTATATTTTTTTTTTTTTTTTTTTTTTTTTTTTTTTTTTTTGGTGCCACCCTGACTGTCCCTACTTAAAACTAACTACCTAAACCTATGTAAGTCGGCCATACATAAGAAAATAGCAAGGTCAACTATTAAATGTCTGAAGGAACTTCATCTTCGTTTTTCAGCCACCAGAACTGATTCTCCTGTTTTACCCTATCTTTTCGGTCCCGTTCGGACACAGTCCTACTGAACCGAAGGTGCTCAGCTCCGTCTTGTGCGAGGACGTCTCGACTGTAAAGGAGCCGCCGATCTACAGTTCTACGGCTGACGTGGTAGATTAGCGGAACCGCCGCTCTATCCTGGATCAGCCCTCGTGGTGGTGGTGGTGGAGGTGATGATGACGATGGTGGCGACGACGACGGCAATGTTGACTGTGATAATGATGATGACGAAGAAGTTCCCGTAGGCTGAGACGAGGGTTTAGTTATTTCATTATTGTTTTCTCGCGAGACAAATTTTTTTATTTGGACAAAGCATGGCCAGATAGAGGAATCCATGATAATCGAATATTTGGATGAAGGAACACTCAATTTAAATGTTAAGAATTTGAGTTTTGATAAATCAGTTTCTTTTTTAATTAACGGATAGCATTTAAATTGATTTGATGAAATATCAGGTTTTTTTTGATACGTGGCTAATAATATCTTCAGATTTTGTGTCTTTGTTGAATTTAGATAAGTGAAGCCATTTATAATTGGATAAAGAACAGAGAGAGGTTGAAGTGTCAGTGCCAATTATTTTTTTTGTATAACTTGGCTTTGTTGACTTTTTATTCGAATGCACTGTTTTCCATTCACAGTTGTTATTATTTAGAACAGGGAATTGAGGGTCGGAATAAGTTGGATTTTGCGGTTCAGAATTAAATTGAGATGAGGCAGATGATACTTTTGGTGGGTTTTGCACATTTTCCACTACCATAGGCAGGCTGGGGGCGGATGATGGCAGTTCGGCCTTTTGGGAATCGTGATGGTGACTCACGTAGGGGGAAGGGGATTCAGTTTCTTTCTCAGTGATTTTAGAAATTTTTTTTGCAGTTTTTCGTTTAGGAGAGTTAATGGTAAGTACCGATTTGAGACCACTTAGATCATTTTTTATCTCACTCACACTTTGGGAGAGCTCATGAAAATTAAGAAAGAAGGTGGAAAGGTTAATGTTCACACAAGAGTTACATTTCCAGAATACATTTGGATTAATTAAAGATTTAGAGTTATCGTCCGATAGTTGAACACATTTTTTGTGAAAATGACGACCGCAGTAAAAACCACACTCGACGGATTCAGAACTTTGAGAACGTTTAATGGGTAGTTTGCAATTTTACAAATCTTAGACATTTTAGGAAATAATCTACAACCGACTCAGAGAGAAGTTAGTCGAAGACTGTTCTTCCACCCTTTCTCTTCCTCTCTCAAAATTTTTGGCCTTTCCCTAAATCTTGGTGAATTTCCTCAGGCAATCCAGATAAACTGGTAAATCCAATCTCTTCGGAGATCGATCCTACGGATTCTGGGGAGGACCAATTATTGCTAACAGGAAGTAGACGGAGTTCTAAAACACTGAGGACTCCACCAAAAATATTCTCAAGGGTCACTCCATCATCGAAAACCTTTACCGAAAAATCAAATGACAAAGAAGTCATTAACGAAAAAGGAACCAAAATCTATGAAAAGATCGAAATAAAAGATCCGCAGTGTTCCAAAAAAAACAACGAGATCCACCAAGTTGAATCCGAAAATTATTTCGAGGAATGGCAAAAAGAAATAATAGCCAGAAAAAAACTTGAAGTGCTCGTTAAAAGTCTTCAGCAACAAGTTAAGAGACTTGAAGAAAAAGTCAGCTTGCTAGACAAGAAAACTTCAAATAATGACAGCAAGACTAGTCCAAAAATACTTGTGGTGAAAAGCCCACCAAAAACCATTGAGTTTCATACTGATGAGGAAGAGCTTCTTTTTGAAACAGATGGTAACAAAAATAAGCGTAAATCCAAGAAACGGAAAGCAGAGGGTAGCCCAGAGACTGTCCAAAAAATTAAGCAGGTTGCTTCAAAAGCGGATATTCCTGCAACAGTGAAAACATCAAACAATGAAATAAAAGATGTATCCAAAAAGAAGTCTTTTGCTAAAGGTACTAAGCAAACTGCACCCCCTCCAATCATGATTTCCAGATTGACAATGTTTGGTGAGCTTAAGAACATAGTAGCAAAATGCAGTAATAAGGTATGTAAATATACATCATACAATAAAGACAATTGGAAAGTCATTGTTGAAGACGCCGATGCGTATAGATCTATCACTGAAGAATTGAACAAAAAGAGAATTCAGTGGCACTCGTACGAAAATAAAGCTACAAGGTCGATAAAGGTAGTAGCAAGAGGCCTCCACTCTTCATGTGTTGCCAAAGATATTGTCGAAGACCTTATTCAAAAAGGTTTCCAAGCTCTCGATGCGAATAATCTTATTAAAAATGAGACAATCAAAGACTCCACTGGGGTATCAACGACAAAAAGGAGATCTCTACCTTTGTTTATGCTCACCTTTGAAAATAAAGAAAGTCTTGATAAGATTTACAGTATAAAATGAATTATGGGCATAGTTGTCAAAATTGAACCACTACGAAAGTCAAAAATTGTTCCACAATGTAAACGCTGTCAGGCCTTTTGGCATACACAAAAATACTGCAATCGTGAGTGTGCTTGTGTTAAATGCGAAGGCAAGCATGCAACTAAAAACTGTCCCATGGGCAGAGAACAGAAAGCGAAATGTGTTAACTGTCAAGGCAACCATCCTGCAAGTTACAGAGGATGTTCAGTTCCCAAAAAATTCCAAGACACAAAAAGAAAAAAGAAAACTGGGAACGAGCTAAGAAACCCAACAAACACAAAAGCAATAGTTGAAAGCAAAAAAGTAGCCGTTGAAAACAAAACTACAAATCAACCGCCAAAAGCAATTGCACTAAGCAAAAGTGATAAAAATAAGTCCTATTCCCAGATTGTTAAAAATGTGCGGAAGAACGAAGAAACATCTATTAAAGAAATGCTTGAACTTATCCTGAAAAGGATTGACAAACAAGATTTAAACATAAAACAGCTAAGCGAAGAAGTCGCTCTTAAAAAACAATGATGGACAGAACACTCAAAATCACAACATGGAATGCAAACGGTCTTTTACAACATGTATCAAAACTAAACATCTTTTTAGACATAGAGGATATAGACATTTGTTTGGTGTCCGAAACTCACCTCGCTATAGAACAAAATCTTGATAATAAATTACCTAACTATACGTGCTATCACGCTCCGCACCCAGCTGACAAAGCTAGGGGAGGATCAGCAATACTAATAAAAAAGTGCTTAACACACTACGAAGAGCCAAAGTTTACTAATGAAAACATGCAAGTAACCACAATTAGTATTGGTATAAAAAAGAAAGAGTTTAAGATAGCGTCTATATACTGCCCTCCAAGGCGCTCTCCAACTGAAGAAGACTATGCAGAACTCCTTAATTTGTTAGGACATAACTTCCTTGTTGGTGGGGACTTCAATGCTAAACACACTTAATGGGGATCTAGGCTCATAACAACGAAAGGCAAACGGCTATATCAAGCAGGCCGCAAATACAACTGCGAATTTTAATCTTCTCGCTCGCCAACATATTGGCCATCTGATTCTAACAAAATACCAGACCTTATAGACTTTTTCGTAGTAAAAGGTATTAAACAAAACCATGTAAGTGTCGAAGGTAATTACGATTTATCGTCAGATCATACTCCAGTAATATTATCACTGAGTGAAGCGGAAATAATAGAAAAAAGTAATCCTAAGCTCGTGAACAAAAGAACAAACTGGAACGAATTCAGATATAAACTTGAAAGTTTTAACGGGTGATTTTTTAAGAGGTTTAGAACTTAAAAAAAAAAAATAAAAAAAATAAAAAAAATGAATAAAATTTTTTTTTGAATCGATAGTGAAACCTTGCAATTTAATGTTTAAAGATAATTTCATGCAAATGTTGACCGCGGCTGCGTCTCAGGTAGCCCATCCGCTGAGTCCAATTTTGGCATACTCTTTCACACATATCGGCCGGTATCTCACGAATGAATGCATGGATGTTGGCTTCCAGTGCGTCAATCGAAGCGGGCTTGTCCCTATAGACATTAGCTTTGACATACCCCCACAAAAAATAATCTAATGGTGTCAAATCGCACGATCTAGGCGGCCAATTGACCGGCCCGAAACGTGAAATTAACTGTTCACCAAACTCGCCTCGCAATTGCGCCATTTTTTCGCGTGCTGTGTGGCATGTGGCACCGTCTTGTTGAAACCACATATCATTCAAGTCAAGAACTTCCATTTCGGGCAAAAAAAAGTTTGTTATCATCGCTCGGTAGCGTTCACCATTGACAGTAACGCTGCGATTCGCATCATCTTTGAAGAAATATGGCCCAATAATGCCGCCGGCCCATAAACCGCACCAAACAGTGGCTTTTTTGGGATGCATTGGTAGCTGTTGCAATGCTTCTGGCTGATCTTCACTCCAAATGCGGCAATTATGCTTATTTACGTACCCATTCAACCAAAAATGAGCCTCATCGCTGAACACAATTGTTCGATAAAAAAGCGGATCCTCGGCCAGCTTTCCAAGAGCCCATTCACCAAAAATTCGGCGTTGTGGTAGGTCGGCTGGCTTTAGTTCTTGCACCAGCTGTATCTTAAAAGGCTTTACGCCCAAATCCTTCCGCAAAATTTTCCACGTAGTGCTGTAACAAAGGCCTAACTGCTGGGAACGGCGCCGAATCGACATTTTGCGGTCTTCTGTCACACTAGCTGATACGGCCGCAATATTTTCTTCACTACGCACAGTACGTAAACGTGTTGGTGGTTTAATGTCCAACAAAGTAAATTTGGTGCGAAATTTGGTCACAATCTTCCGAATAGACTGCTCAGAAGGTCGAGAATGCCGACCATAAAATGGAAGCAGCGCGCGATGAACATTTCGAACCGAGCACGAATTTTGATAGTAAAATTCAATAATTTGCAAGCGTTGTTCATTTGTAAGACGATCCATGGTTAAATTGCAAACCAAACTGAAGCTGTTTGACAGTGACACAAGGTACTAAACACACGTCAGCTGTCAAAACCAGTGTTGCCAAAACCAAACCAGCTAAAAAATTACCCGTTATAAACCTAAGATCCCCTATGCAAACAATTGAACAGATTGATCATGAAGTAGAACAATTTATTGCTGATGTGCAACAGGCTGCAGAAGAAAGTACTCCAACAATTTCGAACTCAAGAGAAAAAGAAATAAAATATCCTGTCGAAATAAAGGAGCTGATCTTGGAAAAAAGAAGAGCTCGAAAGAAAAAGGCAAGCTACGAGATTTCCAGGTGATAAGGCAGTTTTTAACCGTCTTAACAATGAACTAAAGAAAAGAATCTGTGAATTTAAAAGTGATTCACTTAGTAGATTCCTGAATAGTCTGACGGCGGATGCTTCTACGGAATACTCCTTATGGAAAGCAGCTAAGCGCCAAAAAAGACCACAGGCACAAAACCCACCAGTAAAATCTCAAGATGGTAAATGGATCGGAAACCCAAAACAAAAGGCTGATCTCTTCGCTGAACATCACGCGAATGTTTTTAAGCCATTTCCAGCAAGCACAGCTACAGATCCCTTACAGTTTGTTGATAGAAACGACGAATGTGAAATTCCTTTTGTCACGCTCAAAGAAGTAAGAAGTATGTGTCAACATAAGTTGTCTAACAAAAAATCACCAGGGTACGATCTAATAACTGCTCAGGTTTTGAAAGAAATGCCTTCAATAGCCTTCAAAAAACTCCAATTTATAATAAATGCATGCCTTAAACTAAGATAAGTGCCACATTATTGGAAAATTGCAGAAGTCATTGTTATACCTAAACAAGGTAAGCCACCAACAGAAGTAACATCTTACAGACCTATATCGCTTATACCAATCATGGCAAAAGTTTTCGAAAAACTGCTTCTGAAAAGACTAAGCAAAATAATAGAAGAAAGAAGACTAATTCCGAGCCATCAGTTTGGATTTAGAAATAAACATTCCACGATAGACCAAGTGCATCGGATTACGGATGTTGTGGAAAAGGCACTTGAAGAAAAAGAAGTATGCTCGGCTATATTCTTAGATGTTGCTCAAGCCTTTGACAAGGTCTGGCACTTGGGACTTGAGTACAAACTGCAAAGGGATCTTCCCAGGCAGTACTACGAAATACTGAAATCCTACGTTACGAACCGACTCTTTAGAGTACGGTACGACCAAAATTACTCGGAACTAAAGAAAATTGAAGCCGGTGTACCACAAGGAAGTGTCCTAGGACCAACCCTGTATCTGTTATATACAAGGGATATTCCAGTGGACATCAACGCTATCATGGCCACCTTAATTGATGATACTGCAATATTGGTGCCAGATAAATCCGTTACGAAGGCTACACAAAAACTGCAAAATGCAGTCGATAAAGTTAGTGATTGGACGCAAAAATGGCGAATCAAA
Organism: Dasysyrphus albostriatus; assembly: GCA_946251815.1. Taxonomy (NCBI): domain Eukaryota; kingdom Metazoa; phylum Arthropoda; class Insecta; order Diptera; family Syrphidae; genus Dasysyrphus; species Dasysyrphus albostriatus. The sequence continues at coordinate 128,530,340 of OX276335.1, read as the reverse complement.
CTAAATGAAACAACGACGCATATAAACCTTACAAACAAAAAAATAAACAATGTTCCAATTCTTATAAACAGTACAACAGTACCTTACTCCAATACTGCCAAATACCTAGGAATGACTTTGGATGCAAAGCTTAAATGGAAAGAGCACATCAAAAAGAAAAAAGACGAACTAAACTTGAAGTACAGAAAAATGTACTGGTTACTAGGAAAGAACTCTGACCTATCTATCCAGAACAAGCTAATGTTATATAAGCAAGTACTGAAACCCGTTTGGACATATGGCATCCAACTATGGGGCTGTACAAAGAAAACAAATGCTGAACCCATCCAAAAATTCCAAAGCAAGGTGCTTCGCGGTATAGTAAATGCCCCTTGGTATATAAGAAATAGCGATCTACATCGTGACCTTCAAATTGAAATGGTTACAGAAGTGGTTTAAAAACACGCTGTATCACACAATCAGCGAATGCAAAGTCATACCAACTCCGAAATGGAGACCGTCTTAAATGTACGAGACACTGTTCGGAGATTAAGAAGAACCAAGCCTCATGAGCTGATAGTCTAAAAGCTATGGAAAGTGTTATAACTTAAACTTCCCACAATGCGACTGATAAATTAAGAAAGATCGTCTAAAGATCGAAAGATTGTCGATCTTTCATAGATTAGTCCTTATTCACCGGTGGTTTTAGTGCGGTAAGAGTCCCACACTACTTGGTACCGATTCTTACCGAGTGTCTTTTGAAGATTTCCATCGGAAAAAAAATTATTTGTTTAAAACGATCCTCATTATTATTGTTTTCGTTTTTATATGTCATTATGTCATAGTTATCAAGTGGTTCTGTCTCTAAGGTAACATCGTTTAAAATTACTTCATTGTCGTTCGTGTTGAGCAATTTGATAGGCGCCATGCCATTTTTTGGTACTATTGTGTTGCTTATGAATACACCTGACGCTATTTCTTTATTTGTAATAAGAGTGTCATGATTTAAATGAAGTTTTTTGTGCGTGAATCATTTCTGTTCTTGCAGGTATTTTGATTCTAAGTGCATGTAATGGTTTTGATTGCATGGGCAAAGTTATTGTTTTTTCATCGTCGCTTAATGATATTGTAAATGTTTCGTAGTCTATTTTGCAGAGAAATTTGGTAAAAAAATCTCTACCTAAAATACCATTTGTTTCGATAGGAAATTTTTCATCTACTTGTTGGATAGATAGTTTCACATAATTGGAGGTTGAGATCGAGTGTTCCTAAAGAATGTATTTCCTCACTAGTTATACCAGTAAGTTTGCATTTTTCTTCTGTGTAATATTCTTCATTCTCTAGTTTATTTGTAATTTTACCCGTGTCTATCAGAAACGTCATATTTTTATTTTTATATTTTGCAACAGTAAAATTTGTGTTGCTATCCGATATTCTATACACTTTTAATTTTGGCTGTCTGGAATATTGGCGTTTTCCGATCCCTATTCGTTTCCCTCTTGTCACTCATTATGTAATAGTCGTATTTGCTGTCTCGTATTTCTGAGTTTGTTTTGATTATGACCTGAGTTATTGTTTCTTTGAGCATTTTGGGTTCGGTTATTGTTCCAGTTATTATGTCGGTTGAAGTTATTGTTTCGGTTATATTTTCGTTTTGGATGATTCATGTTTCTTTGAAATCTGTTACGGTCATTGCCTTCTTGATTAAAGTTTTGTCAATTAATGTTTTGTGGGTTATGTCTATAATCCATTAATGCGTTAGTATTTGTTTTTTTCTAATTCTATTGCGAGGTTTGATGCTTCTGTTAGTGATTTAGGTTGGGATGCAAAAATAATTTGTTTAAGGTTGTCGTTAAGGCCATTTTTAAATATATTTAAACTATAAATGTCGTTCTTTATCACATTTTTTTCTTCATTGGTAGCATTGCTGCCTAACTCTTTTATTCAAAATTATTGGGGTCTGTATTTCCTAATGCTGTTTTAACATTGATTCCTAATTTTGAGTGAACAACAAATTCTATCAATTCCTGTGTACAAATGGTTTATAATCCCTTGTGGATTATCACAACTATTTAAAGAAAACTATCTAATTCCTTATAGTTTCCTGAAAACATTGAGCTTGCTTTCATAGCCATTCCTAAATCAAAATCTGCCATTTTATTGTTTATTTCTTTTTCTTTTTCAAAAGCTAATAAGTGTTCTTGCAGTTGGTTCTCTAGTAATTTTTAGTGTTATTATATATACATTCGAATTCTAATTTAAGTGCTTTGTTAGTTTCTTTTTCTTGGCTAGCTTCTAAAATACTAAATTTTTCCTTAAGACTTTCTATTTCCTTAATTTTTACTTCAACTATCTCAAATTTATAAGGTCTACTTCAACTCTTATTAATATTTAAGAGAATAGTTTCTAAGTTGTTTTTTACTTCTTTAGTTTATTCAATTTAAAGTTAAAGTTCATCATCATCAAGTCGTCTGAATTTAACCAAATTCCACCAGATAATATAATTTACAGTGCATTTGTGCTGTTTATTTAAAACATGTTGGTAACCATCGACTAAAATTATGCGTCTTAGAAGGGTACAACAACATCTAACTGATGAGCCCAATTGTTGTACCTGGGTGAAACGCATTTGGACTAAAGGTCGCAAAAACTTTAAATTGAATTTATATTCAAAAGTCCATTAAAACAAAAACTTAAATAATAAATTTTCTATTATTTGCGTTTTTATTCTTCATTCTTCAACCAGCCAGACCACGGGCTTTGTCATCATCAATTTTTAGTCGTCTGAATTTAACCAAATTCCACTAGATAATATAATTTACAGTGCATTTGTGCTGTTTATTTAATACATGTCGGTAACCATCGACTAAAATTATGCGTCTTAGAAGGGTACAACAACATCTAACTGATGAGCCTAATTGTTGTACCTGGGGGCGAAACGCATTTGGACTAAAGGTCGCAAAAACTTTAAATTGAATTTATATTCAAAAGTCCACTAAAATAAAAACTTAAATAATAAATTTTCTATTATTTGCGTTTTTATTCTTCCTTCTTTAGTTTAGGTAAGTGAGAATTATAAGAATTTTTATTGTTTTTGTTATTTAATAATATTTTTTTTTTTATAATTCTTAAAATATTTGTTTATTTTGTATGCGGCGTAGAGGATGGTGATGATGACTGCGGCTGTTGCCACTGATTCTGGACTTATTGGCATGGTTATTTGTTCCTGGACATTGTGATAATACGATGGAGATTGGCAATTTCCCTTCGTGCCCTTACTTATTTTCCTTCACGGATTCGGTTTCGTTTTGGTTTTAATTGCTCTGTCTGTTGGTGTTCCCTTATTTGCCTTAAAGCTTGTTTTAGATTTTGTAGCCTCTCTTGATATTGAAGGATAGTAATGGGTTTTGGTCCAGCAGTCTTTAGTGTCGGTGTGTATTTTATTGGAGGTGTTGGCCCTTCGGGAATGTATTCTTCGACCTTCTTTTTCTTCAATTTTTCCAGGTATTTTTCCCACTTGTATAATGTAGTGTCCATTTATAGCTGCGGCATTTAGTATTTTGCAGGATCGCCATGTGGTGGTAAAGGTCCCTTGCTTTTTGGTAGTTTAAGCGTACCACGCTTTGGTGTAAGAGCGTACCACGCTGTGATGGTTAAAGTGATAACTCGCCGCCAGATTGAGACAATAAATTTTAAACTTTTATTTTCGTGTTCAAAAAACCAGTCTGTTTTTTTTTTAATCTTAATATTCCTTATATACTAATTTGTCCAACTATTATAATACTTTTCTATCTTACTTCTACACATTCAATTTCACATTCAAAAGGTATTCTATTTTCCTTTTGGCTATAATATCTAAGTAAGGATCATATTACTATTGAGTGACAATCAATGCAATCGAGTAGAATGCTGAAGCTGATGTTATGCTATGACTAACATCCTCGATTTCATTTTACATGTTTTGTCACTCATTTGTTAAATGGGCAGTGGCGGCGCATATGTGGATACACTACACCTCGTACTCCAATTAAATGCAACTTAAAAGTTAACAGTCCGATGTCAACTCTGTCAAAAGCCTTAATGAAATCGGTAGATTGCGACAACTTGGTTTCCATTTTCGATTTCAGTTAAAATAAGAGAAGTGTGTTCAGAAATATTGGTTGCAGTAGATCTCCCTTTAAAGAAACCATGTTGATGTTCACTTAACACTGGCTTCAACCCTACACACAATCTATCATATATCAGTTTTTCAGTTGGAGTCGATGGCATATCCAACGTTGTACTTCGACATTTACCTCAAGAAGCAGTGGACATTTATACCACTCTGTTTAACAACGCTCTGAATAATGCATATTATCCAGTCCGATGGAAGACAGCTGTGGTGCATCCTCTCCCGAAAAAGGGAAAGGACAACTCCAATCCGGCGAATCTCCGGTCGATAAGTCTTCTTCCGAGTATCAGCAAGGTATTCGAAAAAGTTATCAATAAAGCTCTGTCTAAGTGGGCAGCGGACAATTATATCATACCGGATAACCAGTTCGGTTTTAAGGCGGGACATGACACCATTCATACTCGTTTCTGATGTCCAATGGAACAAATCTAAGAAACAGTGTACGGGTGCCTGTCTGGTTGATATGGAGAAGGCCTTCGACACCGTATGGTTAGAGGGTCTTTATCTAAAGTTGACCAGACTTGGCATTAGTAAACCACTATTATATATGCTTTATGATATGCTCACTGGCAGAAAGTTTGTTGTCAAAAGTGGCAATGTAACTTCTGCCACAACCTTTAATATTAAAAATGGTCTTCAGCAGGGAGCGGTCAACTCGCCGATTCTATTCAGCATTTACACCAACGATCTGATAAGTAGTCTAACTCAGGCAATTGCGTATGCCGACGACCTGATTGCGTACAGAACAGCTGCAAAAATCGAGGACATCAGGATTCTCTTGCAGAGTGACTTCGATGAGATTCAACGATATTGTGATGACTGGAAGTTGAAAATCAACTTTCAGAAATCAGAAACTATCTTGTTTAGGACTCCGTTGCGTGGAGCCACAAGGGATATGAGAAAGAACTGGCGCAAGCTGGTGATCGTAGGGCCAAATGGACATCCACTCGCGAGTAAAAGTGTAGTAAAGTACCTTGGCATCTGGATGGATCAGTATTTGTATTTTGACAGACATATAAATGCTGCTCTGACCAGGGCTAGGGGAGCTTTTGCCCTGACGAAACGGTTGTTTTATAGCAGCCGGCTTGACAACAGGGTGAAGGTGATTTGCTGCATGGCCCTTATCCGGCCGATGATTGCCTATGGATGCCCGGTTTGGTTCAACGTTGCCCCATCTCAAATGGAAAAGATTCGGATGTTTGAGAGGCAGTGTCTTCGACGCTGCCTTGGATTGCACAGAACACCAGAGTCGGAGTACAAACACTACTATTCCAACCTGGCTCTCTCTATACAATGGGGCCAACATAAACAGGATAGATAATTTCTTGCTGAAGCTTATTCGGGGTCACATTGCAAGAGCGATGTCCTCGTCTAACAGCTTAATTTTCGGGGCTTATTACCCTAAATACGAATACTACGAGAGTGTGCGTCTAAGCGGCTTTATTCCGCCCGATGCATTTCTCCACCTAGACAGTCGAAGGCTGATCCAGGATAGAGCGGCGGTTCCGCTAATCTACCACGTCGGCCTTAGAACTGTGAATCGGCGGCTCCTTTACAGTCGAGACGTCCTCGCACAAGACGGAGCTGAGCACCTTCGGTTCAGAAGGAGTGTGTCCGAACGGGACCGAAGAGATAGGGTAAGGCAGGAGAACCAGTTCTGGTGGTTGAAAAACGAAGATGAAGTTCCTTCAGACATTTAATAGTTGACCTTGCTATTTTCTTTTGTATGGCCGACTTGCATAGGTTTAGGTAGTTAGTTTTAAGTAGGGACAGTCAGGGTGGCACCAAAAAAAAAATATAAACCGGAAATGCCTGCTGTGGCTGTTCTAGTTTGTAAGTAGTCTGCAAGTAGGTTGTAATTAGTTTATAAGTAGTTGTAAATAGTTTTAAGTAGCTTTAAGTAGTTTTAAATAGTTTTAATTAGTTTTAATTAGCTTTAATTTAGTTTTATGTAGTTTGTAAGTTTTATATAAAACCAAAAAAATAAAGACCGATACCGAGTTTTTTTTGTAAATTCTCCTCGGGAAAAAATAAAACCGACCTGGATTTAGTATTAAGATAGTTCTTAGGCCGAAAGGCATTAGCATTAAGTTATTCTAGTTTAACTTAGAGCGCCCGACTGGGGCCAGTAAGTTAGTTTTAAGATATTGATAAGTAGGCTAGTTTTTTTGAATTTTTGTCTAGCTTTAAGATAGTTTTAAGAAAATGGAAAATAAAAATGAATTTCAAAAAAAAAAAAAAAAAAAAAATATCAGTTTTTCAAAAACTTTTGGAATGGCCCACAATATTGTGATTCCTCTGTAAATTTTTTAAATCAGACCTGTCGCCAATTTTAAAAATAGGAGTTAAATATGATTCACGCCATAATTCTGAAAAAACACCACATTCCAAATATTTATTAAATAGTTTCAAAAGGGGTTTTGACAACGTGTCAGCAGTCCTTTTCAAGAAAAGTGGGGTAGCGTCATCAGGCCCAGCACCTTTGTTGGCATCAAATTTTTTTAGTTCAAGTACCAATTCTTCAAGGCTAATTGGATTTTGAGAAAGGTACAACGTTGCCTGCCATGTGACTAAATTCGTCACTGTTGAAGATAATTGATTCAGTATAAACCGATTTAAAAAAATGAGGCAAGCATTTCACATATTTTATTTGAGTCTGAGTAGCTGAGTAGAAAATTTGAAAGTAGCCTAATTCCCCAGTAGCCGAACACTAGTTGCCTAAGGTCGTACCTAAAGTTTCCTTATTTTGAACACAAGAGTCCGTACATATTTTCAACCTTAAAAAAGCATAGAAGTAATTTTCTTTCAGTTTTATTGAACAAAATGTGTTTGTAGATTTGTTTTTATTCTATTCTACTAAAAACGAAGTTAAACTAAAAACGGTTCAACGGATTTTTAGTTTGAATGCAATTCAAAAATTGTTCAAACAAGGGGAGCTAACAATTACATGAGGTTCCTTGTATCGAACTCTGGAAGAAAAGAAGAACATGGTGTTCGAAACGTTTTTTTCATGTTCTTGGCCCAAAACCGTAAAAAAAATCTTTTCTTTACTATTTATTGGCTAAATTACACTAGTGTTCGAACAGGCAATCTCTAACAAATACAGTTTCCTTTGTTCGAACAGTCAATTTGTTAATTGATTATTATTAAGATTTAAGTTAAAACTTGATTTTATAACGGGTGATTTTTTAAGAGGTTTAGAACTTTAAAAAAAAAAACACAAAAAATTCGAAAAAATGAATGAAATATTTATTTGAATCGATAGTGAAACCTTGCAATTTAATGTTTAAAGATAATTTCATGCAAATGTTGACCGCGGCTGCGTCTCAGGTAGCCCATCCGCTGAGTCCAATTTTGGCATACTCTTTCACACATATCGGCCGGTATCTCACGAATGAATGCATGGATGTTGGCTTCCAGTGCGTCAATCGAAGCGGGCTTGTCCCTATAGACATTAGCTTTGACATACCCCCACAAAAAATAATCTAATGGTGTCAAATCGCACGATCTAGGCGGCCAATTGACCGGCCCGAAACGTGAAATTAACTGTTCACCAAACTCGCCTCGCAATTGCGCCATTTTTTCGCGTGCTGTGTGGCATGTGGCACCGTCTTGTTGAAACCACATATCATTCAAGTCAAGAACTTCCATTTCGGGCAAAAAAAAGTTTGTTATCATCGCTCGGTAGCGTTCACCATTGACAGTAACGCTGCGATTCGCATCATCTTTGAAGAAATATGGCCCAATAATGCCGCCGGCCCATAAACCGCACCAAACAGTGGCTTTTTTGGGATGCATTGGTAGCTGTTGCAATGCTTCTGGCTGATCTTCACTCCAAATGCGGCAATTATGCTTATTTACGTACCCATTCAACCAAAAATGAGCCTCATCGCTGAACACAATTGTTCGATAAAAAAGCGGATCCTCGGCCAGCTTTCCAAGAGCCCATTCACCAAAAATTCGGCGTTGTGGTAGGTCGGCTGGCTTTAGTTCTTGCACCAGCTGTATCTTAAAAGGCTTTACGCCCAAATCCTTCCGCAAAATTTTCCACGTAGTGCTGTAACAAAGGCCTAACTGCTGGGAACGGCGCCGAATCGACATTTTGCGGTCTTCTGTCACACTAGCTGATACGGCCGCAATATTTTCTTCACTACGCACAGTACGTAAACGTGTTGGTGGTTTAATGTCCAACAAAGTAAATTTGGTGCGAAATTTGGTCACAATCTTCCGAATAGACTGCTCAGAAGGTCGAGAATGCCGACCATAAAATGGAAGCAGCGCGCGATGAACATTTCGAACCGAGCACGAATTTTGATAGTAAAATTCAATAATTTGCAAGCGTTGTTCATTTGTAAGACGATCCATGGTTAAATTGCAAACCAAACTGAAGCTGTTTGACAGTGACACAAGGTACTAAACACACATCAGCTGTCAAAACCAGTGTTGCCAAAACCAAACCAGCTAAAAAATCACCCGTTATAAATAAAGTAACTACCTTATATATAATGAGAAGAAGCGTTAAAACAGGTATTAACGTTTATCTTCACCGCAAAAATCACACTTTCCCACAACACTTCCAACAGTTCTTTTAACAATAATATTGAAATAACTGGAGTGACATTCTGTATCGCACAAGCGACCAAACGTCTTTGCGTGTGCGAACGATTTGCTTCATGTAACATAAAAACGAAAGTTTTCGTTTGCACACGCGAAACAAAAAAACGAAAGCTTATTCTTTGACGTTTTTATTCTAAAATCGTCTAGTTTTATTATTCTGTCGAGAAAAGTTATTACTAATTTTTTTGAAAATGCTACGCTAATATATTTATATTTCAGTAATTGGTCAGTCATACTTTTTTTTTAATGAATTTTTAAAGTATTTGTATGTAGGTCACAGTATAGATAGTTGGCACCTCATTCGGGTAATTTAAAAAAAAAAAGTAAACTATTTGAAAGGTTACTTAATGTTAATAAAAGTTCAACTACTTTCAGTAATTGGTCAGCCATATATTTATTTTTATGAATGTTATATTTTTTTATGTAGGTCACAGTATAGATTTTTGGCACCTCATTTGTGGTGTATTTGCATAAAATTTAAACCATCGAAAAGGACAGTAGATCGCGATAAAAGGTCAACTAGTTTCAGTAATTGGTCAGCCATAGATATTTTTAAATTAATTTTTTAAGTTTTTTTCAAGGTCACCAAAAAATTTTTGGCACATCATTTGGGTCGTTAAAAAAAACCATACCAATTGGAAGGCCATTTAGCGGCCAGAAAAGGTCACCTAATTTCAGTAATTGGTTAGTCATGGACTTTTTGTATGAGTTTTTGAATTTTCGTCAGTAGTATAAGAGAATGTTATGAGCTAATTTTGAACATGATAGTAATGCTGTCATGCGCTAATTACCTATGCATCTGTAAAAACAATCTTGTTGTTAAAAAACCCTAGACAAAATTACTTTGATGCAAATAGAGCTTGGCAATGGTAATAATCGAAAGTGTCCCCTTGCCAGCAATTTTTTGCATTAAGAAGCAAAAAAAAAGTTTGGTTTATTTGGGATTTGATCCCGAGATCCTTTGTTTAGCAGCCTTACGCTTTCTTTTTTTTACAAATTCATTTTTATTTAAAGCTAGACAAATATTCATAAAAACTAGCCTACTTATCAATATCTTAAAACTAACTTACCGGCCCCAATCGGGCGCTTTAAGTTAAACTAGAATAACTTAATGCTAATGCCATTTGGCCTAAGAACTATCTTAATACTAAATCCAGGTCGGTTTTTTATTTTTAACCGAGAAGAATTTTAAAAAACATTCGGTATCTATGTCTTTATTATTTTTTTGGTTTTATATAAAACTTACAAACTACATAAAACTAATTACAGCTAATTAAAACTACTTTAAGCTACTGAAAACTACTTACAACTAATTATAAACTATTACAACCTACTTATAAGTTACTTACAGACTATTTACAAACTAGGACAGCCACAGCAAGCATTTTCCGGTTTTATAATTTGTTTGTATTTTGTTGATTTTATATTATTTTTTTGTGTTTTTGTTTTTTTTTTTGCCACCCTGACTGTCCCTGCTTAAACTTAACTACCTAAGCCTATGTAAGTCGGCCCTGACAGAAAAACAAAACCAAGGACAACTTTTACATATCTGAAGGAATTTCATTCTTCATATTTTAACCACCAGAACTGGTTCTCCTGCCTTACCCTATCTCTTCGGTCCCGTTCGGACACACTCCTACTGAACCGAAGGTGCTCAGCCCCGTCTTGTGAGAGGATGTCCCGACTATAAGGGAGCAGCCAATCCACAATTCTACGGCTGACATGGTAGATTAGCGGAACCGCCGCTCTATCCTGGATCAGCCCTCGACTGTCTAGATGCAGGAATGCATCGGGCGGAATAAAGCCGCTTAGACGCACACTCTCGTAGTATTCGTATTAAGGGTAATAAGCCCCGAAAATAAAGCTGTTAGACGAGGACATCACTCTTGCAATGTGACCACGAATATGCTTCAGCAAGAAATTATCTATCCTGTTTATTTTGGCACCGTTGTATAGAACCATAGTAATGTTTGTACTCCAACTCTGGTGTTCTGTGCAATCCAAGGCAGCGTCGAAGACACTGCCTCTCAAACACGCGAATCTTTTCCATTTGCGATGGGGCAATGCTGAACCAAACCGGGCATCTATAGGCAATCATCGGCCGGTTAAGGGCCATGTAGCAAATCACCTTCATCCTGCTATTAAGCCGGCTGCTATAAAACAACCGTTTCGTCAACCGTTTCGCTCCCCTAGCCCTGGCCATAGCAGCATTTATATGTCTGTCGAAATACAAATACTGATCTATCCAAATGCTAAGGTACTTTACTACACTTTTACTCGCTAGTGGATGTCCATTTGGCCCTACGATCACCAGCTTACGCCAGTTCTTTCTCGTATCCCTTGTGGCTCTAAGCAACGGAGTCCTAAAAAAGATAATTTCGCAATATCACTGAATCTTCTCGAAGTCGCGCTGCAAAAGAATCCTGATGACCTCGACTTTTGGAGCTATTCTGTACGCAATTATATCGTCGGCATACGCAATTGCCTGAGTTAGACTACTTATCAGATCGCTCGTGTAAATGCTGAATGGAATCGGCGAGTTGACCGCTCTCTGTTGAAGACCATTTTTAATATTAAAGGTTGTGGCAGGAGTTACATTGCCACTCTTGACAACAAACTTTCTGCCATTGAGCATATCATAAAGCATATACAATAGTGGTTTACTAATGCCAAGCCTGGTCAGCTTTAGATGAGGACTTTCTAACCATACGGTGTCGAAGGCCTTCTCCAAATCAACCAGACAGGCACCCGTACACTGTTTCTTAGATTTGTTCCATTGGATATCAGAAACGAGCTTAGACGCGGCATGAATGGTGTCATGTCCCGTCTTAAAACCGAACTGATTGTTCGGTATGATATTATTGTCCTCTGTCCACTTAGATAGAGCTCTATTGATAACTTTTTCGAATACCTTGCTGATACTCGGAAGAAGACTTATCGACTGGAGATTCGCCGGATTGGAGTTATCCTTTCCCTTTTTCGGGAGAGGATGCACCACAGCTGTCTTCCAACACACTGGATAATATGCATTATTCAGAGCGTTGCTAAGTAGAGTGGTATAAATGTCTACTGCTTTTTGAGGTAAATGTCGAAGTGGATTTTCCATCGACTCCTGCTGACTTCTTCTTCTTTAATGAATCGATTAGAGCTGGAGCTCCACATTCGTAATTAACAGGGAACTTGGCTCATTTCGCTCCTCGATTATGGCGTTTGCCAAATGAACTTCATTGAACCCGTTGAAAGCAAGGTTCTCTGATCACCATTGCGTGATGTCATTCCGAAGGTAGAAGTGATGGAGCAAGGCTGTTTTCCAGGACATGATTGGGACGAATGCACGCATTTACCTTGAACACTTGCTGGAAAGCAGCCCCCACAGCCTCCACTTTCTCCTGCAGATATTCGACAGTGAAGAGGTCATCGTCCAAGACGGTATCCTCTGAATCAATTCCTGCTGTCAGAAGTACGTCTCTGTTTCCCGAAGCTTTAGACACGGAAGATCGTTCTGATCATTCCTTTTAAATATCTTGTTAATTTGGGGAAACATGCTCGGGTCGCTAGAATTAACAGTCCGATTTTCGCTATCCCAATACAAATTAATTGACAACCGATAGTTTTCTTTAATTAGTTGGTTGATGTTCTTGATCGACGACTTCAGTGTCCTAATCTCCAGATCGTGAGGGTCAGATAACCATCGGTACAAGAGTTCGAGTCTTGTCAGCATTCCACTTTTTTGTCTGTGTAATGCGTCAATGGTCGCGTTCCGGTACATGTCGATTGCGTCCCGTTGTTTGTATTTTGGTATTGTTCTGATCATTGTTCGTTTGATTGTCTCGTCCATTTGTTCTAAGTATTGGTCTATTTCGTTATTTGTCAAATTCCTGTCATTTGGTGGGGATATGTTGTTCGAACTGATTTCGCTCGATAAGGCGTTGGTAAAGCGTGGCCAGCACACCTTACTGTAATTGTAAGTATGCGCAGGAACATACTCATCCAACTCTACGAGCTCGTTCGGAAGCTGTATTACGGCGGCGAGTCCGCAGTGATCACTGTCGTACTCGATCGTTCGTAAGCAGTTTCTTGGTCTTTGACCCACAGTGTCAGTAATTGTCAGTCATGCATCTATTAGCAATAAATCCAGATAGGCACCGCTTCTTGAAAACGATGGGCGATCCGTAGCCAACAGGTCGACACCATATTCAGTGTTGTATCGACTCATCCAATTGAAAAGAAGAATACCTCTTTGATTCTGAATTTGATTTACCCAATCTAGGTGTTTGGCATTCAAATCACCAGCCATGAGAAAGTAGTTTTCTTCCAAGCTCAAGCGTAGACATTCGAAAAGTTTTTCAAGCTCTGTCATAAAATCAGTTGGCTGAGGTGATTCGGGTGCATAAGCCACGATCACGTACATTCTCTTTCCCTGTTGGAGAGGAATGTATACGATGCACGCCTCTAACAGCCGAAATCTGCGCATTTCACTATTATATATAACAAAGCTAATTGTGGCCTTTACTCCAAAGAATGCGTTTCGCTCAGGCATGGTGGTGGGCTCATCAGTTAGATGCCACTATACCCAATCTAAGACGCATTGTTTTAGTCGATGGTTACCTACATTATGCATATAACATTCAGTGAAAGAACTCACTGAGAATTATATGCGTGTCTAAGGAACTTTGCTTAAAGTTATGCACTTAGACTTATTGTTGTTATACCCGTAGCGAGGCGAAATTAGTTACCAAGAATTATTTTAAAGAAAACAAAAAGAAAAAATTATTAATAGTAAAAACTATCAAAAATAATTCCAAAATATATTCTTTTTGTGGAGTTTCATGAATAAAATTCAATAATAAAGGTAATTGTGGCCTTTACTCCAAAGAAGGCCACAATTACCTTTATTATTTTATTTTATTCATGAAACTCCACAAAAAGAATATATTTTGGAATTATTTTTTCCTTTAAAATAATTCTTAGTAATAAATTTCGCCTGGCCACGGGTATAACAACAAGTCTTAGTCCATAACCTTAACCAAAGTTCCTTAAACACGCATATAATTCTCAGTGAGTTCTTTCACTGAGTGTTATATGCATAATGTCTGTAACCATCGACTAAAACAATGCGTCTTAGATTGGGTATGGAGGCATCTAACTGATGAGCCCACCACCATGCCTGGGCGAAACGCATTCTTTGGAGTAAAGGCCACAATTATCTTTATTATTGAATTTTATTCATGAAACTCCACAAAAGGAATATATTTTGGAATTATTTTTATAGTTTTTACTATTAATAATTTTTTCTTTTTGTTTTCCTTAAAATACTTCTTAGTAATTAATTTCGCCTGACCACGGCTATAACAATAACAAGCCTAAGTGCATAACTTTAACCAAAGTTCTCAGTGAGTTCTTTCACTGCACTGAGTGTTATAGACATAATGTCGGTAACCATCGACTAAAACAATGCGTCTTAGATTGGGTATGGTGGCATCTAACTGATGAGCCCAACACCATGCCTGGGCGAAACGCATTCTTTGGAGTAAAGGCCACAATTACCTTTATTATTGAATTTTATTCATGAAACTCCACAAAAATAAATATTTTATTTGAATTATTTTTAATAGTTTTTACTGTTAATAATTTTTTCCTTTTGTTTTTTTTTTAATAATTCTTAATAATTAATTTCGCCTGGCCACGGGTATAACATCAACAAGTCTAAGTGCATAACTTTATTATTATTATTATAATTTTTTATTTCATGTTTACATTCATACATATATTCTTAGGTATAGTATATACAAGATAAATATATCTAACATGAAATAGATAAGAGCATTCTGTAGTCAAAATGACAAGAGGCAAATTCTCGTAATAATTTGGAAATACACAAAATATGAATTTATTGGTGGGGAACTTTAATAAAAAATAGGTAAGAACAAAAAAAAGTGATATTATGAATGCTAAAATAAGAATGTTTAATTTTAATACAATTTTAAAGAACATAGAAATGAAGCTGTTATTAAATGTAAATAAAATAAAAATAAAGTAAATAAAGTATACTAATTGTAACTAAAACAATTCAAATTACAGAAATCAATAAGCTAAGCAACTGAACCTGATTTAATGTAAAAAGCCATGTTTTACTATTTCGAAGAAAAGAATCTATTATTCTCTCACATCTGAGATCATCTGGCAATTTGTTAAAAAAATCGGGGAGCATTTGCCATATAAAAGTGAGAAAAGTGAGATTTATAAACCCTGGGTATTGTTGCAAAATTCCTGGTGTTAACTCGTAGATTATGAGTAGTATATAATCTAGACACATCATATCCCGAATGTTAGACGAGGACATCACTCTTGCAATGTGACCACGAATATGCTTCAGCAAGAAATTATCTATCCTGTTTATTTTGGCACCGTTGTATAGAACCATAGTAATGTTTGTACTCCAACTCTGGTGTTCTGTGCAATCCAAGGCAGCGTCGAAGACACTGCCTCTCAAACACGCGAATCTTTTCCATTTGCGATGGGGCAATGCTGAACCAAACCGGGCATCTATAGGCAATCATCGGCCGGTTAAGGGCCATGTAGCAAATCACCTTCATCCTGCTATTAAGCCGGCTGCTATAAAACAACCGTTTCGTCAACCGTTTCGCTCCCCTAGCCCTGGCCATAGCAGCATTTATATGTCTGTCGAAATACAAATACTGATCTATCCAAATGCTAAGGTACTTTACTACACTTTTACTCGCTAGTGGATGTCCATTTGGCCCTACGATCACCAGCTTACGCCAGTTCTTTCTCGTATCCCTTGTGGCTCTAAGCAACGGAGTCCTAAAAAAGATAATTTCGCAATATCACTGAATCTTCTCGAAGTCGCGCTGCAAAAGAATCCTGATGACCTCGACTTTTGGAGCTATTCTGTACGCAATTATATCGTCGGCATACGCAATTGCCTGAGTTAGACTACTTATCAGATCGCTCGTGTAAATGCTGAATGGAATCGGCGAGTTGACCGCTCTCTGTTGAAGACCATTTTTAATATTAAAGGTTGTGGCAGGAGTTACATTGCCACTCTTGACAACAAACTTTCTGCCATTGAGCATATCATAAAGCATATACAATAGTGGTTTACTAATGCCAAGCCTGGTCAGCTTTAGATGAGGACTTTCTAACCATACGGTGTCGAAGGCCTTCTCCAAATCAACCAGACAGGCACCCGTACACTGTTTCTTAGATTTGTTCCATTGGATATCAGAAACGAGCTTAGACGCGGCATGAATGGTGTCATGTCCCGTCTTAAAACCGAACTGATTGTTCGGTATGATATTATTGTCCTCTGTCCACTTAGATAGAGCTCTATTGATAACTTTTTCGAATACCTTGCTGATACTCGGAAGAAGACTTATCGACTGGAGATTCGCCGGATTGGAGTTATCCTTTCCCTTTTTCGGGAGAGGATGCACCACAGCTGTCTTCCAACACACTGGATAATATGCATTATTCAGAGCGTTGCTAAGTAGAGTGGTATAAATGTCTACTGCTTTTTGAGGTAAATGTCGAAGTGGATTTTCCATCGACTCCTGCTGACTTCTTCTTCTTTAATGAATCGATTAGAGCTGGAGCTCCACATTCGTAATTAACAGGGAACTTGGCTCATTTCGCTCCTCGATTATGGCGTTTGCCAAATGAACTTCATTGAACCCGTTGAAAGCAAGGTTCTCTGATCACCATTGCGTGATGTCATTCCGAAGGTAGAAGTGATGGAGCAAGGCTGTTTTCCAGGACATGATTGGGACGAATGCACGCATTTACCTTGAACACTTGCTGGAAAGCAGCCCCCACAGCCTCCACTTTCTCCTGCAGATATTCGACAGTGAAGAGGTCATCGTCCAAGACGGTATCCTCTGAATCAATTCCTGCTGTCAGAAGTACGTCTCTGTTTCCCGAAGCTTTAGACACGGAAGATCGTTCTGATCATTCCTTTTAAATATCTTGTTAATTTGGGGAAACATGCTCGGGTCGCTAGAATTAACAGTCCTATTTTCGCTATCCCAATACAAATTAATTGACAACCGATAGTTTTCTTTAATTAGTTGGTTGATGTTCTTGATCGACGACTTCAGTGTCCTAATCTCCAGATCGTGAGGGTCAGATAACCATCGGTACAAGAGTTCGAGTCTTGTCAGCATTCCACTTTTTTGTCTGTGTAATGCGTCAATGGTCGCGTTCCGGTACATGTCGATTGCGTCCCGTTGTTTGTATTTTGGTATTGTTCTGATCATTGTTCGTTTGATTGTCTCGTCCATTTGTTCTAAGTATTGGTCTATTTCGTTATTTGTCAAATTCCTGTCATTTGGTGGGGATATGTTGTTCGAACTGATTTCGCTCGATAAGGCGTTGGTAAAGCGTGGCCAGCACACCTTACTGTAATTGTAAGTATGCGCAGGAGCATACTCATCCAACTCTACGAGCTCGTTCGGAAGCTGTATTACGGCGGCGAGTCCGCAGTGATCACTGTCGTACTCGATCGTTCGTAAGCAGTTTCTTGGTCTTTGACCCACAGTGTCAGTAATTGTCAGTCATGCATCTATTAGCAATAAATCCAGATAGGCACCGCTTCTTGAAAACGATGGGCGATCCGTAGCCAACAGGTCGACACCATATTCAGTGTTGTATCGACTCATCCAATTGAAAAGAAGAATACCTCTTTGATTCTGAATTTGATTTACCCAATCTAGGTGTTTGGCATTCAAATCACCAGCCATGAGAAAGTAGTTTTCTTCCAAGCTCAAGCGTAGACATTCGAAAAGTTTTTCAAGCTCTGTCATAAAATCAGTTGGCTGAGGTGATTCGGGTGCATAAGCCGGGATCACGTACATTCTCTTTCCCTGTTGGAGAGGAATGTATACGATGCACGCCTCTAACAGCCGAAATCTGCGCATTTCACTATTATATATAACAAAGCTAATTGTGGCCTTTACTCCAAAGAATGCGTTTCGCTCAGGCATGGTGGTGGGCTCATCAGTTAGATGCCACTATACCCAATCTAAGACGCATTGTTTTAGTCGATGGTTACCTACATTATGCATATAACATTCAGTGAAAGAACTCACTGAGAATTATATGCGTGTCTAAGGAACTTTGCTTAAAGTTATGCACTTAGACTTATTGTTGTTATACCCGTAGCGAGGCGAAATTAGTTACCAAGAATTATTTTAAAGAAAACAAAAAGAAAAAATTATTAATAGTAAAAACTATCAAAAATAATTCCAAAATATATTCTTTTTGTGGAGTTTCATGAATAAAATTCAATAATAAAGGTAATTGTGGCCTTTACTCCAAAGAAGGCCACAATTACCTTTATTATTTTATTTTATTCATGAAACTCCACAAAAAGAATATATTTTGGAATTATTTTTTCCTTTAAAATAATTCTTAGTAATAAATTTCGCCTGGCCACGGGTATAACAACAAGTCTTAGTCCATAACCTTAACCAAAGTTCCTTAAACACGCATATAATTCTCAGTGAGTTCTTTCACTGAGTGTTATATGCATAATGTCTGTAACCATCGACTAAAACAATGCGTCTTAGATTGGGTATGGAGGCATCTAACTGATGAGCCCACCACCATGCCTGGGCGAAACGCATTCTTTGGAGTAAAGGCCACAATTATCTTTATTATTGAATTTTATTCATGAAACTCCAAAAAAGGAATATATTTTGGAATTATTTTTATAGTTTTTACTATTAATAATTTTTTCTTTTTGTTTTCCTTAAAATACTTCTTAGTAATTAATTTCGCCTGACCACGGCTTTAACAATAACAAGCCTAAGTGCATAACTTTAACCAAAGTTCTCAGTGAGTTCTTTCACTGCACTGAGTGTTATAGACATAATGTCGGTAACCATCGACTAAAACAATGCGTCTTAGATTGGGTATGGTGGCATCTAACTGATGAGCCCAACACCATGCCTGGGCGAAACGCATTCTTTGGAGTAAAGGCCACAATTACCTTTATTATTGAATTTTATTCATGAAACTCCACAAAAATAAATATTTTATTTGAATTATTTTTAATAGTTTTTACTGTTAATAATTTTTTCCTTTTGTTTTTTTTTTTAATAATTCTTAATAATTAATTTCGCCTGGCCACGGGTATAACATCAACAAGTCTAAGTGCATAACTTTATTATTATTATTATAATTTTTTATTTCATGTTTACATTCATACATATATTCTTAGGTATAGTATATACAAGATTAATATATCTAACATGAAATAGATAAGAGCATTCTGTAGTCAAAATGACAAGAGGCAAATTCTCGTAATAATTTGGAAATACACAAAATATGAATTTATTGGTGGGGAACTTTAATAAAAAATAGGTAAGAACAAAAAAAAGTGATATTATGAATGCTAAAATAAGAATGTTTAATTTTAAAACAATTTTAAAGAACATAGAAATGAAGCTGTTATTAAATGTAAATAAAATAAAAATAAAGTAAATAAAGTATACTAATTGTAACTAAAACAATTCAAATTACAGAAATCAATAAGCTAAGCAACTGAACCTGATTTAATGTAAAAAGCCATGTTTTACTATTTCGAAGAAAAGAATCTATTATTCTCTCACATCTGAGATCATCTGGCAATTTGTTAAAAAAATCGGGGAGCATTTGCCATATAAAAGTGAGAAAAGTGAGATTTATAAACCCTGGGTATTGTTGCAAAATTCCTGGTGTTAACTCGTAGATTATGAGTAGTATATAATCTAGACACATCATATCCCGAATTTACAAAAAATATCTTTAGCACTTTGTAAACATACAAATGCCTCAAAGGAAGAATATTCAGTTTCTTGAAAAGTTCGAAGCAAGGAGTCTGGCGATGCACTTTCAACATAATTCGAATGGCATGTTTCTGCTTTATAAAAAAAGGTTCAATTTTAAAAGAATGGGTACCACCCCAACAAGAGAGTCCGTATTGCAGCATGGCACTGATCAAACCATAATATACTGTCTTGAGAATAGGTAACTGGCATTATAGGCTAAGGTGATAAAATTGTGTAATTACATTGTTCATATATTTCTTGAGAGATGAAGTATGCTCCTTCCAAGTAAGTTTATGGTCAAGTATAATACATAAGTATTAAAAGGACTCGACTCGTCCGATAGCAAAGCAGTTGTCAGAACATATAGTGGAATGATTAAATACTGAATGAATGAAGTGAGGACATAGGCTACATAAACGAAATCTAGAGCAGCAGGGTGAATGAAATTGTAGGGGCATATCAACACATACATTTCCTACTAAATTGAAGAGCATAAATTTCGTTTTTCTATTTATGACAAGTTTTTGTAAAAAGAGCCATTTCTTCAAGACAACCAAGTCACTATTTATTTGGGTAGACAAGTTGAAATAACTACCATCTGAGTAGGACAAGGCTGTGTCGTCTGCGAACGCTGTTAAATTACCTTTGAAAGTCTGAATAAATAATGAATTAATAAATATAACAAAGAGTAATGGACCTAATACAGATCCTTGCGGGACACCCATGTTAATTTTATTAGTTGAACTGCAACAGTTTTTAATGTTGACTACTTGTTTACGATTAGGTAAGATGCAAACCAGTCATATATAAACCCTCTAAATCCAGCTTTATATAATTTACACATCAAAAGAGAATGATTTACCATACCGAAAGCTTTTGTTATATCTATAATTAACGTAGCAGGAGTCATGGACTTATTCAGGCTACTATAAATTTCATCACATAGCTTCAACACAGCATCTTCCGCAGATCTTCCACTGCGAAACTCACTGAAGAACTTTATTTTCTCCAGAAATTAAATCATTCGTGACTTAATTTTTCTAAAACTTTTGAAAATACGGATAGTAGCGAAATCGGACGGTAATTATTAAGAGATGAAGGATCGCCTTTTTTATAAAGTGGTATTACAGATGGAGAACTACTTTCATAGTTAGAAATAATTGTGAAATAATCATTAAATAAGTTAGCAACATCAAATGGCTCTGAGACTCTTACATCATGAGAATTAATAACAATATCAACAGTCGGTTTATTAAAATTTAAGATATCGTTAACAATTTTCCGTTCTTTTTTCGGATTACCATTATTTTCAGCAAATCTGTATCTATAATATGCATCTCTACAAAGAGGAATTTCATTTTTTAATTCCTTGCATAAGGTGTCATAATACTTTTTAAGTCTTAAGTTATTTGGATGTTTAGTTAGACTTAGACAGAGCTTCTTCTTCTTTTTAATTTTTTTTAGCAAAGGCAGAGTCATCCACTTTTTAAGGCAGTTAAGTTTTTTTGATCTTCTCTCGTCGTTAAGCGTGCAGTTAGTTTAATGTAATTGCAGTTTATTTATAAAGCAATCAAAAGCGGTAGAAGGATCGATACTTCCATAGCATTCCTCCCAAGACTAAAAGATGAGAGCGTTTTTGAGAGCAAAGAAATCAATTTTGTTATGTCTTAAAACATTAAAATTCTCAGTTCTATCCACCTTTGAGCTTAGTTGGATAGTTAAACAGTGATCTGTCACTCTTAGATCGTGAACTAAGGTTTTATAAGTGATATTGTTAGATCTATATAATCTTATAAAAATATGGTCTAAGCAAGAGCTACATTTAGGTGTAATACGAGTTGGTTTAGATATTAATGATTCGAATCCGAAAGTAGATAAAAGCGACACATAATAATCAATATCTGATGTGTCAGACAGCAAGTCTATATTGAAATCTCCCAAAAGAACCATATTTTTTTACCTTTGACTTTCCAAGAAAACCGAAAACTCTTCCAAAAAAGCATTTACAATATAGCTATGTAATCTGTTGACAACGACAAAAGAGTAAATAACACCAGAAATGTTTAAACTGAAGCACATTAAATCAGCGCTATTTATCTTAGGTTTAAGTATTTTACAGATTAAATCACTTCTATAAAAACTGCGACGCCACCTGCAGAATAAAAATCATTACATGCAGCTGCAAAAATATAATAAGGAATAGTATAGTTAGAAACTTCAAAATCATGTATCCAAATCTCCGACAGAAAAACTAAATCAGGCAAATGATCACAGTATGCGAGAATGGACAAAAAATAATCGAAATTTCTTCTAATGCTTCTAATGTTTTGATGTATTACTGAGAACCCAGAAAATTTTTCACTACAAGGATGTTCTATGCAAAAACAATTTAAAAATTCTTCATTTATACTCAATGATAAATCTCGGCTAGATAAATTATAGTTATTATTTAACGTATTCATAATCTCATAAATTAATGCAAAACTAATACAATGATAAAATTAAGAAAAAGAAGAAGATTAAATTAAACCAAATTTATAGAAATCATCAAAACAAATAATTTTAAAAACTTCGCCTCCTTCTTCCTTCCTGACAAGAACATTAGAATTGTTAATCCAGACGAACTTGCACTTGTTTTGCAACTTCAGACTTTTTGCATGACGCAGAAGAGACCTTGTGTAGACAGTTAAGGAATCGTTGATGAATATTTTATTTATCCACTTTGCGGGTAAAACTAAATAACTCAGTCGTTGATTCTTTTAATAAGTTTTTAATAATTTTTTGCTCCGCAACTGTGAAGCAGTGTATAGCATGCCTATCCTTACTTAGTCTTTTCATAAAAAAGTTTTCGCATATAGCCAAATTACATAGGTCTATAGTCTCTTTTAATTCCATCTTATAGGTGTTGATGGGCGGCACCTTCTCTTTTTTGCTTTGGGGTGGCTGTGACTGCTGCTGGTGATCTACCTACTGCTGTCGGCTCGGCTCCTGTTGCTTTTTCTGCTGCTGCTGTTGTGTTTCCTGTTTTTGGTTCCGTTGCTGATTTGTTTGTTCCCTCTGCTCCTTAGGCATTAGTTGCTGCTGTGGCTGCTGTACTTCCAGCTTTTCTTTGGGCTGCTGCTCTTTTGCTGGCAGCTGTAGTTGCTGTTGGGCCTTTTTGACTGGCGCCTGTGGTGCTTGTTGCTCTCGCTCCAGCCTTTCTTTTTCCCGGCGAGCTTCTTGTTTGTTTTTGAGAGCCAACACCAGTGGCGTAAGTTGAACATTGAGGCGCGCCATTTCCCCTTCAATCGCTCCAATTTGTTCGCTGATTCGCTGCTCCTCGTTTTCTGTTGTTGGCTCGTTGACTTTCTTACCATTTTGCGTCTCATCTTCTTCGACTGTCGATGTCGATGAATGTGTTGCTTTCACCCGTGGTGTATAGCCTCTCTCCACCTTCAGACATATACTCCATTTGTTCCTCGTCAGAAGTCGAAGTATTTAGTTGCCGCTGTATGTTGATTGCTGCTGATGTTTTTGTATCTCGCGACGCCCCACTCCTCCCAGCTGGCAGCTCTGCTGGAGTGGTGGTAGAGCGCCGCTTTACCAAATTCGGTGCACATAGAATTTTGTTCCTCCTCTTTACGGGGATATCGGCTGATGACGCCATTGCTGTTCATGTTGTCGCTTTCGGTGCCGTTTCTGTGACATCTTTCGATGTCCCCGCAGCTGATTCCGTTGAAGCCCCCTCGGTGCCCCCGCACTTTTTTCCCTCTCCATCTGCTGGTTGTCCCAGACAATAAAATTTTCCAACTTTCTGTTGTGAAAAAAATCCGAAGATTTTTGATGCCCGGCTGGGTCTCGAACCCGTAACCCTTCATTTTTATTTTTCAATTTTTTTAAAACTATCTTAAAGCTAGACAAAAATAAATAAAAACTAGCTTCCTTATCAATATCTTAAAACTAACTCACTGGCCCCAATCGGGCGCTTTAAGTTAAACTATAATAACTTAATGCTAATGCCTTTCGGCCTAAGAACTATCTTAAAACTAAATGCAGGTCAGTTTTATTTTTTACCGAGAAGAATTTACAAAAAACTCGGTATCTATGCCTTTATTTTTTTTTTGGTTTTATATAAAACTTACAAACTACATAAAACTAAATTAAAGCTAATTAAAACTAATTAAAACTACTTAGAGCTACTTAAAACTACTTACAACTAATTAAAAACTTATTACAACCTACTTATAAGCTACTTACAGACTACTTACAAACTAGAACAGCCACAGCAAGCATTTTCCGGTTATTATAATTTTTTCGTATTTTTGTTGATTTTATACTTTTTTTGTATTTTTGTTTGTTTTATAACTTTTTTTTTGTTGGTGCCACCCTGACTTTCCCTACTTAAAACTAACTACCTTAACCTATGTAAGGCCGACTTACATAGGTTAAGGTAGTTAGTTTTAAGTAGGGACAAGAAAAAATACAAAAAGAAAAAAGCAAGGTCAACTTTTAAATGTCTGAAGGAACTTCATGCTCGTTTTTCATGCACCAGAACTGGTTCTCCTGCTCTACCCTATATCTTTGGTCCCGTTCGGACACACTCCTACTGAACCGAAGGTGCTCAGCTCCATCTTGTGCTAGGACGTCCCGTCTGTAAGGGAGCCGCCGATCTACAGTTCTCCGGCTGACGTGGTAGATTAGCGAAACCGCCGCTCTATCCTGGATCAGCCCTCGACTGTCTAGATGCAGGAATGCATCGGGCGGAATAAAGCCGCTTAGACGCACACTCTCGTAGTATTCGTACTTAGGGTAGTAAGCCCCAAAAATTAAGCTGTTAGTCGAGGACATCGCTCTTGCAATGTGGCCTCGAATATGCTTCAGCAAAAAATTGTCTATCTTGTTTATGTTGGCGCCGTTGTATAGAGCCAGGTTGGAATAATAGTGTTTGTACTCTGACTCTGGTGTTCTCTGCAATCCAAGGTAGCGTCGAAGACACTGCCTCTCAAACACGCGAATCTTTTCTATTTGAGATGGGGCAACGTTGAACCAAACCGGGCATTCATAGGCAATCATCGGCCGGTTAAGGGCCATGTAGCAAATCACCTTCACCCTGCTATCAAGCCGGCTGCTATAAAACAACCGTTTCGTCAACCGTTTCGCTCCCCTAGCCCTGGCCATAGCAGCATTTATATGTCTGTCGAAAGACAAATACTGATCCATCCAGATGCCAAGGTACTTCACTACACTTTTACTTGCTAGTGGATGTCCATTTGGCCCTACGATCACCAGCTTGCGCCAGTTCTTTCTCGTATCCCTTGTGGCTCTAAGCAACGGAGTCCTAAAAAAGATAATTTCGCAATATCACTGAATCTTCTCGAAGTCGCGCTGCAAAAGAATCCTGATGACCTCGACTTTTGGAGCTATTCTGTACGCAATTAGATCGTCGGCATACGCAATTGCCTGAGTTAGACTACTTATCAGATCGCTCGTGTAAATGCTGAATGGAATCGGCGAGTTGACCGCTCTCTGTTGAAGACCATTTTTAATATTAAAGGTTGTGGCAGGAGTTACATTGCCACTCTTGACAACAAACTTTCTGCCATTGAGCATATCATAAAGCATATACAATAGTGGTTTACTAATGCCAAGCCTGGTCAGCTTTAGATGAGGACTTTCTAACCATACGGTGTCGAAGGCCTTCTCCAAATCAACCAGACAGGCACCCGTGTACTGCTTCTTAGATTTGTTCCATTGGACATCAGAAACGAGTTTAGACGCGGCATGAATGGTGTCATGTCCCGCCTTAAAACCGAACTGATTGTCCGGTATGATATTATTGTCCTCTGTCCACTTAGACAGAGCTCTATTGATAACTTTTTCGAATACCTTGCTGATACTCGGAAGAAGACTTATCGACTGGATATTCGCCAGATTGGAGTTGTCCTTTCCCTTTTTCGGGAGAGGATGCACCACAGTTGTCTTCCACCCCAATGGATAATATGCATTATTCAGAGCGTTGTTAAACAGTGTGGCATAAATGTCTACTGATTCTGATTCGCTAGAATTTACGGCCCGAATTTTGTTATCCCAATACAAATTAATTGACAACCGATAGTTTTCTTTAATTAGTTGGTTGATGTTCTTGATCGACGACTTCAGTGTCCTAATCTCCAGATCGTGAGGGTCAGTTAACCATCGCTACAAGAGTTTGAGTCTTGTCAGCAGTCCACTTTTCGTATGTGTAATGCGTCAATGGTCACGTTCCGGTACATGTCGATTGCGTCCCGTTGTTTGTATTTCAGCATTGTTCTGATCATTGTTCGTTTGATTGTCTCGTCCATTTGTTCTAAGTATTGGTCTATTCCGTTATTTCTCAAATTCCTGTCATTTGGTGGGGATATGTTATTCGAACTGATTTCGCTCGATAAGGCTTTGGTAAGGCGTGGCCAGCGCACCTTACTGTAATTGCAAGTATGCGCAGGAACATACTCATCCAACTCCACGAGCTCGTTCGGAATCTGTATTGTGACGGCGAGTCCACAGTGATCACTGTCGTACTCGATCGTTTGTAAACAGTTTCTTGGTCTTTGACCCACAGTGTCAGTAATTGTCAGTCTTGCATCTATTAGCAATAGATCCAGATAGGCACCGCTTCTTGAAAACGATGGCCGATCCATAGCCAGCAGGTCGACACCATATTCAGTGTTGTATCGACTCATCCAATTGAAAAGATGAATACCTCTTTGATTCCGAATTTGATTTACCCAATCTAGGTGTTTGGCATTCAAATCACCAGCCATGAGAAAGTAATTTTCTTCCAAGCTCAAGTGTAGACATTCGAAAAGTTTTTCAAGCTCCGTCATAAAATCAGTTGGCTGGGGTGATGCCGGTGCATAAGCCGCGATCACATACATTCTCTTCCCCTGTTGGAGAGGAATGCATACGATGCACGCCTCTAACAGCCAAAATCTGCGCAGATCACTATTATATATAACTTTATGATGTATTCCTTTTCGTATAAAGATTGCGACGCCCCCCCCCCCCCTTGAGTGGAGTGAGGTCGATCTCTTCTAACGATTTTGTAATTGTTATTAGTCAATTTATGTTTCTAGTTCAGCTTAGTTTCGCTGGCCATAAACACATCTGGACTTTGGTCTTTCAACAATTGGAAAAGATAAGCTCTACGTTCGGTCCTAATCAGTGAATTTACATTCACAGCAGGGATCCTAAGAGGCCTCTCCAACAGCGCGCCTTTAACCTCTAATTTGCGTTAGGCTAGGCAAAACAGAGTAGAGATAGTCTACCCTAGTCACCTGCTCCTTTATCTAGTTGCGAGGTCCTGTCAACTGGCCTTGAATTGCCAGCAACATACTTTTTATTTCGGTCTGAGCGTCTGGCGCCTGCAGGCTGTACTGTTTTTCCCCTCCCTGCCGCTAAACTAAATGCAGGTCAGTTTTATTTTTTACCGAGAAGAATTTACAAAAAACTCGGTATCTATGCCTTTATTTTTTTTTGGTTTTATATAAAACTTACAAACTACATAAAACTAAATTAAAGCTAATTAAAACTACTTAGAGCTACTTAAAACTACTTACAACTAATTAAAAACTTATTACAACCTACTTATAAGCTACTTACAGACTACTTACAAACTAGAACAGCCACAGCAAGCATTTTCCGGTTTTTATAATTTTTTGTATATTTGTTGATTTTATACTTTTTTTGTATTTTTGTTTGTTTTATAACTTTTTTTTTGTTGGTGCCACCCTGACTTTCCCTACTTAAAACTAACTACCTTAACCTATGTAAGGCCGACTTACATAGGTTAAGGTAGTTAGTTTTAAGTAGGGACAAGAAAAAATACGAAAAGAAAATAGCAAGGTCAACTATTAAATGTCTGAAGGAACTTCATCTTCGTTTTTCAACCACCAGAACTGGTTCTCCTGCCTTACCCTATCTCTTCGGTCCCGTTCGGACACACTCCTTCTGAACCGAAGGTGCTCAGCTCCGTCTTGTGCGAGGACGTCTCGACTGTAAAGGAGCCGCCGATTCACAGTTCTAAGGCCGACGTGGTAGATTAGCGGAACCGCCGCTCTATCCTGGATCAGCCCTCGACTGTCTAGATGCAGGAATGCATCGGGCGGAATAAAGCCGCTTAGACGCACACTCTCGTAGTATTCGTACTTAGGGTAGTAAGCCCCAAAAATTAAGCTGTTAGTCGAGGACATCGCTCTTGCAATGTGGCCTCGAATATGCTTCAGCAAAAAATTGTCTATCTTGTTTATGTTGGCGCCGTTGTATAGAGCCAGGTTGGAATAATAGTGTTTGTACTCTGACTCTGGTGTTCTCTGCAATCCAAGGTAGCGTCGAAGACACTGCCTCTCAAACACGCGAATCTTTTCTATTTGAGATGGGGCAACGTTGAACCAAACCGGGCATTCATAGGCAATCATCGGCCGGTTAAGGGCCATGTAGCAAATCACCTTCACCCTGCTATCAAGCCGGCTGCTATAAAACAACCGTTTCGTCAACCGTTTCGCTCCCCTAGCCCTGGCCAGAGCAGCATTTATATGTCTGTCGAAAGACAAATACTGATCCATCCAGATGCCAAGGTACTTCACTACACTTTTACTCGCTAGTGGATGTCCATTTGGCCCTACGATCACCAGCTTGCGCCAGTTCTTTCTCGTATCCCTTGTGGCTCTAAGCAACGGAGTCCTAAAAAAGATAATTTCGCAATATCACTGAATCTTCTCGAAGTCGCGCTGCAAAAGAATCCTGATGACCTCGACTTTTGGAGCTATTCTGTACGCAATTAGATCGTCGGCATACGCAATTGCCTGAGTTAGACTACTTATCAGATCGCTCGTGTAAATGCTGAATGGAATCGGCGAGTTGACCGCTCTCTGTTGAAGACCATTTTTAATATTAAAGGTTGTGGCAGGAGTTACATTGCCACTCTTGACAACAAACTTTCTGCCATTGAGCATATCATAAAGCATATACAATAGTGGTTTACTAATACCAAGCCTGGTCAGCTTTAGATGAGGACTTTCTAACCATACGGTGTCGAAGGCCTTCTCCAAATCAACCAGACAGGCACCCGTGTACTGCTTCTTAGATTTGTTCCATTGGACATCAGAAACGAGTTTAGACGCGGCATGAATGGTGTCATGTCCCGCCTTAAAACCGAACTGATTGTCCGGTATGATATTATTGTCCTCTGTACACTTAGACAGAGCTCTATTGATAACTTTTTCGAATACCTTGCTGATACTCGGAAGAAGACTTATCGACTGGATATTCGCCAGATTGGAGTTGTCCTTTCCCTTTTTCGGGAGAGGATGCACCACAGTTGTCTTCCACCCCAATGGATAATATGCATTATTCAGAGCGTTGTTAAACAGTGTGGCATAAATGTCTACTGATTCTGATTCGCTAGAATTTACGGCCCGAATTTTGTTATCCCAATACAAATTAATTGACAACCGATAGTTTTCTTTAATTAGTTGGTTGATGTTCTTGATCGACGACTTCAGTGTCCTAATCTCCAGATCGTGAGGGTCAGTTAACCATCGCTACAAGAGTTTGAGTCTTGTCAGCAGTCCACTTTTCGTATGTGTAATGCGTCAATGGTCACGTTCCGGTACATGTCGATTGCGTCCCGTTGTTTGTATTTCAGCATTGTTCTGATCATTGTTCGTTTGATTGTCTCGTCCATTTGTTCTAAGTATTGGTCTATTTCGTTATTTGTCAAATTCCTGTCTTTCGGTGGGGATATGTTATTCGAACTGATTTCGCTCGATAAGGCTTTGGTAAGGCGTGGCCAGCGCACCTTACTGTAATTGCAAGTATGCGCAGGAACATACTCATCCAACTCCACGAGCTCGTTCGGAATCTGTATTGTGACGGCGAGTCCACAGTGATCACTGTCGTACTCGATCGTTTGTAAACAGTTTCTTGGTCTTTGACCCACAGTGTCAGTAATTGTCAGTCTTGCATCTATTAGCAATAGATCCAGATAGGCACCGCTTCTTGAAAACGATGGCCGATCCATAGCCAGCAGGTCGACACCATATTCAGTGTTGTATCGACTCATCCAATTGAAAAGATGAATACCTCTTTGATTCCGAATTTGATTTACCCAATCTAGGTGTTTGGCATTCAAATCACCGGCCATGAGAAAGTAATTTTCGTCCAAGCTCAAGTGTAGACATTCGAAAAGTTTTTCAAGCTCCGTCATAAAATCAGTTGGCTGGGGTGATTCCGGTGCATAAGCCGCGATCACATACATTCTCTTCCCCTGTTGGAGAGGAATGCATACGATGCACGCCTCTAACAGCCAAAATCTGCGCAGATCACTATTATATATAACTTTATGATGTATTCCTTTTCGTATAAAGATTGCGACGCCCCCCCCCCCCCCTTGAGTGGAGTTGGGTCGATCTCTTCTAACGATTTTGTAATTGTTATTAGTCAATTTATGTTTCTAGTTCAGCTTAGTTTCGCTGGCCATAAACACATCTGGACTTTGGTCTTTCAACAATTGGAAAAGATAAGCTCTACGTTCGGTCCTAATCAGTGAATTTACATTCACAGCAGGGATCCTAAGAGGCCTCTCCAACAGCGCGCCTTTAACCTCTAATTTGCGTTAGGCTAGGCAAAACAGAGTAGAGATAGTCTACCCTAGTCACCTGCTCCTTTATCTAGTTGCGAGGTCCTGTCAACTGGCCTTGAATTGCCAGCAACATACTTTTTATTTCGGTCTGAGCGTCTGGCGCCTGCAGGCTGTACTGTTTTTCCCCTCCCTGCCGCCATTTGGGCGTAGAAGATTTGGGGATTGACGGCCGTTGCTGTAGGAGCACGCGTTGATGGGCGTATCTCTACCACTGTCTGCTTAGCTGCTTTATTGGTGCGAATTTGCAAAAAAGGTGAGCAACTCCGATAATAAGCGGGGTGCCCCTCCTTTCTGCAAAGTGCACATTTAAGCTGGGTCATGTCTTCGACCCATTCCTCACTGAGTTTACACTCTCTCTTAGCGTGGCCAAACCTTTGGCAGCGCACGCATTGAAGCATGTCACCGCGTCTCTTTAATTTATCCCAAGTAACAACCTGGTAGTTCAGGACGGAGATACTCCTCAATATATCCAGTTTGCTGCTATGTGATAGCTGGACTAGGAAGAACGGCAAAGACCACTTCTCCCGCCTGGCTCTGACTGTAGCGAACGGCTTGACCCCGATAAAGTCGAGATCGTCACTCGCTGTGGTTCCGTGCAGGAATATATGCCCTTCAAGAGGACCGTTTGGTATTTATCCACTTCTGGGGTAAAACTGAAGAACTCAGTCGTGGATTTTTTCAACAATTCCTTAATAATTTTGTGCTGCTCCACTGTGGAGCAGTGGATAGCATGTAACTAAAACTAGCTGACCTTTTATCACTATCTACAAATCTTCCAGTGGACATCTTTTTTTTTTGTAAAATTCCCATTAATGAGGTGTCAAAAATCACGCGTGACCTTGAGTGACCTTGAGAAACTTTAAGCCTTTATAACTAGTTATCAGGGGCTGACCAATTTCTAGGACTAGTTGAACTTTCCTGACCAGTTACTGACCAACTAGATGACATTCTTAAGTTTCAAATTTCCCATATATGAGGTGCCAAAGGTCCAGAGGTGGTAGATACTTTTATAAAAATAATACTTATAATTATAAAAATAGTAATAGTAAAAACTATAACCAGAAAATTTTAGAAATAATATTTGAAAATTGCTAATACTATTTGCGTTTCTAAAAATTGTTTGCGAAGTTCTATGAAATTCTTGGGGGGTCATGACCCCGTGACACTCCCCCCCCTTGTATACGCCGTTGCAAGAGGTCAAGACGAAAAACACTTTAATATAGTTCATTCTAGAGCACGCAACATAAATAAACGATGTATAGGCATCCTGAAAGGTTTTATTCAAAACTGTTTATTACTTAAAAAATCATACTAAGCTTTTTTAATTCTTTCAGGCAGATGGAGGTTCTTGCTTTTTGAAAGAAAAAGTAGATACAGCCCAAAAAGAGTATCTCGGTGTATCAATGTATGTGCTGCACTAGATAGTAACAGATTAATTAATTAAAATATCTTTAGTTCAAAGAACTTAGCTTAACTAATTTCTTAATAATTATTTTGAAATTAGTATAAGAGTTTAAATAAATCAAATGAACTTTTTATTTATGAAAGTAATAATTAAAGGGTGATTTTTTAAGAGGTTTAGAACTTAAAAAAAAAAAAACAAAAAACACAAAAAATTCGAAAAAATTAATGAAATATTTATTTGAATCGATAGTTTGAACCTTGCAATTTAATGTTTTAAGATAATTTCATACAAATGTTAACCGCGGCTGCGTCTCAGGTAGCCCATCCGCTGAGTCCAATTTTGGCATACTCTTTCACACATATCGGCCGGTATCTCACGAATGAATGCATGGATGTTGGCTTCCAGTGCGTCAATCGAAGCGGGCTTGTCCCTATAGACATTAGCCTTGACATACCCCCACAAAAAATAATCTAATGGTGTCAAATCGCACGATCTAGGCGGCCAATTGACCGGCCCGAAACGTGAAATTAACTGTTCACCAAACTCGCCTCGCAATTGTGCCATTGTTTCGCGTGCTGTGTGGCATGTGGCACCGTCTTGTTGAAACCACATATCATGCAAGTCAAGAACTTCCATTTCGGGCAAAAAAAAGTTTGTTATCATCGCTCGGTAGCGTTCACCATTGACAGTAACGCTGCGATTCGCATCATCTTTGAAGAAATATGGCCCAAAAATGCCGGCGGCCCATAAACCGCACCAAACAGTGGCTTTTTCGGGATGCATTGGTAGCTGTTGCAATGCTTCTGGCTGATCTTTACTCCAAATGCGGCAATTATGTTTATTTACGTACCCATTCAACCAAAAATGAGCCTCATCGCTGAACACAATTTTTCGATAAAAAAGCGGATCCTCGGCCAGCTTTCCAAGAGCCCATTCACCAAAAATTCGGCGTTGTGGTAGGTCGGCTGGCTTTAGTTCTTGCACCAGCTGTATCTTAAAAGGCTTTACGCCCAAATCCTTCCGCAAAATTTTCCACGTAGTGCTGTAACAAAGGCCTAACTGCTGGGAACGGCGCCGAATCGACATTTCGCGGTCTTCTGTCACACTAGCTGATACGGCCGCAATATTTTCTTCACTACGCACAGTACGTAAACGTGTTGGTGGTTTAATGTCCAACAAAGTAAATTTGGTGCGAAATTTGGTCACAATCTTCCGAATAGACTGCTCAGAAGGTCGAGAATGCCGACCATAAAATGAAAGCAGCGCGCGATGAACATTTCGAACCGAGCACGAATTTTGATAGTAAAATTCAATAATTTGCAAGCGTTGTTCATTTGTAAGACGATCCATGGTTAAATTGCAAACCAAACTGAAGCTGTTTGACAGTGACACAAGGTACTAAACACACGTCAGCTGTCAAAACCAGTGTTGCCAAAACCAAACCAGCTAAAAAATCACCCGTTATTTATCAATACAAAATAATAAGTAATTTCCCTGAGATCAAATCACATATATACATGTGTAAATACACATCAAAAACCAATTGAGCAAACAAAAAGTAAAATATTTTCATAATAAAAACAAAATAATAAGTTATCTCTGTGAATAAACACTAAATGAAGGTTACAATGGTCAATCATTCATGGTGGTATCACGAAAACGAACTAATTTTGGGTTCTTAAACCTAGTTCATACTCTTGAAGCTCGTTGGTTCTTATACCAACCTTTAGCTCCTGTTCTCTTGTAAATAATTTTCTTTTTTGATGGACAGCGTTGTCTTAATATTGCTGTTTTAAAACCTCAACTTGCTCCCGTTTGATGTCTCCTATTTCTAAAAACACGTAAACGACTTTTTTGTAAAAGTTTTCACTGGAATTTGCTGAGTTTTTGAAGATTTTCAGCTTGTACGTCATTCCTCTGGATGAAGATGGTTGTGCAATGTTCTTTGGAATGTTTGTTTCCTGCGCAAGAAGAACAAAATTCGGAACTGGAACAGTCTCATCAGTCTCTGAACTCACAAGGGCTCTGACAAGATTTTCAACACTGTCCTCTGCCTCCCATGATGATGGATGATGATGATGAAGATGAGGATGACGAACGTCTCGTAGACGGTTGGCTAGTAGGCGGTTGCGGTTGAATATCGCTACTAAATGTTTGTATGTCGTTTATTCCATAGACTACCACCTTTATTTTTGCCAACTCCACTACGGCTTCCTCGAAAGGAGTTTATTCTTTTTTCTTGAATGGGCCACCACCGGTTTTGTTTAGAGAATTTTGATTCGTCGCAAGTTTTTGCTTTGTGCGGTGTTTATAGTCAGCCTATGTCTAAAATTGAATGAATTTTGTAATAATAATAAGAAAAATATATTAACATTATTTACTTTCTTTCAGGCTTTCCCATTTTTGATGAGGTCAATTCGAGTTAAGCTTTGAGGTAAGTGCTTCACACCGTTTGTTGCGCAGGTCCCTGCCTGAGCTCTCTGCTTGACTATTTGCTGCCATTTATGGATATTTGCGCATGTAGGCAAATTTCTTTCTAGGTATTATAAAAATTGTAAATTGAGTTACCTAGTTCCTGCAATCAGGGGACGATATTATCGTTTTTTTGAGTTGTACGTATCGATCGAAATTAATTTCACATCTCTCAAGATATCTGGCTGCTGTCAGCATCCTAGAAGTATGCAATCAAATTTTGTTGGTTTTGAAGCATAAACGAACACATTACCAAAAACGAAATGCGATACGGAGTGCCAAT
Source organism: Dasysyrphus albostriatus (assembly GCA_946251815.1). Taxonomy (NCBI): domain Eukaryota; kingdom Metazoa; phylum Arthropoda; class Insecta; order Diptera; family Syrphidae; genus Dasysyrphus; species Dasysyrphus albostriatus. Next base: position 128,495,927 of record OX276335.1, on the reverse strand, counting down.
TATCGCTTTCGAACATTTTCTTTCGTTTTTGAAAAACGAAAAATCGCTTTCGTTTCTTTTATTACAGAATCTGGCCCCTGGACTTTCTAAAGCCTCTTTTTCTTCTTTTTTTTTTTAAACCTAATATGAAATTCCACTAGTTAGTAAGTAGGACTTTAAGTTTTGTGGGAATAACACATGCATTATTCTGCGTTGATAGAAGTTAAAAATCCGAGAAATTGCAAATTCTAAGGTTTTTTTAAAAAAGTGTTCGACTACTGGGAGTTTTCGAAATTAAGCGAGTCTACCCTATAAAGGTTGGTATTTTATATGAAAGTTCTCAAAAAAAAGTAAATCTACTTATTATAAGTATCGTCCAGTGCCAGTGGTTGAAAATTGACCGACGAAAACTGATCCATATATCCAACCACCTAAGAAACTCCTTTTAATTTGTACTTAGGTAGGTAGGAGTAGTAGGACCTACACTGTTTGAATATATGTACTTACATAATTTCTACCTTAGGTATACAGAATACGATGAACATAAAACAGCTGACATTAATATAAACTGACTCAAATACCTGCACACTAGAGATAGAAAAGTAAAATAAATTAAAAAAAAAACAACAACTACATGGACAACAACTACATGGTACACTTACGACTTATCCAATGCCTACATAAATAATCCTTACAGTGAATTAAAACGATTAAAATACTTTTAAATATTTGCCTATTAATGTATATACATTTGTGTGTATACGTTTTATAAATTAAATCTGCAAAATTATATCAGATACATAACCCAATTTATTAAGGGCCTCTAAAAATAACTTCACCTTCATGCTTCATCGGTCTTTGTCCCCATTAATCTGTTTGCTTTAACCAGCCAACGAACAATAATATATATACACACATGCTTAGGAACTTACTTAACAATATTTAACGTATTGGAAGTAACAACCCCGGTGTCGTTGCCTTCCGCCAAAACTTATATGTATGTAGCTAAAAAAAACAACCATAAACCACCACACACGCCGATTTTGTGTTGATACGAGTATACCATACTCGAAAGCCAAAATTAAAAAACAAAAGAAGACAAGAACAAAAGACTCGTCAACAAAATTATCATTGGCCTCGGTCAGGTTTGTTTGTGTCGGTGCTGGTACTCAAACTCATCTGAAACTGGTGTATAATTTAGCTCTGACTTTGTTTTCTTTTCGTTCGTAAGACCCTGTTTAGATTGAGACTTTTAACTATGGCATGATGATAAGTTTTATGGGTAAGAAGGGTGAGGAACTCTTTTCCTCTCGAGATTTCACCACTGAAACTCTTGGTGGCATAGTGAAAAGTCACAATATAAACAGGTTCGAAACCCTCACCCTTCGCACCCACAAAAACATCATCATGGCGGGCCTAGTGAAAACGCCCAAACCAAACAGAGTTCAATGCAATTTGATACACAAGGGCACATGAAGAAACTGTATAAACAAATAATATTTTCGACTGAGTCGCACGCACTTGTTATAATGATATATTCAAGGTTGTAAAATTGGTGTAACATTTAGGGTTGACTGGCTGAACACATTGATGGTGTTGTTGAAGCTGTAGCTCATAGCACTTTCATTGTTGATAGATACAAATTAGGCACAATACGTTCAGTAGGTTGGCGTGGGCTTGTGTCGCCTGGGGCAGATTCAATTTTTGCCACCGATGGCAATTTTTGAAAGCAAAAAAAAAAATACGAGATTACTTTGTTATGAGTTGTGCTTAACCCTCTATGTACCTTTCTTCGCCACGGTTTTAACCATCTATAGAAACTTCTTTATCTTCAAAAGTTCTAGGAAGCGATGACATGAAAATGAAGTAGGTAGCAAATTTGGAGATTTCAATAAAATCTGGCCCACATTGCTAACTTTTCAATTTCCAAATCGATTTAATTTGTGCTCTAGTACTTTTTCATATTAAATTGTCTTCTAAATAAAGTCTGAAGTTACCGGTAAAAATTTCAAATAATACAGCTCTTTAACTGGCAGCTGAATTTGTGTAGTTGCTAAAGGCCACTTTACACGATTATAGAACCAACCCACAAACCCCCATTTACTGTTCAAAATTAAAAAAAAAATGTAATCTTCCCTCAAAGCCTATTACATACCTACTTGTAAGTCATGTCATAAATCCATACGAAATTTAAATTTTTATTGAGCTGCGAACGTGCTCGTGAAACTGTGAGAAGAGTTTTCGTTAACTAGCGATTCCCAACAGGGAACCCTTAGTTAACAGGTAACAGTACAGATTTAATTTTTACGCAACAAATTAGCATTCAAAAAGTTAAAATTTTGAGCACCAAAAGAACTATGATTTTGGCATTTTCGTCCGGTATATTTGTCTTATTTTAGCGTAAATTTAAATATTTATTAAACTGTTGGCGCTGTGAAATTGAAGCTTATGCAACAAATAAGCATTTACGATGTCATGCCATAAGTTCTGTTACAAAAGTTTCTTAGTGAATATATCCCAAGATTCACTTGCAATCGCTTGTTATAAAATTTATCATAAATACCATAGACTTGAAAATGGGGCTGGTTCCTATTGAATTTTTACTCATCGCATTTATCGCGGAAAAGACCGTCAATAATCAGAGCACTCAGTAAAAAACTTATCAAGTCAGGAATATCGAATGTTAGTGGGCAAAGTGAAACGGTTAGGGAAAACTTCCTCGAAGATCAAAAAAGCTTTGAAAGTAGGTCTAAAAGATTGTGGATAAGGGCAGGGTGGAGAGAACAGTGGTGGCATACATTCTAAGAATACACTTTCGGCAGCAGAAAGTGATGGCCAGCGAGATAAAAATACGCAAAAGATCGATGTTGTAACTCATTGAATATAACCGTGGGATGAGAGCCTTCTATCGCACAACAGGGTACTAACTAGAGAATGTCCTGAGAAAAATAAGCCTAGAAAGACCAAAAGCCTTACTTTCTCGCTACGCTAATCAAAAACATAGACAAATGTGTTTTTTTTGTCGGTAAACAACTTTTTCAGTTGAGAAAAAATACAACAAATAAAATGATTAAGTGCACGCAACGGACTCTAAAGATGCTAAAAATTGGATTCCTAAGGTCCAGAGAAGCCACCATCAGCCTTTTTGATGGTTAAGTGGGAAACAAACCATCAAAGTGCCAAAAAACTCAATTTTAGCGAATAGGAGGTCAATACAAGGGCTGCTGTTTAGCCGAAAAAGGCAGTCTGGAGAAAGAAGTGGAGCTCTAAAAGACAGCCTATTTTCTTAAAATCACTGGGTACTTCCAACGAACTTGACTCCTGCCCACAGAGCAAAAGTTCAATCAAAAGTGGTTTGAGCACCTTGCTTTTGGGTTAATCAGAGCTGAATGGCCCTCCACCAGTCCTGATTTTTGTCTCTCAAATTCAGTCAAATGGTTCAGATTGGAGATCATGGCCTCTCGCAAACTGCAAAGTAATCAACAAAGTTTAAAATTACGTGTGAATCTGGAGAGACCGGTGGCCAACAATTATTCCGATTGAAGTGCAGTGTAATTATGTACATGCCTTGCAGACTCAAGGCCTGTGTTAAGGTAAAAGCTGATCAATTTGGATGAACTTGATAAAATATGATTACTCCCTTATTATACTATTGTTATAGCGTTTTATTTTTATTCCGACAAAATAATTTTTGTTTGTCTTCTTTATAAAGTTGTTTCTTGTGTACCTACCATTTTTTAAATTTGTTAAATTAAAGTGGTTTTGTTTTATAAATTAAATTAAAGCCATTAATAAATACTATATAAATAAATAAGAAATAAAAAAATAATTTTTAAGTTGAAGAAAGAAGGATAATTTTTAAGTACCTCTCTAGGTATTTAAATTTAGTTAAAGAAAGAAGGATAATTTATAAGTACCTCTCGAGGCATTTAAATTACTTTTAGGCAAATGATAAAAAAGATAATGTAGGTATGTATGTAGAGTAAACATATATTTTCATTTATATGGCCTTCATTTATGTGATTTTATAGTTCAGCAATACAATGAATACCCGATTACTAACTGTGAGGTAATGTTTTGTTTGTTTAGATATTTTCGAATCTCCTTCAAACTTAGTAAAGGAAAGCTAAAAATTAAGCTTCCAACAACACCGTCAACTCTCTGAAAAACTAACCTTCTTCTTTTTAGGAGCTCACGAAATAGACCAATCTCCTACTATTGTAGAGAGCACCTAAAGGAAAACGGTAGCTGAGAAATAGACGTATGTTCAAATTAAGACACATAAGCCCTAATTAAAGCAGTTCCATTAACACTTATCTGGTTGGGATGAAAACGGGTGGATGTGGTGCTAGTGCTAGTGCTATGAGTATTGTATGATACTGGTACTAGTACCGGTAAGTATCAACCAAACATTATGATGAAGATTTTTGGATTTTACCATAATAGTGTGTTTTTTACACCATCTTAAAACATCTTAAATTTCAATGAAAAGAATGACGTACTCGATTTTCCAAAAATCCAAAAAAGTTTCTTCAACTTTTTTTGATTTAAAATTAGTCTATTTTTTCAAATTAAATTCACAAAAAATTCAAAATATAAATTTTTATTAAAAAAAACTAAAGCTCGCTTTGAACACAATGTACTTTTACAACAAATTTTATCGAAATGGAAAAATTTTTAAAGAAGATAAAAATAATAAACCAAAAATTGGTTTTTGGTATTTTTCTCAATATTCTTGAGGTGGTATGAAAAATTATCCCAGTATAAGTTCTAAGTCTCTTAAATATCTAAAATTTCCCATTTACCTTTTTTCAGTAGGTCTACTTTAGTCAGAAATCGCAAAAAACTTTGTTTCCCATCCCCACTTCACATTTTCGCCAACCCACCCCACTTCCGGTCACCTGCTGTGGGGCAGTTTATTTTTTCAATTTTATATACCATTGATCCTAATTTTTCACATCAATAATTTTCTGATAGTAATTTTTCCAACGTTTGGGCCTTGAAAACTGGTTTCGCAATAGTCTCTTATGATCACAATAAATATAAGATTGCTGAGTATAAATTTTGAATTAAAAAAATCCAATTTCCCAAGCACATCATTTTTGGACTTATTCCCTTCTTAAATTTCAATGTCACAATTTCAGAGATTTTACTTTTTTACTATTTTCTCTAAAATGTTAACTTTAAAATTAAGTTTCTCAAAAACTATTCACTTAATCAACTTGGACCAAACATAATAAATACATATTCAAGAACAAAATTTAAGCTTTCCAAAAATATAAAGGTTGTGATTCTTAACATTAAGGGTATTCATGCAACGTTGTAAGTTTACAAACTGTGTAGAATGATAAGTTTACGCAAATTTTGCATGAACGACCTTTTTTATAAATTTGATTAAATGCTAGGTAATTCAATCAGAGTAAGAGTCACAATGACGTTTGGATAAGTTTAAACAGTTTGGTTAATTTTACGCAACAAAATCCTTTGATAAGTTTAACCAAATTGTGTAAATCATTTCCCATAAAAAATTTAACAGTTAGTTAAGCAAGAGATAAACTTAACCAATTTGTAAGCTTATCCACGGTTTTACGAAGTTGCATGAATACCCTTATTATTTTTGTCCATTCCAAGTCAAAATACCTTCATGATACTATACCAACATACATAATTATACACATATTGCTTTTACTTAAAAAAGGGATCAGGAACGGTTTTGAGGTTTGGATATCAAGAATTCTGAGATAATTTTCACTAAAATAGATCCCAAAAGTAGTGTTGCAGCTACTTTTGGGATCCATTTTAGTGGAACCGTCCGCGTCTTTGAGAACGCCCGTCGGCGTCGGTTGCACCATTCCGTGAAAAACAGTCCCTTTTTCAGAGGGGTGTACAGCTTCACTTTATACATAGGCAGATTTTCATCTTCCTAAATCAGTTCTTTCCTCTTTGGAAGTTTTGCCAAAAAATATCAACGTCAAATGTACCCAAAATACGGGGTTTTGACATATGTTTGTATTGAAATATCTCAAAAACGTGGCGTGAACGAGCAGTTTTGGATTCGGATTCAGTATGCCAAAATTCCTTAAGAAGAGTATGGTTTCATTTAAAGCAATTTTCATTGCAGATCAGTGCTATTTATGTATTTGTTTATTTTCGTTTAAAAATATGAGTTATTTGAAAAAAAAAACAGAAGAATTTTACTGTTCATAATTTAAGAGTACACAATTTAGAAAGTTATAATTTAAAAAGGCAGAATTTTAACAGATAGAACTGAAAAAAAAACAAAATTTTGAAAAGCTGAATTTTTGTATCCACTCCTGATTTTAAATTTGACATGTTGGTGCCTCGTTGGCACCTAGAATATATCGTATTAATTTTTTTGTAAAAGCTTAAATAAATATTTTGGTTTTGGTGATGGTAATTTGTTGTTTATTTTATCCACTGCAAGTTGACAAATATGAACACGTGGAATATACCGATTCATTTTAAGGCATTGGCTGATTTATTTCAGTAGTATATAGAATTTGTTTTATAAAAAAACTTCTTATACAAACTGTGCCAGGCCCCGGGCAAAAAATTTCCAGATTAATGATTAGGAATTCTAAGCTTGTTATATATAGTTTACAGTGGATTTTTGTAATAGAATTCATGTAAGTTGAACTGAACTTAATACAAATTTCGTATGACAAGGCCCTCTCTACGTCACTGATGAGTTCAAGTGAGTAATCCTCCGAAACGGCAATTTGTAGGACTAAAGGCCATAAAAAGCTTTGGTTCAGTAGGACTGTGTCCGAACGGGACCAAAGAGATAGGGTAAGGCAGGAGAACCAGTTCTGGTGGTTGAAAAACGAACATGAAGTTCCTTCAGACATTTAATAGTAGACCGTGCTATTTTCCTTTTGTATGGCCGACTTAAATAGGTTGAGGTTATTAGTTTTAAGTAGGGACAGTCAGGGTGGCACAAAAAAAAATAGAAAAACACAAAAAAGTTATAAAACATACAAAACACAAAAAAATTAAAAAATCAACAAAAATACAAAAAACCGGAACATGTTTGCTGTGGCTGTTCTAGTTAGTAAGTAGTCTGTAAGTAGTTTATAATTAGTTGTAAGTAGTTTTAATTCACTTTTATTAGCTTTAATTTAGTTTTATGTAGTTTTGTAAGTTTTATATACAAACCAAAAAAAATAAAGGCAAAGATACCGAGTTTTTTGTAAATTCTTCTCGGGGAAAAATAAAAACCGATCTGGAATTTTAGTATTAAGATAGTTCTTAGGCTGGAAGGCATTAGCATTAAGTTATTCTAGTTAAACTTAGAGTGCCCGATTAGGGCCAGTAAGTTTGTTTTAAGATATTGATAAGAAGGCTAGTTTTTATGAATTTTTGTCTAGCTTTAAGATAGTTTCAAGAAAATAGAAAAATAAAAATTCATAAAAAAAAGGCCATAAAAATCTATTTTAAATCAATATTGAAAATTGTTTTGGCGTTAGAGAGGGTACAGCTGCCAAAAATGTAGATCTGCCAAGTTGACTTTAAGTCAAAAATGGACAAAATCGTCTTTTTTTAAATAAATTTAATCATTTCATCAATTAAATACCAATAGTAAAGATTGAAAGTCAACTTTTACGTTATTATGCCACGTTAGCTGAACTTCCTAGAAAATGTCCCGAAATAGGTTACTGCAGTTTGCCTATCGTAAGAAAAACGCCTGAATTAGTATTAGGTTGATACCTTATAAAAATAATGAATGTTCAATTCCAAATACATTAACAGAAAATTTTAGAAATAGTACCATAAAATTGCAAATATTTCTTGTTTTTCCTAAAATTTCTTTCGTAGCTCTTAGATTTCTCGGGGTAGTAGGGGTCAAGACCCCATGACCCCCCCCCCCCCGTTGCCCTTCTTAAGTAATAAAACACTTTAACTGTGTGTGTGTCTCTCTACAAGAATCCATTATTATTTTGCAGCATCAGCGCCAGCCGTATGAATCGTATTGTCCATTAAGGAAACATTTGCTAGATATTGGGAATTTGGTGTTACTGTCTTCCCCACATTTTTTGTTCCACATACGGAAGCGTAGTAAATTTAATGCTCTAAGAAAAGTATAATAAGGGTATTCATGCAACTTCGTAAAACCCTAGATAAGTTAACAAATTGGTTAAGTTAATTGGTTATCTAATGGTTAATGAACTGTAAAATCTTTTATCCTACAAAATCAAACAAAAAGTTTACTCTGCGTCCAATGGGAGCTGAGAAATTCGCACTAACCATTTTCAAATCCTTTTTCAAAATGGCGGACAACACTGGTGGACTAAGGGGAGGGGGAAGATTAATAGGGGTTGCCATCGGTAACACCATAATAAAAAGATCACATAACAGAAAATACAAACACAATTAAAATAAATTTGTCTCCCAAATACCTACCCTTATGTGCACATGTATTTCATTTCTGACTTATTCCCTCAAGAAATTTATCTAATATGGAAATAAGATAATCATTATCGTCGAAGAGCAACAACAAAGCTGTGCGCCCGTGTATTCTGTACTTGCTATATATTTCCTTAATGTTATGAGTATTTTTCTTCGTTTCGTTTTCAAATAACAGTACGTGGTTTTTATCGCATATAACTAATTCCGGCCTCAGGGATATGGTGGGTAGTTATGGAATAGTTCAAAAATTAATCCAAAAACTTTGTCCACGCCATTTTTTTTTTTTTTTTTTACATTTCAGATTGTTTGTTGTAGTGAGCTAAGAGCAAGCTACAATCTACAAACAGAGGCTCATCATGAGTGCATGTGTTAATGGTTAGTTGAATTAAGCAAACTAACACAAGCACCTACATAAATAAAAAAAAAACTAACAAAATTACAATAAATTACAAAATCAGATATAACATAAAAATTAACAATAAATATACAAAGTTAAAACATTTCTACATACATTAGCGAAAGTGCAGCACTGGTTCGAAATACTATTTTTAATCCTATCTTACTCATGTTAAAATCAATAGATGAGGCGTTTAAGTTAAAAAGTTTGCAGATACGATTGAGAGGTTCGTGTGTGCCATAGTTTGTTCTGTGAAAAGGAACGTGAAAAAGTTCAAATCTTGGCAGGTGGTGAGATCCTTCTCGATAATTAATGCCTACATTGGCTAACAAGTCAGGCGCATCAATTTCACCATTGATAAGTTGATGAAAAAATACCAAATCATTATTAACACGCCTTTGATATAGAGGTTGAAGTTGCAGAAGCTGAATTCTGTGTTAATAGGTGGCAGGTTATATGGATCAGCCCAGGGAAGACCCTTTAAGGCAAAACGAATGAATCTATGTTGTATTGCTTCAATACGGCTTTTATGAATTTCGTAAAAAGGTGCCCATACTTGGGAAGCGTACTCAAGATGGGGTTGTAAATAACAATTGTATAACGAAAGAGTAACATACGGATCATCAAATTCCTTTGCCCAACGTTTTAAATCCAAGCATGGAACTCGCCTTATTTACAATATAATTAATATGTTCTAAAAAACCTAGGTCAGAACTAAAGTGAACACCCAGGTCCTTGAAACTTAAAACACGACAGAGTGTGTGCTGCGAGATGGAGTAATCAAAAGCACTTACTACTCGTTTTTTAGAGAAAGTTATAGTTTGGCATTTAACGGGATTTAAAGAGAGGCCATTTTTGCAACACCAGACATTAAAATTATCCATATCAACCTGCAGCAGAATGTGAACCTGACTAGATTGTATTTTTTAAAAATCTTCATATCATCAGCATATATAAGAATATCACTAAAACGTATACATGAAGTAACATTATTTATAGCTAGAATGAAAATAACGGACCCAGATGACTTCCCTGGGGTACACCCGAGTGAGCATTGAACGAGTTTGAAAGGAAAATTCTAAATTTTACTTGGTAAGATCTATTTTCAAGGTATGATTTAATCCATGCTATGAAAATGGTCGGAAAACAAAAAGCCATGTACAAATCATTCTCTTAGCCTTTTGTGGAGTTCTCTCTTTGAGCACTCCTTCAAATACAACGTTTTTTAGGACAGTGAAAAGACTTTAAACATTGTACAGCATCTATATATCGTTGAAATATTCTCACTAAAAATATAGGTTATCAAGATTTATGAAGGAAAATTTCATGATAATAGTTTTAAAATTTGAATACAAGAGGTGCTGCAACCATATTCTTATCAGCTGTATGCGACTTTACGTTTTTGTGTTATATTTCATTCTGATGCGATATTTTGGATAAAGTTTATGCAGCAAAGAAATACTTGCCAAAATCCGGACTAGCTCTAGAAAAATGTGTAGTAAAACTTAAAATACTTGCGAGTTTTCTTCATGAACATCGTGATGACACCGTGAAAAGGGCCAAAATATTCACAAGGGAATAAACTACTGAGCTACAAATTTTAATTGAAAGGTGGTGTAAACCAAAAAGATGCTGGGGCCGAGTTACCGCATCAGTTATCGAGCAATACGTGACTGAGTTATGTGAGTTTGGCAAAACCACTCACGTTTCGATCAATCCAGTATACCAAAATTTGTAGTTTTCACTCGTTCATGCGATCACTGATGGTACTCACACAATCGGTCACTGACGCTGTAATTCGGCGCCTGGTATGACGTTGGAAGAGATGTAAAGATAGGATAGGATTTTTTATAACTTGCTCATCGGTACAGGGGTCTATACCACAAAACTACAATTTAAAAATTGTATAAGCAAATGTCAACTATGGAAATTAAACATGTAATTATAATTTGTGTACCACAAATGAACGGGGTTACAAATAAATATGGAATTTTACAATTGAAAAATCCATGTTTAGCAATAGGGAAATCGGCAATTTGCCCCAGGTCTGTATCACAAAGCTACAAGTGTTAATAAATTTAACAAATCATTGTTTAATAGTTAGGAAAACTTAACCTACCTTTTGAAAACTGTGCAATCGTTACAAGTTGATTTTAAATGGTTTTATAAATAAATTTCAATATTTTGTCTTACAGAATGACAGTATATATATTTGTTTTGCACGTGGTTTTTATCGCATATAACTAATTCCGGCCTCAGGGATATGGTGGGTAGTTATGGAATAGTTCAAAAATTAATCCAAAAACTTTGTCCACGCCATTTTTTTTTTTTTTTTTTTACATTTCAGATTGTTTGTTGTAGTGAGCTAAGAGCAAGCTACAATCTACAAACAGAGGCTCATCATGAGTGCATGTGTTAATGGTTAGTTGAATTAAGCAAACTAACACAAGCACCTACATAAATACAAAAAAAAACTAACAAAATTACAATAAAATACAAAATCAGATATAACATAAAAATTAACAATAAATATACAAAGTTAAAACATTTCTACATACATTAGCGAAAGTGCAGCACTGGTTCGAAATACTATTTTTAATCCTATCTTACTCATGTTAAAATCAATAGATGAGGCGTTTAAGTTAAAAAGTTTGCAGATACGATTGAGAGGTTCGTGTGTGCCATAGTTTGTTCTGTGAAAAGGAACGTGAAAAAGTTCAAATCTTGGCAGGTGGTGAGATCCTCCTCGATAATTAATGCCTACATTGGCTAACAAGTCAGGCGCATCAATTTCACCATTGATAAGTTGATGAAAAAATACCAAATCATTATTAACACGCCTTTGATATAAAGGTTGAAGTTGCAGAAGCTGAATTCTGTGTTAATAAGGTGGCAGGTTATATGGATCAGCCCAGGGAAGACCCTTTAAGGCAAAACGAATGAATCTATGTTGTATTGCTTCAATACGGCTTTTATGAATTTCGTAAAAAGGTGCCCATACTTGGGAAGCGTACTCAAGATGGGGTTGTAAATAACAATTGTATAACGAAAGAGTAACATACGGATCATCAAATTCCTTTGCCCAACGTTTTAAATCCAAGCATGGAACTCGCCTTATTTACAATATAATTAATATGTTCTAAAAAACCTAGGTCAGAACTAAAGTGAACACCCAGGTCCTTGAAACTTAAAACACGACAGAGTGTGTGCTGCGAGATGGAGTAATCAAAAGCACTTACTACTCGTTTTTTAGAGAAAGTTATAGTTTGGCATTTAACGGGATTTAAAGAGAGGCCATTTTTGCAACACCAGACATTAAAATTATCCATATCAACCTGCAGCAGAATGTGAACCTGACTAGATTGTATTTTTTAAAAATCTTCATATCATCAGCATATATAAGAATATCACTAAAACGTATACATGAAGTAACATTATTTATAGCTAGAATGAAAATAACGGACCCAGATGACTTCCCTGGGGTACACCCGAGTGAGCATTGAACGAGTTTGAAAGGAAAATTCTAAATTTTACTTGGTAAGATCTATTTTCAAGGTATGATTTAATCCATGCTATGAAAATGGTCGGAAAACCAAAAGCCATGTACAAATCATTCTCTTAGCCTTTTGTGGAGTTCTCTCTTTGAGCACTCCTTCAAATACAACGTTTCTTAGGACAGTGACAAGACTTTAAACATTGTACAGCATCTATATATCGTTGAAATATTCTCACTAAAAATATAGGTTATCAAGAGTTATGAAGGAAAATTTCATGATAATAGTTTTAAAATTTGAATACAAGAGGTGCTGCAACCATATTCTTATCAGCTGTATGCGACTTTACGTTTTTGTGTTATATTTCATTCTGATGCGATATTTTGGATAAAGTTTATGCAGCAAAGAAATACTTGCCAAAATCCGGACTAGCTCTAGAAAAATGTGTAGTAAAACTTAAAATACTTGCGAGTTTTCTTCATGAACATCGTAATGACACCGTGAAAAGGGCCAAAATATTCACAAGGGAATAAACTACTGAGCTACAAATTTTAATTGAAAGGTGGTGTAAACCAAAAAGATGCTGGGGCCGAGTTACCGCATCAGTTATCGAGCAATACGTGACTGAGTTATGTGAGTTTGGCAAAACCACTCACGTTTCGATCAATCCAGTATACCAAAATTTGTAGTTTTCACTCGTTCATGCGATCACTGATGGTACTCACACAATCGGTCACTGACGCTGTAATTCGGCGCCTGGTATGACGTTGGAAGAGATGTAAAGATAGGATAGGATTTTTTATAACTTGCTCATCGGTACAGGGGTCTATACCACAAAACTACAATTTAAAAATTGTATAAGCAAATGTCAACTATGGAAATTAAACAAGTAATTATAATTTGTGTACCACAAATGAACGGGGTTACAAATAAATATGGAATTTTACAATTGAAAAATCCATGTTTAGCAATAGGGAAATCGGCAATTTGCCCCAGGTCTGTATCACAAAGCTACAAGTGTTAATAAATTTAACAAATCATTGTTTAATAGTTAGGAAAACTTAACCTACCTTTTGAAAACTGTGCAATCGTTACAAGTTGATTTTAAATGGTTTTATAAATAAATTTCAATATTTTGTCTTACAGAATGACAGTATATATATTTGTTTTGCACCATTTTTTTAGATAAACATGAGATATCATTTCAATAAAGTAAAAAAATGCATTTCAATCGTTTTTTTAACTGGTATAAACAATTAGTAAAATAAGAAGTTTTTTTATAATACAAATTCTTTATACTTCTGAAATGAATCAACCAAGTAGAAGCAGTATGGATTTAACTTTTTGAGTTATTGATTCAAAATTGCTTTTTTATGGCCCTAATAGCCAAACCACAATCAAGCGTTCGGTCGCGCCGACGTTGACATATTTAATAGAAACAATGGACTCTTATGACGCAATCTTAAATCTTACCTCAGGCTTCGTGTCTACCTCAGATCGTACACATCGTAAGCCTGAGTGAAACACCCGAATAGATCTATTTTCTATTTCGCTGGCGCTTTGACAGCTTAAACAGACTTTTTTTTGTGATATTCCATTTTTTGTTTGGTGCGCAGGGGAAGTGTTTTGAGAAATATTCTCAGGTTTTCTCAGGTTCGTTAAAAAACGTATTCACTTAAAATTAATTGTGAAGTAAATAAGTGGAGAATTCCACTTATTTACTTAAATAAGTTGAGAATTCCACTTATTTACTTCACAAAATAAAACACTTTTCTTTTCTAACTACAAAACAATTTATTGTTCACCACTGAAATTACTCATTCACGATTAAAAATAAACTGTCGTTTATTCGCAGTATACTTCCTTCCAATTTTATTGAAGTTTCGGTAAAAGTCCCTTCCGACGGTGGGGATTATAAAGCCACGCAAGTAGTAATGTAAAAAGTCGTTACATTTGAGTAATCGTTACTTTCTTTACTTATTTCAAAGTAATCGTTACTTTTGAGTGATTACATTGATTACTTTTGTTTTCGTAAGAACTGACAGATAATTGTTTTTTTTTATTACGTAAATCCTGTAAAACGGTAAAAAAAAGTAATTTTCGGGTCAAAAATGGCAATAAAAAGAATGTTATAGTGATGAAGGCATTTAGGGAGATGTTTTTTTTTAAATATGTATGATTCATAAAACGTCTATAAATATTTATTATTTCAAGTCTTTTAAAAATATTTGTTTAGTCTACATATAAAACCACGACCGAATGATTTTGTCTGAACCCCCTTCCCCTCCTCAAAACGATTTTTATAAAACACCTCGCCATGGTAGCCTATATTTTTTATATTTACCTAAGATATAATTACATCAACCTTCAGGATCCATCAACTAGAACTCAAGTTATGGCCTTCTCAAGAGAACTGAATAATTTGTAATATCCATTTTGTCCTCTGATCTCAGATCTCGGACTTGGATTGTAAATGATTACTTCTCGTTACTTTTGGATTCAAGTACTTTTGATTACTTTTGTTACTTTCGTTACTTTTTTGTATGATTATGTTTAATTTTGATTATTTGTCGTTACTCTTTGGGATTTGGGTACTTTTGGCTGCTTTAGGATTTGATTATTTTTGAGATTTGGGTTTCGAGCTTCGGGAATGTGGATGAAGTTGTTGCGGCTACTTGTTAAGAAATAAAACAAATAATAAGAAAGAACTCTTGGTTGGTGGGAGGTCCAGGGACATTCTCCATAGGAAAACTTTTTTCCAGAGAAAAAAGACAACAAAACATTAAGGTAACGTATCTTCTCCGTAGAATAAACCTGGAATGTCCATTAGCTTCGAGACAGGGAGCGTGGACAGGTGAACTGTGCTTGCGATAGTATCATTTTAAAAACATCTGTTCAGTTGGGTGTACCTTGACTGGGCAGTATCGCAGAACGATTCTCAAGTGCTCTGGCAGAATAGATGCATTTTTTAGAGGAATTTCTCCTTGGTGCTTCTGCACAGTGGTGTAAGCGCGCCAAAGAATCCTTATCAGCGGGGTTAGTATGTGGACGGGCGTAGAACGAATTGGTTCTGGAAAACAAAAGACGTAAGGGAGGGCTGTTTCTTTGGGGAAAATATGAGTACCGAGGGGCGTCTCCTATATGGCATTCGCGGAGTAGTCCAGAAAATTGGTTAAGTAGGGTTTTTCAATTAGAGCGCTATAAAAGTTTTTTTTTTAAATAAAACAAAAACGGTTTTGGGTATCAACGAAATTCTTTATTCTTGTGAAAGTACATTTGATGCCATTATGTATGAAACTCGATTTCTTTTGCATGTCCACCACGGGCACGCTTGCAGAAGTCCAGATGGTGAACTCAATTTTCGACGGTTCTTAAGCATAAATCGGCCGATACTGCTGCAATTTCAAGTTCGATATTCGTACGAAGTTCATCAATCATGAAATTCAAAAGAGCGGCAAGAAATATGGTGTCGTTTGCTGTCCTTGTCGCTCTACTTTTGTAGTGTCCCTGTTGAAAAACCCTTTATTAAGGAACCGGGAAAATTGGTTTTAACTCTGACCACGAGTATAGGTGCCCGGGCGGCGCTGCTTCCTTCTATTAAGGTTACGTTGGTCTGCGGTCGTCCGAAGTAGATTCGATTTTTCTTCACGGAATTCGGCGCGAGGTTGGCGGTAACCATTTCGGGACATATTTAGAAATTAAAGCTAATTCGGGCGACCGTGGGCGAAACAATTGAAAGACTGACGTGGACGGTAAGGAAATCGAGACTCTGACAGCACAAAAAGGCAACAGGGTGACTAGAAAAATTACTTGGGTGGGTTCTGAAACTATGTGGTCAGTGGCTTGGGTCTAGCATTTCGGCAATATGCCTAGACTACAGGATATACTTATCTGGGAATAGGACTTATATAGGTATTAGATGGTAGCGGCAGCTACAAATATAGCATGACTAACAGTCTAATCCGTCATTTGAATCGATTTTTGTATGAAGATGTTGACTGTGCGCTGTTGAAAACGGTGACCGGTGAAAACGGTAGATGTGCTAAGTACCAAAAATCTTAAACTAAATTATAAAAAAATTAAAGTATTTCAATTAAAAACTAAATGGGTTTTATATTGTAAGGCAATACTGAAAGTGATATATAGAAGTTTTTGCGTTAAAAGGGTGAGCAAAGTGAAAAGTTTTTCTACGGCAGGTAGTGTAGGTAATTTCTACCGATTTGTATGTAGGGTGAGTTTTCGGTGGCGGTCGATGATAAAGAACAAAGGTTGTAACGTACTCTCGAGATGTTGTCGAGTGAGGGATGAGAACGAAAATTCCAAACCCCTAAAACCACCCACTCGGTACACTATCAGAAGGCTTTAGAGCTTACAGGAACTCTAAAACTGTCCTGTAGCAAAAGTGGATGGGTGTCTAGTCTTCCCACTGCGCGGCATGCTTACATAGCCAAAGGTTAGCTCGTCGGAGGGGGGGATTCTTGAGCAGGAAGCTAGACGGCCGTTACGTTTTATCATGCCGTTAAAATTGTACAAAAAAATGTTCGTGGAGCTGATAAGTGTCTTGGTGTAGTAATGTGATGATACTATTTGTTATCCTTATTAGAGTGAGGAGAGTTAAGGAGTTATTGCTCTCCGAGGATATCCCACCCCAATATCACACGGCTATGTTCTACGAGCAGAACCATGCGACACATCCTGGTTATTAAGTCCTCTATTTGTATAATAACCCCAATAGAAACCAGAAAACCAAACTTATGTTTTCATTGCCTCGTCTTCGTCATCGCCATAGCTCATTCTCGTCAGAGCCACATCCACCAGAAACTAAAAACCTAAACCATTACCATGGTTTGTAATTTGATTTCAAAAATCAAAAATTAAAACTTT
Source organism: Dasysyrphus albostriatus (assembly GCA_946251815.1). Classification (NCBI taxonomy): domain Eukaryota; kingdom Metazoa; phylum Arthropoda; class Insecta; order Diptera; family Syrphidae; genus Dasysyrphus; species Dasysyrphus albostriatus. Next base: position 128,478,746 of record OX276335.1, on the reverse strand, counting down.
TGTTTAATTGAACTCAAACATTCAAACTTCCGACGAAAAAAGAAATATAGACGTTGCTTCAACCGAGAGAATTAAAATTGGACACATAATTCAATCAATAGAAAAAAATAATCGTCTTTTAAAAAGAATAGTATAAAAAAAAACAAAATTTTATTCAAAAAATATAATTAAGACTACAATTATAAACCAATAATAATTCTAAACAGGTAGGTAGATCGAAATATATAAAAAAAAATAGCTATATAATAATTATTGTTTTCTTTTAGAAACAATAAATCAAATATAATAAAAAAACTTAAGGTTTAAAACAGACACAAATATTTAAATCAGAGTTTTTTTTTTTTTTATTTTATGTTTGTAAAAAGCAATTGATATCACCAACGAAAAATGGAAATTGATCTAAATCTAAACTAAGTAGTTTTCTTTTTTTTTCTTGTTTTCTTTTCATCAAAATTCTTTCATTTAATTAATATGGTAATATTATTAAGTAATATTTAAATTAAATCAAATATTCGTTCGTTCAAATTAATAATATATTGTAAATTATAAAAAATGGCTTACCGCATAAATTGCATTATTTGCATACTTGGTTTCTAAATTGTTGTATTTTTTTGTTGTTACATAGCTGATATAGTTTATAGTTGCTCAATTCCTCCTGATGGTGTGCACAGCATTGCAGGATTGAATTTTGTTGTAGTTTTGTTGATTTGTAAATTTTTTTTTTGCTCAACTAAAACTTGATAAAAAACAAACAGAAATTTGAACGAATTGAATTTACAAGGTCAAATTGTATAACGTTTAATAATGAACAAAAATAGTTTCGTTTTTGTAAAGAAAAAGAAAGATATATATGTAGGTACTTAGCTTTTTTTTTTATAAATTGTATGATGATGTATTTTTTTTGCACAGGTGAATAGCTGGCCGTAATTTTTTTTTTGAGTTATAAGTTATTTTCCTGGATTCTTCTAGGATATATTTTTGGTGTATGTATGATTTTGATTGTATGGATGTATGGGTGATTTTGATTGTATAGATGGTTCTGGATGTTTTTTTGTTGTTTGTGTGTGTGATGTTTTTTTTTTTTTTGTAGATCTTGATCTTTTATGTAGATCAAATGGGTTGTTAAAAAAAAAGGTGTCAAGATGAAGATTTTGACGTTAGTAGGTATGTAATCGATGGTGTTTTTTTTTGTAGCTCTTTGAAGAATCTTTTGATTTTATAAATATCGTGATGTGGCTAAGTCGTAAGAGCACGATGCCGTGTAGGCCAGCAAACGAAGCACAAACACTTTTTTTTCACAGATCAGCGGCTTTTTGGAGACTTTAAAAAGTCTGATATAATGGGTCGAATTTTGCTTCGAAATCACTCGATTTTGGGCTCCTGGAGCACCTGATTAAAAGAACACAAGGACTTAATTTCAAGCACAATGTAGGTACATAAGGAGCACGGATCATTTAAAAAACTCACCTTGAAATTTTTGTTTTAATGTTTAGAAAATAACAAATTAATTACTTCTGAGAACTTGATTACTTCTGGGATTTTTATAATTTCTCCACCTTGAGCACCTGGTAGGTAGATAATCAGGTATAAGGACAGAGGTTTTTGATAGAATTCATTAAAAATCTCACCTTAATTATGTAAAAATGTGTAGGTATAGGTATATTTTTATTCCAAAATGAATATTTTATATTTTTTTCACTTAAAAAAAACTTGTAAAAAAAAACTTGAAAATAACTTTTAATACTCTTAATAATTTTGCTCGTCACTATCACGTCTTAGAGGATCGGAAAAAAAGCACCAAAAAAAGAAAGATTTTGGTTTTGACGCAAGTATTTATACCCTTGCGAGGCTCAGAGATTTTCTCACACATACACTCAAAAAAAAAACCATCATGGATGAAATTTTTGGGTTTCCGATTATCGGTTTCTAAATGGATTTTGACCACAAAAATAAAAATTATACATCAAATTCAATTTCAGAATTTTTGAAAAATAGGTGTGTTATTTAAAAACTAATCTAGTTAAAATCCAATTATTTTGACATATTTTTAATATTTATTTTGCTTGTAAGTGTAAGTTTTTCGATATACAAAATTTATAATTTCGAACTCTCTCTCAGATAGATTTGTCCTTGAAAATTATTTCGATTTTTTTGTTTGTTTTACAAAATTTCCTTACACCACTAACAATAAGTTTTGTTTTCTCTACCGACTTTTCAAGGTGTCTTGTGGTGCGATGGGTAGGACACCGAACCCCAGTCGATCTCGTACTGTGGAAGTGTGTAGACGTTTTCGGCTTCCCAGTTTATTCAAAGTAATTATATCGGAGTGACTTAGTCAAGTTTTATTTAAACCGAGCGATCCTCAATAGTGTTGATAGCACAGAGGAAGAGGTGGCAGACCTTAGAACAAATGGACGAGACAATCAAACGAACAATGAACAGAACAATACCAAAATACAAACAACGGGACGCAACCGACATGTACCGGAACGCGACCATTGACGCATTACACAGACAAAAAAGTGGACTGCTGACAAGACTCAAACTCTTGTACCGACGGTTTACTGACCCTCACGACTTGGAGATTAGGACACTGAAGTCGTCAATCAGGAACATCAACCAACTAATTAAAGAAAACTATCGGTTGTCAATTAATTTGTATTGGGATAACAAAATTCGGGCCGTTAACTCTAGTGACCCGAGCATGTTTCCCCAAATTAACAAGATATTCAGAAGGAATGATCAGAACGATCTTCCGTGTCTTAAGCTTCAGAGAACGACGGACAACAGAGACGTACTTCTGACAGCAGGAATAAATCCAGAGGACGCCGTCTTGGACGATGACCTCTTTATTGTCGAAGATCCGCAGGAGAAAGTGGAGGCTGTGGGGGCTGTTTTCCAGCAAGTGTACAAGGTGAATGCGTGCATTCGCCCGAATCACGACCTGGAAAACAGAGCCTTGCTCCATCACTTCTACCTTCGGAATGACATCACGCAATGGCGATCAGAGAACCTCGGTTTCACCAGGTTCAATGAAGATCATTTGGCAAACGCCATAATCGCCGAGCGAAATGGGCCCAGTTCCCTGTTAATTGCGAAGGTGGAGCTCCAGCTCATCTTCGATTCATTAAAGAAGAAGAAGTCAGCAGGAGTCGATGGCATATCCAACGTTGTACTTCGACATTTACCTCAAGAAGCAGTAGACATTTATACCACTCTGTTTAAAAACGCTCTGAATAATGCATATTATCCAGTGCGGTGGAAGACAGCTGTGGTGCATCCTCTCCCGAAAAAGGGAAAGGACAACTCCAATCCAGCGAATCTCCGGTCGATAAGTCTTCTTCCGAGTATCAGCAAGGTATTCGAAAAAGTTATCAATAGAGCTCTGTCTAAGTGGGCAGAGGACAACAATATCATACCGGACAATCAGTTCGGTTTTAAGGCGGGACATGACACCATTCATGCCGCGTCGAAACTCGTTTCTGATGTCCAATGGAACAAATCTAAGAAACAGTGTACGGGTGCCTGTCTGGTTGATTTGGAGAAGGCCTTCGACACCGTATGGTTAGAGGGTCTTTATCTAAACCATCTGACCAGGACTTGGCGTTAATAAACTACTGTTATATATGCTTTATGATATGCCCAATGGCAGAAAGTTTGTTGTCAAGAGTGGCAATGTAACTTCTGCCACAACCTTTAATATTAAAAATGGTCTTCAGCAGGGATCGTTCAACTCGCCGATTCTATTCAGCACTTACACCAGTGATCTGATAAGTAGTCTAACTCAGGCAATTGCGTATGCCGACGATCTAATTGCGTACAGAACAGCTCCAAAAGTCGAGGTCATCAGGATTCTTTTGCAGCGTCATTTCGAGAAGATTCAGCAATATTGCGATGACTGGAAGTTGAAAATCAACTTTCAGAAATCAGAAACTATCTTGTTTAGGACTCCGTTGCTTAGAGCTACAAGGGATACGAGAAAGAACTGGCGCAAGCTGGTAGGGCCAAATGGACATCCACTGGCGAGTAAAAGTGTAGTAAAGTACCTTGGCATCTGGATGGATCAGTATTTCTATTTCGACAGACATATAAATGCTGCTCTGGCTAGGGCTAGGGGAGCCTTTGCCCTGACGAAACGGTTGTTTTATAGCAGCCGGCTTGATAGCAGGGTGAAGGTGATTTGCTACATGGCCCTTATCCGGCCGATGATTGCCTATGGATGCCCGGTTTGGTTCAACGTTGCCCCATCTCAAATGGAAAAGATTCGGGTGTTTGAGAGGCAGTGTCTTCGACGCTGCCTTGGATTGCACAGAACACCAGAGTCGGAGTACAAACACTACTATTCCAACCTGGCTCTATACAACGGGGCCAACATAAACAGGATAGATAATTTCTTGCTGAAGCTTATTCGGGGTCAAATTGCAAGAGCGATGTCCTCGTCTAACAGCTTAATTTTCGGGGCTTATTACCCCAACAACGAATACTACGAGAGTGTGCGTCTAAGCGGCTTTATTCCGCCCGATGCATTCCTCCACCTAGACAGTCGAGGGCTGATCCAGGATAGAGCGGCGGTTCCGCTAATCTACCACGTCGGCCGTAGAACTGTATATCGGCGGCTCCTTTACAGTCGGGACGCCCTCGCACAAGACGGAGTTGAGCACCTTCGGTTCAGTAGGACTGTGTCCGAACGGGACCGAAGAGATAGGGTAAAGCAGGAGAACCAGTTCTGGTGGTTGAAAAACGAAGATGAAGTTCCTTCAGACATTTAATAGTTGACCTTGCTATTTTCTTTTGTATGGCCGACTTTCATAGGTTTAGGTAGTTAGTTTTAAGTAGGGACAGTCAGGGTGGCACCAAAAAAAAAAAAAAAAAAAAAAAAAAAAAACATACAAAAACACCAAAAAAATTATAAAATCAACAAAAATACAAAAAAAATTATAAAAACCGGAAAATGCTTGCTGTGGCTGTTCTAGTTTGTAAGTAGCTTATAAGTAGGTTGTAATTAGTTTAAAATTAGTTGTAAGTAGCTTTAATTAGCTTTAGTTTAGTCTTAGGTAGTTTGTAAGTTTTATATAAAACCAAAAAATAAAGACATAGATACCGAGTTTTTTTGTAAAATTCTTCTCGGTAAAAAATAAAACCGACCTGGATTTAGTATTATGATAGTTCTTAGGCCGAAAGGCATTAGCATTAAGTTATTCTAGTTTAACTTAGAGCGCCCGACTGGGGCCAGTAAGTTAGTTCTAAGATATTGATAAGTAGGCAAGTTTTTATGAATTTTTGTCTAGCTTTAAGATAGTTCTAAGATAATTGAAAATAAAAATGAATTTACAAAAAAAAAGGACACCGAACCCATCCTTGATCCATCCTGGTTCGACTCCTGATGTGAGCACCAATCTCTTTTTTTTTATTTTCTAATTTTTTAAAGTATTTTTTTCGAAATTTTTGATCTTATTAATTTTTTTTTTCAATTTTATAAAAAAAAAAAACAACTCTAAAAGTCAACCCTTAACTGTCTTGAAGAAAGTGTAGAGTATCCTTAAGATTTTGTATAGATTTTAAATAATTCTACCTAATATCAATTAAAGCTTAGCTTATTATTTGCTCCTATGTATATGCAACGCTTCTTTAATTTTGTGTTCTTTAGGTTCTTAACATAGGTTTAACAGAGCTCTACCCAATCACAGGTTCTCAAACTATTTTCACTCATATCTTACACACATAGAAAATCAGTAATAATAAAATAGCCAGCGATGTTATAAAAACCTAACAACGATAGCAAAAAACAGAAGGCATAGAGTGATTTTTAAACTAACACTATGACCGTAATTAAAGAGTTTAAGAAGGCAGTGTACAGATTTCTCACAAGGTTGAGTCGATCATCTTTAGAGGTCACGGGCAAGGTGATCCCACAGAGGACATCGAGGCGTACGAACCACCAGATTGAAGACCTGCAATAGCACTTAGAGGTTGATTTAGCCAGAACAAGGCGAATATTTTAAAATTGGAGCGGGAATTAAATAGTCCTTTGAGACCTGGACTAATCCAAGTAAACTCTATTGTGTGATTTGGGTTCCCATAAAAAAGAGGAAAAGAGAAGATACCTAAGATACGGTAGGGCAGAACTAATAATTCTACGACAATTTAACAAAATTTGACACGCCGCGCGATTTTAAACTATATGTAAATCTGGAAATACAGTTCCATAAAGTGGTTCTAGAAGCATCCCGTTGGTGTTTCGGGACTCGATGAAACCGTAAGGCATCGTGGGATCATCAGCACATATTATCTTTGATAGAGATTAACTGGCGTGATATATTTTTCTTTTGATTTATGTTAAATTGTTTATTTTAATTATTTATATAAATATAGGGAGAGAGAAAAGTAAAAGTCGAATTCTTAGTGCTCTAGTTTATTTATTTTTATTTAAATAAAAGTTAATTAAAACAAAAGTTTAATCTAAAACAGTCTTAAGTTAGACTTTAATGCAAAAAAGTGGAATATCTTAAAGTTGTGTAGAAGGTATTATTATTTAAGACCTTTTTTGATATCACACAGAAGGTAGTCATTTTTTCGGTGTATCACTTATATATGAGGCTGAAGAGAAAATTTGGGGATATATCTCCAAACAATTCGCCAAATAGAAAAAAATCCACACCATATAAGGATCCTTTGGTGCCCAAAAATAACATTGTAATGACACCAGCATTTTCACAATCCAATGATTTAAAATTCATTGTTGACGGTTGCCTGGTTGAGCATTTAAGAAATATATCAACAAAGGATGACGTCTAAGCTGTCTCCACTGAAATACAGCTTTTGCGGTCTCAAAACGAGCATCTTACGAAACGCTTCGCTGTCGTTGAGAACACTGCGAAATGATGTAACTTGAAATTTTACAACAAAATTCCCATGAAAAGTCGGTTGTAATGCATTTACCCTCAGACGAGATGACAGACATGAATTATCTTGCAAAACAAACTTGTATTGGTCTTCTCAATCTAAATGAAAATGCAGAGCTTTCATAAAGCGAAACAACAACAAAGCCACTATGGTGTTAAAATTCAACAACAAAAACACTGCACAAAAAATCATAGAGGCCGCACCAAAACTGAAAAACTCGGAAATTGTTATACATAGAGAGCAATCTTTGCTGTGCCGAAATATGAGGAGGACGCTTTTTTCAAATTAGAAAAAAGCTTTTGGAAGTGAAATCGAATGCGAAAATTTTAATCAGAGGATCAAAACATAAAATCGGCGACTTTTCATTCGCAAACGACACGCTACGAGGAATAAAAATAACAACAAGTGACGAGCTGTCATTTGTCAAAATGACCTTTGGAGAGGAGGCTATGTGCATATGGAATTCTCCCTATAGATGAGTGTGTAAATACAAGAATATCACTCATGCCCTAATAGCGCCCTCTGCGAGTCAGTATGCAAAACAACAACGAATTTTGGACCCCAGATTTCACCACCATCATCATACAACATCAACATAGGATCGAGCTGCCGTCTGCCATTTAATTAATTTTAATTTTAATATTTTTGCTATAACGTTACAGGACTTAAAAACAAACTATTGATGCCAGAGTTTTTTAAATTAATTCTAAATTATGATATTTGTATACTATTAGAAACTTTTGTGGAAGAGGGTAAAGAGTTGCAATATCTGAAGTATTTTGAAAGTTTAAACTAAAAGTGGATACCGGCTATTAGAAATAATAGACTTGGTCTAGCCACCGGTTGCATGTTATGTGGCATTAGAAAAAATATCTCACGCAATCATACTACATTTAAATTGTCCGAAAACAAAATTGTAATAGATTTGATTATTAATTCGAAACATTTTTTAATAGTACCTATTCACCTTAACCTTAGTCAATAGAATTCTGGTTTCGAGGGACTCCAAAATTTCCTTTTAAGTCAAAATAACGAGAATATTTTAATAATTGGGAAATAGCTGAATCGCAAACTTACAGAATTCTCCCTATAGATGAGTGTGTAAATACAAACGGAAATCGATTTGGATCTGGTTAAAGATTTTGGGTCTCTTATCCTCAATGCTATTTCCACGGGTGATATTAGTGGTAATTTCATGTTTATATCCGCGCAGGGTTGCTCTGTTATTGACTATTGTCTTGTCAAAGGAGAATGGCTTAACGTTATCAAAGACTTTGAAGTTTTATCTGCTTACTATTTAACGAATCTACCAATCTTTGATTCCTGTGAGTTTATTATCCAAGAAAGTCGTATTGGGCATTACAATGAAAATGTTAGCATAAACAAGCACCGTTGGAATGAAAAAAAAATCTGACTTGTACAAAGGAAATTTTTCGCGATATGTAACCAATATCCCAGAATAAATCACTTGCACAATAAATGAGGCTATAGATTTAGTTTTCTAAACTAGACGACAGTCAATGATCACCTACCCAAATAAAAATAGAAGACTTCTTAAGTCCACTTGGTATGATAACGATTGCAGGAAAAGTAGAGAGAAATCTTTCAAGTTTTTAAAGCTTTTAGAGACTTAAATGATGCAGTTTTTAAGACGCTATATCTGCAGTCTAATTATGCTTTTAAAAATATATGCAAGCAAAAGAAATAACTATTTTTTTAAAAAATCAGCTAAGTCTCCTTGAAAGCCGTGGTTTTAGAGCCTTTTGGACGCGTGACCGTAATTGGTCAGTTGTATCGCCAATTGGAGTTGATATACTTGCATTACATTTCGAAAAACTTCTTTTGGCAGACCAAGCCAAATATCTATTAGTTATGCACTTTCGTTTACATATACTGATGAATTGGATACTCGAATATCAATGTTAACTGCTTGCTGCACTCATAAATATGAAAAATAATAAGACCTCGAGATCTGATGATACATCAGCTTAGTTTTACAAAAACGCTAATCCACAGTTCTTTTTCTTCAACAAAATGTTTAATAAAGAGAATTTTCCAGATTGTTTTCATTCTTCGTCCATTTCAGCAGTTTTTAAGAAGGGTGACCTTAATCTCTGTAAAAACTATAGAGCCATTTCTGTTCTTAGTTTTTTTCGAAAACTTTTCACTAAAATTCTCTTAGACTTTTGAGGATTTTGGGTTGAAAGAAACAACAAAGTAAGCTGCTTCCAGGCTGGATTGCGAGCTAATCTTTCAACAATCTACCAAATCTCCACTCTTACTAGGGGTGTTTTTTTTTGGAGAAAAAGGTTTATTTGTACGCATTTTTCGTCGATTTTAAATCAGATTTTGACACCGTAAATAGAAGATCGCTACTTTTTAAACTCGCAGCTATTGGACTTTCAACCAAATTTCTACTAATTTATGAACAGCTCTTCAGAAACATGACTGCTGTGGTTTCAAATGACAGTGAAAGATCGAAACAGTTTAGATCTGATGCGGGTGTGCCACAGGGCTGTGTTTTAAGTCCTTTAATCTTCTCACTCTTCAATAATGATATTGAAGATCATATCCCTGGTGGCGTTACTTTTGGTGATATATTTATCAAAGTTTTGCTTTACGCGGATGATCTTGTAGTCTTATCTGATAATGCAACCACACTTCCGCTTCAAATAAATAAGCTAAGACTTTTTTGTGATATGTGGGACCTCAAAACTTACACTGAAAAGTCAAAGATAATGGTTCTTAGATCCCATAATCGTAGCGCTAGAAATTATCGTACTTGGACCCTCGATGGCTCCAATATAGAAGTTGTGAATGAATTCAAATATCTAGGCTTCACACTAACACACAATTTTAATTTTGGCGTTCACATTAAAAACAAAGTAAGTGTAGCAGAAGCAGCAATTAACTGTATGTGGTCAAATATCTTAAGTAACAAATTTGTAGATTGAGCTTCCAAGTTCAAAGTGTTTGATGCAACCATCAAGAGTTGTCTTTGCTACGGCATTGAAGTTTATGGATACAAGCAGCTACATAAAATTAAAGCTGTCCAAAGATATTTTTTCAAACGCATTTTAAGGCTACCATCAAACACGTCTACTGATGCAATACACGTTGAATCTGGATTGCCTAAAATCTTTGTGAAGAGTTTAAAGGCAAATGCAGATTATATCATCAAGGTAATGCAAAGATCGAACAACAATCTACAAAAGAGGATTCTCTTGGTCTCATTAAGGTGTCAGTATACCCCTTTTAGGAACTGGTATGAGTTGACCTCGGCGCACGACTTTCCCTTGACCCTTTCAATTGATAGCCCAGACCTTTGGAGGCCTGCTCTCTACGAGTGCGATAGTGCGAGGGAGTCTGTGTTGAGGACAATATACAGCAAACTCAACCTTAGATTGAGGGCAGCAAATTACTTCCGAGATGAATTCACCGTAAGTGATATTAGTTTGATATTTAAGGCTCGAACAGAGATGCTACAGCTCAATTATAGGCCACACATTACAACTCAAACTCAAACTTTTCGTTCTAAGTTTCTATAATAGTTTTAAGTTTCAATCGATTTAGTACTTTTTTTTCGTAATCACAATTTTTTTTCATGTATAACCATTTTGAAACTTCTTTTTTTTTTATTCAATAATTATGCTTCATGAAGAATAAATAAGTTTATAAGTCACGTCCAGAGAGGTTTTTTATTGAGCTTTCAAAAAGCTAAATGGCGTATTAGATTTATTTTCAGGGGGTGTGATTGGGCGGTGGCGTGCTTGGCAAAGTTGAGATGACTTAATAGCAGGTCCGAGTAATTATTTTTGGTAAGGGGAATCCGAATATTTTAATGGATTCCAGGTAGGTAGGGCATCAAGCATCAAGGTCAAAAGCTGCAATGACACCCGCAGCGCCTTAAAGTGTGGCAAAATCATTGGAGGTCTCGTAATTTTTTTGTTGTTGGCATGTTTTATGTATTTTAAAACAGGTGAGGCCCAGCTGTGGGGGTAAGATCCCCAAGCTGATCGGCAAGCTGAGCCGAGCATCGAAAGCATGCCACGGCCCCCTCAGCGGACACTCTTTCTCCTTCCGTTCCCTTATTCTCAATAAGTTAATCATACCTTTAATTTCCAAATAACATAAAATACTTACTTCAGGCTCTATCTTCTTGCTCACATTTCCATTTGCCTTTTTTTCATCTAGAAATGAGAGAGTACGATCCACTTCCTATCTTAAATCCCTATCACCTCCCTCCTATTGCCTCGTTTCAAAGTAGGTAACAATTTTAAACATTTCAGGCAGGAAGGATCCAAAAATCCAGAAAAAATAATCTTCTACGGATAGTTCTTTGTTTTGGATTAAAACTTTGTAAAATATAATATTTTAACTACGAAGTATTCTGAAATTTTAAACCATGGTAAAAAAAAACTATCGAAAATTTAGGTTAAACATATATTTAAATCATAAGAAAATTGCGTAAGGAGACATTTTGAGAAAAGTTGCATTATACTGTCGCTTCTGAAACCCTGGGAACTACGTTCTTGAGCGATTTCAAAGAAATCAACACCAGTGATAGCAGAATTTAAAAAGAAAACAATATTTTAACAACAGGGTGTTCCGAAAATATGTCAACATATTGCAACTTCGTTGTTTCTTGAGCGATTTCAACGAAATTGACACAGGTGAGAGCTGATACAGAGTTAAAAAAGAACAAAATATTTTCAAAACAGGGTGTTCCAAAAATATGTCAACTTGAGCGAATTTAGTGAAATTGACACAGGTGATAGCTGATACAGAGTTAAAAAAGAAAAAAAATATTTTCAAAACGGGTATTCCAAAAAATGTCAACATTTTGCAACTTCGTTATTCCTTGAGCGATTTCAACAAAATTGGCGCAGGTGATAGCTGATACAATATTAGAAAAGAAAAAATGTTCAACAGGGTGTTACAAAAATTTCAACATTTTCCAAATTCTTTGTTCCTTAGGGGATATCAACAAAATTTGCACTGGTGATAACTGATACAGAGCTTAAAAAAAAATATTTTCAAAAGAGGGTGTTCCAAAAATTTGTCAACATATTGCAACTCCGACGTTTCTTAAGCAAATTTCAATGAAATTGATAGTGGATAGCTGATACAGAGTTGAAAAAGTGAAAAATCATTCCAAAACAGGGTGTTTCAAAAAAAGTCAACATTTCGCAACTTCGTTATTACTTGAGCGAATTCAACGAAATTGACACAGGCATTAGCTGATACAGAATACAAAATTAAATAATATTTTCTAAACAGAGTGTTTCAAAAATATGTACATATTGCCACTGCATTGTTCCTCCAGAGATTTCAACGAAATTGACACCTGTGGTAGCTGATACAGAATAAAAATAGAATAAAAAGTCATATAAACTGATAGACCATGTAGTTACAATATTTTGACATATTTTTGGATCATTGGATCATTTGAAAATATTTTTTCCTTTTTAACTCTATATCAGCTATCACATGTGTCAATTTCATTGGAATCACCCAAGGAGCACGTAATTGCAGTATGTTGATATATTTTTGGACCACCCTGTCTTTAAAATATTTTTTTAACTCTATATCAGTTATCACCTCTATCAATTTCCTTGAAATTTGCTCAAGAAACAACGAAGTTGCAATATGTTAACATACATACAAATTTTTGGACCACTCTGTTTTGAAAATATTTTGTTCCTTTTTAACTGTGTCAATTTCGTTGAAATCGCTCAAGAAACAGCGAAGTTGCTTACTCTCCCTTTACTCCAACCGTCAGTGGAATCCGCTCTTAACTCCTGGATTGCAACAACCTCCTTTTCTTCTTCGTGAGTGCAATGCTTGTAGTCTGATTTCCACGGTCTTCTAGGTGGCAATCTGCACTGGCGTTGAAGGTGCCCGATCTTGTTACAATTCCAGCATTCAAATCTTCTAGGTGGGAATCTACACTGGCGTTAGAGATTTCCGGTCTTGATACAATTCCAGCATCGAATATGTTCATCTCGCTAGTTCCTTTGCAACGCTGTTTTCTGGCATGAACACTCTTCAACTTCAATTTCACTTACTCGATGTACTTCTTGAAAAGCCTGTTCTGCTGCTTCCATAGTCGGCGAACACTAATGCCTCAGGAAGTGCGCGTCTTCCAGCAGTTCGGATTGCTCAATGAAGGTTGATACCAGATGAAGCATGGACAAAGGCTTCTGTTGCGAATTGGTTGATGGTTTCATCTCCTGCAGCCAGATATGCAAGATGCACCAACCGTTCGATATCTGCTTGGAGTTGCTGAAGACTTTCTCCTCTTTTCTGGACTCTAGTATTGAGTTGGACCTGCAAGACTCGAATTTCCTCGAATCTTCATTTTTCTTACTTCATCCAATTCCTTTGTAATCGATTCGATTTTATCTTCGACTTTTTCGAACTCTGCTTCAACTGTCGACAATTGCTTATCGACGATCAAAAATTGTTTACCGTCACGTTCGTCAAGGGCAACAGTTCTGTTGTCAAAGTCATCTGACTTACTTTCGAGTAGATTTCATCAATTCGATCGAGATCAATTCTCGAGATCGAGATCGAGTCTTTAATTATAAGATCATTCTTTGTTCCTGCAGTAAGAAAACCACCCTTATTCAGTTCTGCCTTAAGTTCGACCAAATTTAAATCATTCAGAGATTTACCTATTGTCTTTTCTAATATTTCATCTTTCACAGTCGATTTTTTATTTTTGTAATAATTTTTATTTTCACACACAAAAAATTATGTGAATGCACAGATAAACCAAATTTAATTCCACTTCTTACACCAATGTTATATTTTCTCAGGTTCGCTAATAAAACTTATTCACTTTATTCTCCACTTATTAATTTCACAAAATAAAACACTTCCAACTACAAAACAATTTTTTGCTCACCACTGAAATTAATTCACCAACTTTACTTTTATTACAATTAACACTTCTCAATCACGATTTAAAATAAACTGCATCCTCTGCCGGCCAGACGTGTGCTTTTATGCTTTCCGTAGGTGAAATTTCCTATAAATTTCTCTTTTTAAAGCTTTCATTCTGACGCTTAGTATTGGAAGTTTAAAAGCTCACCAAGGCTCTCCGTAGGTTGATTTGTGTCATGTCTAATCCGGAATTCGGTGTTTCTTTTATCCAAGAGTGGTTATAGTTCATTCCAGAGTCGTAAGGCTAGTCGCGCACATGTAACTGCTACAGCAACAAAATAGTTTAGACACAAGTTGACTACTGACCGCGCACATGATCAACTCCACCAGCAATCGCAACGAACCTAACCAACACACCGACAATATTTATTCAGTTTTCTATATCATACCTTCAAAGAAAAATATTATCTCCTTCGTCCTATTCTTTTGCTCAGTAAATTAAATAAAAGATACATTTGTTCTCTTTCGCACAGAGAGCATAACGCACTTTGGAAATTACAAAATTCAACGATGTGGTGGCGCAGTTACATAATATTCCATATGACACAAACTGAAAAACTGATTTCAGGCAATCGTCCAGTTTGTGACAAAACACAAACTGAAAAGTTGCTCGAATCGACGACGGAATAGTTTCTGCATGTGCGCTCATACGAGTCCATAGGACTCAATTTTGCAACCAAACAGTTTCGAAACTGAAAATTGCATGTGCGCTTGCCTTATAATACAAATGTGACAATCGTAGTGTGTGCAGAACACATATTGTCAATTTATGTTTGCATTCATATACACATGTCACATACTACTACATTATGTTTATATACATACATTTCATGCTGTCGACTCTCAGTCAGCACCTCACTTGAATATAGTTGCTTTAACTAATCACATCAATTGTAGACCATTGTTAATGTAAATTATTATAATAAATTTGCCTGTTAAAATGTGGTTGCATTATTTATTTAATTAAAAACAATACAAAATGCAATGACAACAGCAGCAATAAAAATCATTGCACGTGTTTGATGTTGGTTTTTTGGTGTACTATAACCAAATTGGATACCTAATTCAGAACTATGTAAAATTATTAAAGTGTTTCTATTATTTTATTACTAACATAATTATTAACTGAACATACTTTATAATGATGACAAAAAACAATCAATCAAATAAACAAAATCTTCTTGAGAAATTAATTGTTTTGTTTTATTCATTTCATTTCCGAATACTTAAATTTTTTATATTTGATAGCTGTTTGGACTGTTTTCTTTTTGGTCATGTTCGAATGAATGAATCAATTTAAGTTCAGAGACAGTGTTTATGTACCCGGTGCGGAAGTTCTTAAACCCTTGTATCGATAAAATGCATCGATAAATGACGAAATCTGAAACAAAACTCATCGACGGCTAATTTTGTCGATGCGAGGGTTATAGAACATGAGCACTGGTTTGCGTTCTTCTAAAGCAAGAGAATTTTGAACTATCAATAAAAAATTTCAATTGAAATATATGGTAATTACACACCTAAGGGCTGTTTGTTTAGGGTTTTGACAGCAAATTGTGAAAATTTGCCAGAAATTTCAATCTAGTAAACACAACTATTATATACCAAAGTAAATAAAGAAAATTAAACTTCTCTTTCAATAGATAAGCTCCATTATTTTTGGTGAAATATGAAAAGATCACAAATGGACAGAAAAATAGTTCTCTCTTACGTATAGCATGATGTCTTTTACCCCTTCTAAATTCCATGAGTTTGATGGTGAAATCAGATCTTTTGTTCCTTCGCACTCAATTGCAAAACGAGTCAGTTACAAAGAGTCATTATGTAATAGGGTTCTATACTCATGTAATATGGGACTATAATTCGGAATGGGAATTTGTATCCGATTTTCATCTTTTTCGTATCGAAAACTCCATTGTGCCACTTTGACGTTTCCAAATGTTAAAAAGGGTGTGTTTGCTTAGTTTTTGCAAGAACTCTCACAGCCGAATTTATTAGATTTTCTTAAAATGCCTCTTAGAGGTCATTTAGTTAAGCTTGCTTAAATATTTAAGTTGCCTTTAAATAACGTTACTTAAATTCTCATCTATAATCAATTTTCCATTGCTACTTAACTAAACGATTGAAACGAAAAGTAACGTGAGAAAACTCACTAATACATGTTCTTTTCAGCTGTTTTTTGACAGCTTGCAAACAAATGCAAACAAAAGATGTACATGTATTTATAAGAAAGAAAGAGAAGCAACTGGTATACCTAATGCAAACGAAATGAAACATGATTCCATTTTGGTTTCCGATGCTTTGATGTTTGTGTTCAGAAACTCTATTATTCAATTCTTTGATCCACACCTTGGCCTTTTGATTGAAAAATATGTAAATAAATCGAAATTAATAATTTATTTTACAATTCATTTTACTAAAGGAAACCACAAATCTTAAAACTTTCATTGGGTACCCACAGCAAAAATATGAAAACCCTACCCACAAACATAAAAAGGTATACCTATATTTCTGAAATTAAAAAAAAAATCATTAGTCTCGAATGTCATAAAATATATTTAAGATGGCTGTTCATAAATCCCTTACCTCTGGTGGGGGGAAATTTAAGAACCGCGAGTTAAATAAAAACACCGAGTTGTAAGGTCGGGTATGCTGTTTTTTCGAACTAAAATATAAAATCTTAACCTACTCTTATATATACTGTTTTGTTCGTGATATCAATAAGTGATAACAAAAACACACACACACAAATTCTGAACCCAAGCGCAAGCAATCAGTTGCTTGTTATCTCCATTTCTATGTGTGCTCATGTTTGCTAGATAAGATATCCTAAGCAAACATAATGCCTATCACTTATCTTATCACTTCTTATTATCCTAGTGTTCAATGTTTGAACATTCTGCCCCGCCTCATAGAGCAGGCAGGGAGAAGTCAATCTCAGATTTTTCATTCTTTCTTTTCAAATACAAAATAATTACAATAATAATTATTACAATAGTAATCAATAAAGATACATGGCCGCTTATCTGATGAAACTTAACTAATTTAATGTTTGACTCATATTCCCGCATATCACGAACTTGTGATATCAATTGCCGGATGCTGTTCCTAGTCTCTACTAGCGATGAGTTCGTTAGAGTCAGTTGGTTCTCAGTTATCAGATCTATATTCTTTGTCCATGTCATCGCAAGAGGATAAGCCTTCACATTTGATCCTAATTGATACCCAGATGTTATTTTGATTCCTTCAAATTGTGCCTTACATCCTGGTGCCAAAGTCAATATACCTTGAGAAGGTAGTTCCACTAATCCTTGTTCATAATCGCTGCAGCTTAGGACCTATGTTGATTGGTTGTATGTTTTGAACAGCCAACGGTTGTTTCCAGACAACTCTTTCCAAAATGAGTGATAAGGAATTTCCTTGAATTGGCATTCAGCATGCTTTGAATTCTTTAAGGCTGACATTTCACAGGATCTGTCGGTAGCTGTATTCCATACCCAATTCTTTTGACATAAGAATCTTCCTTCCAGGCTCCTTTTGCAGGTATTTAGTTGTGGTTCCGTAATCAGTGTATACACAAATTCTACTGTATTGTACGATATGTATTCTGCAGTTGGTTGTGCTATTATCATCTTTCCTCTAAATTCCATTGGCAACGGAATCAACTTGTAAACCTCTGATGGTACGTTATTAATAAGTGGTATATCAGCTCTAATTACTAATCGAGTACCGATAATAGTACCCTTAGCCACCATGGAGTTGTAAGTGTCTTTAACAATGTTCCCTTCCTGTTTTCCCAACATTGTGAGAACACTTGGCAGATTACTTTCAATGAAGTCTATCTCTTTAATGAGTTGTGATGGTTTGAGTAAATGTGGATTTACATGACCATGATTCATGTCCATAAGCAACGTGATGATATCTGATTGGATGCTATCACATTCTTCAATCATAGTATTAACTTGTATTGCCAATGACTGAAATTGTAACGTCAATTTTTCAGTACTCTGGAATTGGACTGAGTGCGTGTAGAATGTGTTTAGCTGTTGAGTTAGCCTTTCCAGGTTGTTATTCACATCCTCAGTTGTTTTCTTTAATATGTTAGTTGTAGAATCAATTAAAGATGTCTGTTTTTCACTTAGCTGTTTTAACTGTTGTTGATTATCCAACAGGGCTTTCATATTTTCCGTTATTTCCTCTCTATCGTCTGCGTCCATCGTACCAAAGAGTATGTGTAAGATTGATCCGACAAATTCCAATGGTGCTCTTCTTTTTCTATTCTTCATCATAAACAGCTCATTGTTTGATGCCAATATACGAAACTTCCTTCTCATTGATTGAACCATTGATTCACAGGATTCTTTGAAGTAAGTCAATTTATGGCAATGTCTCTCTAACTGTGTTGTCAGATTATTGATTCCCTGCATCTCTTTGAAGAATGGATCCAGATCGTAATAAACGATTAATTTCCAATTTGATCTTACAACATCCATTTTTCCGATATTGTCTAAATATATTGCGGAATTTTGCTGAAGCCTTGTAAGATAAGTCCCTTTAGTGCCTATTGCCAGCGGTGCTCCTTCAAGAACAGCGGTCATCATTAGTAGTAGCATTACCATAATGGCCATTTTGCTCATTTTTGGACTCATTGTTACTAATTTCATTGTTAGATTAGAATTACTTATGTTAGTATGTTTTGACTCTGTCGACTCTTGAGGACATACAAGAATTTTGTGTATAGGCCGCTTCAACGTGCCGTTTTTAACTTTTAGAGTCACTACTAGTACTTTTCCATCATTTCCAGTGTGCACTTCCGTTATTTTACCTAACGGCCATCTGGATGGCGGTGTATTCTCGTCTTTGATGATGACTATATCATTCTCTTTAACATTATTTTGTTGTGTTTTCCACTTCCTCCTCTGTTGAAGCGTATGTAAATATTCGTTTTTCCAGCGGTTCCAAAAATCTCTCTTCATTTTTTGAATAAGTTTCCATTTGTCGGTGGAATTAATTGTAAGATCACTTTCTGATTCAGGGCAATCGATCAAGGGCCTTCCAATTAGAAAATGGCCTGGAGTCAGTACATCTAAATCCTCAACATTGTTGCTATTGAATGCACCGAGTGGCCGGGAATTTAAAACTCCTTCAATTTGGGCTAAGAGAGTTGACATTTCTTCGAAGGTTAATTTCGAATCTCCTACTACTCGCCTTAGATGATGCTTCACTGCCTTTACTCCAGCTTCCCAAATTCCTCCAAAGTGAGGGGCTGCCGGCGGAATAAAATGCCATTGGATCCTTTCTGATTCTAGCATCTGACTAACGTCTGAATTCTTTTTGATCGCTTGTAAGAATTCCTTATCCATTTGTCTGCTTGCACCAACAAAATTGGATCCATTGTCAGAGTATAGATAAGCACTCTTTCCTCTTCTGCCGAAAAAACGTCTTAAAGCTGCCATAAAAGCTTCTGTTGTCATATCGCTCACTGCTTCTAAGTGTATTGCCTTTGTTGACATACACACGAAAACACTTATATAGCCTTTGAATGATTTCTGTCCTCTTCTTTTCAAACATCTCATCAGTACAGGTCCAGCATAATCAATTCCAGTATGATCAAATGGATGTGATACAGTAACTCGATATTCTGGTAAATTTCCCATTATCTGTCCTGCTACACATTGTCGATATCTTATGCATTTTGGGCAAAGTCTGATGCATTTTTTTACAGCATTTTGTAATCCAACTATCCAGTACCTTCGCCTTATTATGGTTTCCATGACGCGAATGGATCCGTGTAATGTTGCTTGATGAGTGTCTTCAATTATTGCTGTAGTTATATTTGATTTGTTTAAAATAACTGGATGCTTCTGATTGTATTGTAAGTTAGATAAATGCAACCTGCCGCCTACTCTTAGAATATCATCTTTATCCAAGAACGGATTTAAATTGATAATTCTATTGTTTGGATTAATGTATTTCTTTTGTTGTTAACATTTTATTTCTGTTTCAAATTCGCTTTTTTGATGATGTTTCACAATGAGTTTCCAAGCGTATTCTACTTCGTCTACTGGAGAAAAGTTTAAAAATGCATTTACTCGCATCTTTTTCCGAATGAAGCGTATGATAAATGCTACTATTCTTTGAAGTTTTGTAAAACTGGAGTATCTTGTCATAAGATCATCTAAAAAGTGTTTATTGGTTTTGTCTGCAGCCATCATTAATACAGTTGGCCGATATGTTTCTTCACTCTGTTTGGGCCACTTTTCTTTAGGTTCCGTAAGCCATTCCGGCCCGTTCCACCAGAGTGTGTGTTTGCTTAGCTGGTTCACATATATTCCTCTTGATGCTACATCTGCTGGGTTTTGCTTAGAGACAACATGTCTCCATTTAGCTTTAGGAATAAGTGCATTAATCTCATCGACTCTGGTTCGAACAAATTTGTCTTTAGATTTTTTATTTTGTATCCAACAAAGAGTTATTGTTGAATCACTCCAAGCATGTACTTCATAATCTCTATTTATGACCTTTATGATTCTGTGCAAAAGTCTTGCTAATAGTTGTGCCGCACAGAGTTCTAATTTCGGAAGTGTTTTTCTGTTCTTTATTGAATTTACATTGCTCTTCCCACTTATCAGTGTAGTTGATGAGTTGATCTTCATATACACCACCGCTGCGTATGCTTTTTCGGACGCGTCAGCAAAGCCGTGTAGCTCAATTTTCGTCCCATTTAATGATTGCAGCCATCGAGGAATTTTTATTTCATTAAGACTAGATATGTGTTCTATGAAACTATTCCATTCATTCTTCAAGTTCTCTTCAAGTTCACTATCCCATGACGTTTCTTGAATCCATAATTTCTGCATAATAAGCTTTGCAACTACTGTGACTGGTGACAGCCAACCCAATGGATCGAATATTCGGGCAAGATTTGATAATGCAATTCGTTTCGTAATTTTATCATCAGTCGATAAATTTAAATAGAATTTAAATTCGTCTTGTATTGGATCCCAATTTAGTCCTAGAGTCTTAACTGATTCGTTATATTTAATTTCAATCAGTTGATTGTTGCCACAGTTAGGAATGCTGTTAGTTATTTTTAAATTATTTGCCAACCATTTTCTTAAATGAAAACCATACTTTTTAAGTTCTGCGGATACATTCTGTTGAATTTCCATGCATTTTTCCATATTATCTGCTCCTGTCATAAGGTCGTCCATGTAGAAATCTTCTCGGATTATTTTTGCTGTATCACCGTTTATTTTACTGCAATTGTTGGCTATGTCCATTAAGGTCTGTACAGCCAAGAATGGTGCAGCTGCCGTTCCATAGGTTACAGTAGTAAGTCGATATTCCTTCAAAACCTTGTTTTTGTTGTCTCTCCACAGGATATGTTGGTATTCTTGATCATCTCTTGCTATTTTGATTTGCCGGTACATCTTTTCAATATCTCCAGTTATAGCATATCTCCACAACCTCCACTTTAAGATGATATCAAAAATATCTTTTTTCAGTCTAGGTCCTACCATCATTATATCGTTCAGGCTTCGACCATTTGATGTTTTAGCAGACGCATCAAAGACCACCCGCAGCTTTGTAGTTAGACTGTTCGCTCTTATTATTGCCTGATGAGGCAAATAGTATTTTCCCATGTTAGCTTTTTCGACTTCTTGCATATGACCTAGTTCTAAATATTCTTTCATAAATTTAGAATATTCTTCTTTTAGAACTTTGTCAGACTCAAATTTCTTCTCCAAATTAAGAAATCGAGCTACGGCCTGTTTTTTAGAGGCTCCAAGTTCTTTGTCTTCTTTGAGCGGGAGAGCCACTATATACCTTCCATCGATGTCCACTTCTTTATTATTTGCGTAAGCTTCCAGGCATAGTTGGTCTTCAGTTTTTGAATGTGAATCATTCTGCGATACTTCTTCAATTTCCCAAAATTGCTCCAGATTTGTAACGGCAGTTGTTAGTTTTTTATTAATTGGTTTATCATACTTAATTATTCCAGACAATATCCAGCCAAATTTCGTGGATTGTCCCAATACTCCATCAATTACCACGTCTATTCTATCCGATTTGTTGAATAATGGATCTGCGAGCACACAATTACTCCAGTGGTTAAAGTCAAAATCAAAGCTTCTGCTTGGTTGAGCCTTAGCCAATGTTGGTAACACCAATGCCTCAACTTTTATTAAATGTGTACTCAAAAAACGTGGCTTAAGTTCTAACAAAACTTTGCTCTTAGATATTCCCACTGTTGTGTTTCCAATTCCTTGAAGTTCGGTTCTATCTTTAGTCCGGTGAATTGCTAATATTTGTGCGGCCTCTTCGGATATCATCGTTTTTTGGGATCCTTGGTCTATTAATGCTCGCATTAGCATGAATTCACCGGTTTTTGATTTCACTTGTATTTGTGCAGTTGCCAGCAAAATGGCCGATGAAGCGCCTTTGTTCGTCACTGTTGCTGTTAGTTGTTCTCCTTTTTTCTCTGCAGCAAAGTCTTTATCGTGAAGAATCGTATTGTGGTAACGTTTACAAATTTGGCATTTTTCTGTTTTGCTTGTGCATTTTGTGTTTATTGTGTGGTCTAAACACCCATAGCATACTTTTGATTTCCGAGTCCAACTTCTTCGTTCCGCCACTTTCAGTTGTACAAATTTTCGACAGTTTTTTGTTTGGTGGCCAGACATTTGGCAATAATTACATTTTATCTGGTCTGTAAAAAACGTGTGTTGTTTTTGGTTATTCTTTTGAGCATTGTTGCTTATACTCGCTTTTCCTTTTATTGCCTCAAGTGTTTGATACTGCTGCTCCAGGAATTGTAAAACGTCATCCAAGCTCTGGATTTCTTTCGTTTTTTCACCCCTTGCTCGTACTGCCTTAGGGTTCCTTTGTCCAGTTTCCTTATAACCACTCTAGCTATAAATGGACA